>JACDJE010000257.1:73615-157741 GCA_016647715.1 Pavo muticus | reverse complement strand
TACAATAACATATACTTTTCTGTAATGTAATGTGTTACTTTAAATCTCTAAGATTGGAACATTTTAATAATTCTTAAAAAATATTATCAATAGAGATTCTTGAATTGCTCTTCCAGCAGAAGAGATTTTTGCATTTTAAAACTAACAATAACTACGATTCATTTTCATAATACACTACTGTTAGTCATCTTGACACTCCTTAAACCTGTATCACATCACAGCTTGTCCAAATTTCTGTCCAGGAGAAAATATTTTAACTGTAACTTTTTCTGGCTTACAAAGGTATCTCATTCTCTACAGCAGGAGGAAAGAAGCATAAACCTATGTTGTACCAACTCTGAAAATACTTTAAAGTTTCAAAATCATATGCTTGCTTTGAAATGACTAAAAGGTATGTCACTTTGTGTATATTAGTCAAGGCTAGTAACAGATTTCAATAATTATTGTGCTTATTATCACGTTAATCTGTACAGTCTATTGAAGTATCAAAGCAGTAGCGCTGTGCAAACAATCTTTATTCCATTTTGTACCCTTTCAGACAAATATCTAGAAAATACACTATCTTCCGGCTAGAGGCTCGCTTTTCCTGACTCTGTTAATATCTACATATTTATTTCAAAGTGAAGAACGAGGAGAACAGCATTACTTCTTTTGGAAGGCAATTAATTTAGTCGCTCTGCTTTTGGGAAATAATCCAAATTCAAAGTTTTATTTCAAATCAGACACAAAAGTATATAGATCTTGCCCAGTAAGTTATTCAAGTCATTGTGTGAAGGATAGCAATAAAAATTGACCAACATATATAGGTTGGTCCTAAAGTAATGCCTCCTATTTATTTCCATGGAAACTATAGCAGATAAAAAGAGCACAACAACTCTGTTTAACAGATCAAACTATCAGGTACAAAATACTATTTTTTAGCATAGTCACCATCATTAGCTGCACATTTTGCCAGCAATTAATAAGACTCTGCATGCCACTCTCGTAACTGTATAGCTAGAGCAAAAACTTTTCTTTCGTGCTGCTGTTGCCACTGCTGAAATGCACCACCCACTGTTTCACTGTGCTCACATGCACTGTTTGGTCTCTGTAAACATCCAGCAAGCATCGATGAATGTCAGTGGGTGGAATTTTTTCCACAGGGGGGAATTCAGTGACACACATTTGCTTTACGTGCACTTCCATGTCAGATGCCATTTTGTCAGACTGCCCCTCTGCTGCCATCTGTCACACAGCAACAAAATATCATGGAATGTTGGTGGGAAGATTTAACCTCTTCTGCCATACCAACATCCACCTCTGACACTGTGGGCCAAAATAATCAATTATTTTTGGAGCAGCCCTCCTATTTTGAAGACTTGAGTAACTGCCATATAGGCAAGGTATTTTAAACAGAAGCTGACTGTTTTTGGAATCTTGCCTAATCTATACAAGGTAACTTGATGAGGTCAAATATAAGAAGGGTAGATATGACTGTAAGAAGAGATAGATACATTGAACTGAATTGGGTGGTAGCAGTGGTGGTAAAGAATGCAAGAATTTAACTGTGTTGAAGACTCCACTGTCTCCAGGCTCCAGGAGGAGAGACAGTAGATTAAAGAGATTGTAGAGCAGTAGTCAGTCCTACTGCCCTTGCAGCATTAACCATAGACATGTAGATTTTTAAGTTACACCAGTTATGTTTTAAAATGAAGACTACTCAAAAAGATGTCTTTTAAGAGAAATTTACATGGAATTCTCCCAGTTTTTTTACAAGAGATGTTGCACTAAAAAACAAGCTTTATGCCTTCACTTTCTGAATACAGATTTTCAAATGTAAAATCAGCATTCAGATAGTATTCTTTTTATTTAAATAGACACATAAGAAATTTAAAGCAGATGGTTTCCATGAAATTAATAAATAATTAAGGCAAATCTGTATACTTGTCAAAAACTCCATATTAAGAGTTAAGAGAAAGTAGACAGCCTTCTGACAGATCCATCCCTTTTTTATAGCAAAGGTAAAGGGTTCTTTTTTGTGTGCTTTTTTTTTTTCTTAATGCTTAATATTCTTTTCAAGTTTACCTGATCAAAACAGAAACTAAAAAATGCTGCCAGGTAACTTACACTGGTAATAATCATAACCTTTAATCACAGATGAAAAGAGTGATAGAATGCTGTTTAATTAAAATATGCAAGCTCAGTGTATGAGGGAATTTATTGTGTTTCATACATTGATTTCATTTTGAAATAAAATAACAGATTGAACTTTGCAAACTGGTCACTAGCAGTGCATTGTCAGCAGACCTAGACAATAATCCCTAAGTGTTGTAGTACTGCTATTGTTAATAACTGAATTAGTTAGTTAAGATCTGGCAAAAAACTCAAGTATTTAAGAGGATTTCTGCTATAAACCATATTATTTAAAAAAAAACAAAAAAACTCAGAGCTGTATTCATAAGAGTTTTTGCAACAGAAATAGCTACATCTGAATCTGCTTGTGTTTTGATAAATGACTAAGACCCTGACCAGGCAAAAGCTTACAGTGAGATCTTTGAAAGTACTTAAGGAAATCAGGTAATCAATTTCAAAAGGAAATTTAGAATCATTTTGCAAATCCCACTAACACAGGTATGTCTAACATTACTTATCTTAAATATATATAATTATATAACTATATATATCAATGGAAACTTTTTTTAACTATAAATTAACAAAGCAATTAACCTGTTTGATTAAAAAATATGAATTAAGTTAGAAATATTTAAATTACAATGGAAATTAGAATCATAGAATCATCTGAGTTGGAAGGGATCTTTAAAGATCATCTAGTTCAACTCCCCTGCAATGAACAGGGATATCCACAGCTAGATCAGATTGCTCAAAGCCTGGTGCAGCTTTACCTTGAATGTCTCTAGGGGTGGGAATTCCACCACATCTCTGGGCAGCCTGTTTTAGTGCCTCACCACACACTATAAAAAAACTATTTACTTACTTCTAATCTAAATCTCTCCTCTTTTAGTTTGAAACCATTTCCCCTTGCCTTTTCACAACAGACCCTGCTAAACAGACTTGGTCCCCTTCTTTCTTACAGTGCCCCTTTAGATTTTGAATGGCTGCTATCAGGTCTCCCTGGAGCCTTCTCTTCAGGACGTATAGCTCCAGCACTCTCAGCCTGTCTCCACAGGGGAGGTGTTCCATCTCTGGGATCATTTTTGTGGCCTCCTCTGAATGTGCTCCAGCAGGTCCATATCTCTCCTGTACTGAGGACTCTACATCTGAACACGGTACTCTAGGTGAAGTGAGTTCTCACCAGTGCAGAGTAAAGGGGCAAGATCACTTCCCTCAACCTGCTGTCCATGCTTCTTTTGATGCAGCCCTGTTGGCTTTCTGGGCTATGAAGGCAGATTGCTGGCTCACGTCCAGCTCACCATCCACCAACGTGTGCTGTAGATGATCTTTAAAGTCCCTTCCAACTCAAACCATTTTATGATTCTGTGATAATTATATTGAGATTTGCCTTAGTATACAGCAAAAACTCATCTCCAAGGCACAATAAATGATATCAGGATAATTAACAAAGGTTTGGAAGGAGGCATAAAAAAGACAAAATGTGTTAAGTAAAGGAATAATTCTGATAATTTCTTTCCTGTAGCAAGTCAATACATTGCTCAGCCATCATCATGCAGTGATGGAAATGCATGAATTGATGTTCTATGAGTTAGAGATATGGACAAGAGACATGCTTCAAGTACTGAACTTGTTAGGTGCCAGTACATCTGATTATATGTTGGGCAGTGCACTTTCATCTCTAGCACAAGTATTTCCACAGGTCTGGCTTTGTCCCTACATCATTTATTTTTTTATTTTTTTATTTTTTTATTTTTATTTTTTGCAGTTCTGTTTCAGCTTTTTTCAGCCACTACAGTTTATTTCTTTGCTGAACAGTAGCATTATAAAAGAAAAAAAGATACTCTGTCATCTATGTTCTCCACAGATTTTCTCCTGCTCTACCAGCTCAAATGATGTCTATTTTTCCTTAAGAAATTTTCAATGATTACAAGGGCTGAGACCATATCATTCATTATGCCCTGACCTTTGTACTGCTTACGCTGGGTGTGCTACGAAGCTTTTTGTGGCATATGTTTTTAAAGGAGAAAGGAATCTGTTTTTATGGCCTTTCCAGTTTTAATAACTTTTAACAGGCCAAATAATATGCATTGAATTAGAAAGAGTGTTTTAGACAATCCCACACAATGTTTATTAAAGAGCTCTTGGAATTAATAGAATCATAGAGTCATAGAATGGCCTGGGTTGAAAAGGACCACAATAATCATCTAGTTTCAAACCCCTGCTATGTGCAGGGTCGCCAACCACTAGACCAGGCTGCCCAGAGCCACATCCAGCTTGCCCTTGAATGCCTCCAGGGATGGGGCATTCACAACCTCCTTGGGCAACCTGTTTCAGTGTGTCACCACACTCTGTGTGAAAAACTTCCTCCTAATATCTAACCTAAACCTCCCCTGTCTCAGTTTAAGACCATTCCCCCTTGTCCTATCTCTATCCACCCATGTAAACAGCTGTTCCCCTCCTGTTGATATGCTCCCTTCAAGTACTGGAAGGCCACAATGAGGTTTCCCCGGAGCCTTCTCTTCTCCAAGCTGAACAAGCCCAGTTCCCTCAACCTTTCTTTGTAGGAGAGGTGCTCCAACCCTCTGATCATCTTAGTGGCCCTCCTCTGGACCTGTTCCAAGAGCTCTGCATCTTTCTTGTTCTGGGGGCCCCAGGCCTGGGTGCAGTACGCCAGATGGGTCCTTACAAGGGCAGAGTAGAGGGGCACAATCACTTCCCTCTCCCTGCTGGCCGCTCCTCTTCTAGCGTAGCCCAGAACATAGTTGGCAGGAATTTTTCTTTAGCTACATTGCTCATCCAAGAGAGATGACCAATAGATAGTGAAATGAAATTTCTTGGCTTAATCATTTCTACACTAGATATCACTAAGACAGAAGAAGGATGTCATAATCTGGAAATGAAGTAATTATGACACTAAGAAGAAAAGAAACACAAATGTTTATCAATGCCTAGTAGCTGACATATCTAGTCAAAAGATGTTTTCAATTTTATTCTGCCTTAAGTGTAAACTTTGGTCATTGAAGGCTGCTGTCAATGTTTCTGTGTTCCAAAAGACATTCTTTTCTATGTTAGTCTACACATTGCCTATGTATATATCTATATAAATGTTAATAAACAACAAGACTGAAAAACATACACATTTACATAAGCATGCACAACTCTTATTTTGTAATAGTGAAAAATGGCACCATATTTAGTTTTTAGTTAATTATTTCCTAGAAAGGAAATTTAATTGCTGCTGCTCAGGTGCAGACGGAATCATTCTTGGAGAATACTTCTCTTATTTCATTTTTTTTTGGTTTTGATATTAGATGCTACTTATCACTAAGCATGTCAGAAGTGAAAGTACATCAACATCTGCAATGTGTTCTTTACATTCATCCTTGGCAGGATGTTAATTCTGCTTGCTAGATCACCAAATTAACTGCTTCTCTATCACTGTGTCTTTTTAATTCTCCCCTTCTATTTTCTGCTCTTGAAATATAATATTAGGAAATTAAACACTGTTTAATATTGATGTCACATTATGAATCAGTTGAGGTAATGTAGTAAAACTGCAAGACTGGCAGCATTTTTAGTCTTACCTTCCAGCTATACAGGTGTTTTCTGATGAAGTAATCATAAAAAATTGTAACTGGCTTGTGTGTGATCATCTAAATTCTATAAGATCTGAAAGGGATGTTCCACAAATATTCCACAATATTTAGCAACCAGAAGTTGTTCAATAAAACAGACAAAATCTACAAAAATAATCAAAACAGATCCAACAGAAAAAAAATAAAAAATTGGTTTTCTATTATTTAGAACTAGCTTTGATGGAATTTATTGACAGATCAATAAAATTAGATTTTTATGCAACCAGAACAAAAAAGGGACAAAACAATAAAAGAAGACTGGAACATTCTTCTTATATGTGATAAGTGGAATGGGAAACAGAAAAATCTTCCAAGTCCTTAGTAAAACAGCCTTGAAATTCCAAAGCAATTCAACTAAAAGATATTCTCTTTCTTTATTTTCTAAATAATTTATTATTATTTATTTATATTTTATATGCATTTAAATATATATACAGGGAGAAATGTAAACATTTTATGTAATATGTATGTTCATACATCACTTATCAATGATTAATTCCTTTAATCTTTTACTAAATCTGATATATATTTCATCCCAAATAATTATTTCTAATGTGGACCTGGAAGAAAGCAAAAATGCAATTTTAAAAACAGATTTCATATTAAATTATAAACATGAATTTACTTTAAAGTCTTCAGAAGACTTAACGGGCTTTCATCAACCTTTTATTTCCTCTGATTTCATTTTTAAATTCCACATAAAAACAGTGCTGTGTGGTTCTGACATTTGCCTTAAACATTTTGGGCAGATTGGTGAGTCTTTAATATATAAAGCCAGTCTGATATTGCATATATGTGATTTTTAAGAAAACCAAATGTACGGAACAGCCTAATTTCTGAGAGCTAAAAATCTTTTTCAGAATTAGTGAAAATTTCAAAACTGCCATAACTAGAATAAGTTTGTGTAATTTTAAATCTCACTTACTTCATTAATTCATTGAGTAAAAAGAAGTGTGAACAAAATGAAAAAAAAATCAGAAAAGATGCTGTAGTAATGCCAGGTTTATATTACACATTTGGCCATTCCTACACTTAAATAGCGGGTATGTTTTTTGTTGGCAGAATTTTCAGGTCAAACTTCATAATGAGTAAACAGCAGTCAGAGATGTTTGTGGTACTTTTAAGCTATTTTGTGAGTTGCTCACTGAAGTTCTAATCTCTTTTCTGAAGAAGAAAATGTTTATGTAAAGCTGATTCTTGAAATCAATCTTCATTAATAACTGTGTGATAGAAAGATTCATAAAGCACTTTTTTCATTCACCTGCAAAATCAAATCTATCACAATATATTGATAAATATACTCAAATACACATTACAAATGCAACTGTTTTTTGTTTCAAAATCTAATTTCAAAAATTATTGATAACTCCATTTAAAATAATATTACATTCAATTGGAGCAAAAAAGTAAGGTGAACAGTGTGAATGAGGAGAGATTGTGGATTAATAATGTGACCTTTCACTTCTTTGATTGAGGTCAAAACTGACTGAATCAATACTTGAATAAGATGGATGGCTACCATCCAGTTTCATCTAAAATGATAATTTTCCTATGTAATTTGTGAAAGCAGAAATCACATTCTCATGTAATTGTCTTACCTTCTTGTGATGGTTCAAAAATATGTTTTCTTTCATTACAGTAGATACGCAGAACAATGGATACAGTAATTTCCATTTAGAAAATTGTAATAGTAATATAAGATTAGCATATCATTATGAAGTAGAATAGAAATAAAAAGTTTTTACAATGCAGTGAAGTTCTGTATTTCATTTCGCTTCATCATGGAGACAAATAAAGGTTATTAGTGTGAAAAGTTTCCAAAGTCAAGTCTTCTCATATCCTTAATATCCATAAATAGTGAGCCTTCAATTAATGAGTTCTTTGACAGGAAGCACCTTTATCAGCAATTTCTCTTAACAGTGGATCTGAAACAAAAGTCACTGAAGTTGTTATGGTTTTGTTTTTGTTGTTTCATTGGTTGGTTGGTTTGTTTTTGTTTTGTCTTGGCTGGCTGCACAGATGTAGAATCAGCGTGATAAAATCCAGTGGACAGGAAGAGGAATTAAAGAATACATAAGTTAAACAGTCCGACTGTGCGAAGTCAGTTCTGCTGCAGAAGGAACAGTACTGATTCACCAGAATAACAATGTGGAATATTATTGAAAGTTTCCCATTTAAACTATTGACAAAAGTCAATTTTTCATAGAGTTTAAAACATGACAAAATCAAAGGACAAGGTAATATTGCTGCAAGCCGAAAGTCATGAACATATATGAATATTAACTGGAAAAGAACAACAATCTGTAAAAGTGGTAAACATTTTTAGGACTTTACTGGCATTTACGGTAGCTGATATCTCAAAATTTAATTTTCAAGGTGTGAACTTATTTCTTGAAATACACAAAGGAGAAGTAATGTCGTATATTTTCCTGGTTTCAGAATATAATGGTAAACTTCAGAATTTCTTCTTCATTTTCCTGTTCAGTATTTTATAGGACTTGCTGCTGTTTCATTGATAGCCATGCATACAAACAAACATACACTCTCACACAAATTGAAATATATGTCTACAGTCTTGAGGTATTTCATGGGTTGGTTTTAGTGAAAACAGAAGTTTTCACCACAAAGATCCTCCCATTTACATTAGAGATGTATTTGCCCAAATTCCTGAGAAATATTTAAGAAATGTATATAGTGAAAAATCTTCTGCAGACAGTAGAGACAGATCAGGAAAAATAAATGAGTAAAAACATAACAGACTGCTCAATAGGGCTTAAGCACAAATGGACAGCACAGAAATAGACTTTGGTAAAGGAAGAAAAGTAATTTTTTGTTTGTTTGTTTTCTTTTTTAGCTCTTCATCAGCAAAACAAAACAAAAGCAAACAACAACAACAAAATCTCACAAACATCTAGTATCACTAAAATAAAATCAGTGATAACTGACATATGTTCCATAGTCCTCAACTGTACATGATGAGTTTGTCTGAACTGTTTTCCTCTGTGATTGACCAGATAGCTTGCCCTATAGTGTTTTTGCATTCTTTGCTACTGAAACTTTTTCCTTCCCATTTGTGGTCTTTGAATGTTGAATATTTCACATAATTAGTAAGTGTTGTCAAGCCAGAGCAAAGCAGTGCAGTAGCTGGCTGGCAGCCCAGAAATAGAATAGTAAAATCCTGAAAACAGGACAGGAAGAGAAGTTAAACAAGAGTCAAATCCTCCACTTTTGGCATTTATTCAACTTGGCAAACTGGGAAGTTACAGATGGAAAGAAAAAAAGAATTTTATTATTTTTTTTTTTTTTAAATAAAAATACACAGTCTGATAATTTTGACTCTATTCATCATTCCATCGATCTTTGGATAGCATATACAGCACAAGACATAGAATATCCCAATGTAAATGAATCCCTTCAAAGTAGAAGTTCTGAGATAACCAGGCCAAACAGACCAGGGAAGACATTATCAGAAGCATTCATACTAAAACAGCCTATTCAGGGAGAAACAAAATAAATCCACCTGATTCCATGTTGACTGGGTAGCAAAAACAAACAAACAAAAAAGTAAAAAGTTATGCCAGCTCAAAACTATACATGTACAAATTGTTAAATCCAGTAGTGTCAAGACCTTATATTTGTGTTCTGCCATTTTTTGCATTATTTTCCTTTCAATTACTCCTAACGCTTCCTTGTAGGTTTAGATCTTTTTTGTAGTATTTATCAAACCTCTACCAAGGGTTTTAAAACACTGAAGATTCTGGCTCTTACTGTTTCTTTCTTGGACTATTCTAGATGTCCAAGGGACAAACATGGACTGAAGTGGCTCCTGAAAGAATTTTCTTCATGTAAAGGCAGTATGGGATCAAAGCAAATTTTACTCTCCTGATTTATATGGCCCAAACCTTGGTGTATGCTGGAAGTAAGAGCCAACGTGTTTTCAACAAGAGTGTTCTTAGTTCACATTAAATGATGCTTCTGTGAATGTCAGCAATACAGCTTTCATAACTGAATGAAACAGATCCAGACATTTACAATTTGCTAAACTGGACATGAAAGATATACACTCTCTTCCTTTATCTTCCCCCAAGATTTTAACCTTGTAATAGATATCACCCAAAAATTCACATGCACCCAACTCAGCAGCAACATGAAATTATGCTAGATTATTCAGGATAGTCCTGAATGCAGGTTACTTACATAAATATACTTGATGTTTATTACATAAACTTACTTATGTCATATTTTTAAAGAGATTACTGATAAATAAAATGATGCTTTAAACAAGTAGCAGGGTTGTCTGCTCATAGTGAGTGCATAGAGTCCAGAATTTAGGTTTGTCTGGTCTTTTCTGTGTGTGCTCATGCTACTACAAACCTCCTCAATGCTTCAGTTTCTTGATTTCAAACTTTTTTTGGTAGCTACTTTTGTGTATATACAGTTTACAGACATCTGTAGCACAAACACTGCAATGAATTATCTCATTTTAATCAGAACTTACTCATAGCACCTGACAATTTATTGAAAAATTCCATCTCTATGTCAAATTGTGAGTGAATTAGACCATGCATATTGTAACTTTATGTAGTTTACTGTAGTGTAAAGTGGATTTTATCAGATTAGACAAAAAACAAGCAGATACAGCAAATGAAGGGTTGATCATAAAGTTCAGTAACAGCTACAATTAGTTGTGAAAATAGTCCTTCTTTTTAATTAAAACACAATATTCTCCATGACCAACAGAAACTTCAGAGAAAAGCATTACTGAAACACTTTCAGAATCTTGGCATATGTTTTGATTCTCCTCTGTCTGGTTACATTAGACTGTGTAATAGGGTGAAGGTTTT
Organism: Pavo muticus; assembly: GCA_016647715.1. NCBI lineage: Eukaryota > Metazoa > Chordata > Aves > Galliformes > Phasianidae > Pavo > Pavo muticus. The sequence continues at coordinate 147,150 of JACDJE010000257.1, read as the reverse complement.
ACCTACTATCACACTCAGGAGATTAAGCACAATATGGTCCTTCCATATGGTATTTGTGCCTAAAAACCAATGAGATTAGAATGCCTATGCTGAACATCACTCCATATGTTCATCAGAATGGCCCATAGGTCTTGATAGAGCTAGTGATTTTTTAGAGAATTAAATAATTATCTTTAACAGTGCCTCAGAAACACCTTGAGCACTGCCAATAATTATTGTTTCATTTCTTTCCTCCCCACAAATTATGCTACTATAAGTTATGCTTATGGTTATTTTGTTTGTTTCCACAATGTATTTTCCTCTGTTAAATGAACAGAATTAATTCACTTCTATACAAATTTGTTTTAGTTTTTACTTTGCACAGTACCCATAAAGAAGACTAAGAATGCTAAAAAATGTCAACAGTACACACTGATTCTTCTGCGGGATATTTCCCATAATTGTTCCACATAATTGTTAGTCACATCTAATTTCCTGTGAAATACTCATTGCATTTAATACCAGAGTCACACAACACTATCAACATCATTGTTATAATTTATAGAATTAGAGAAAAGAGGAATCACTGTTTTTGAAAACATCTAGATTACTCCAGTAGTAATATTCACAACTTCCCAAAGGTGAAAATTCTTTCTCATGCACTCAAGCTTGAATATCCTGAAACCTGAACCTTCTTAAAGTTTTTGATTGTGATTAAAAACAATCTCTTCTTTCTTCTGACTTAGGTGAGACTCATTCTTAGATTCCTTTCCAATGGGACCAGAGTGACTGGTTAGGAATTGCATCTCAGAAGGCCAGCGGTGTCTTGGCATGCATGAAAAGAGAGGTGGTCAGCAGAGCAGGGGAGGTGATTGTCTCCTGCTCTGCCCTTGTGAGGCCTCATCTGGAGTACTGCATCCAGGTCTGAGGCCCCCAGCACAAGAAAGATGCAGAGCTATTGGAGCAGGTCCAGAGGAGAGCACGTAGATTATCAGAGGACTGGAGCACCTCTCTTACAAAGACAGGCTGAGGGAGCTGGGCTTATTTTCCCTGGAGAGGTTAGCACTCCAAGTAGATCTCCTTACAGTACTTAAAAGGGGCTTGTAAACAGGAGGGAGACCTGCTTTCTACACAGTCTTGTAGTGATAGGATAAGGGAGAATGGTTTGAGACTAAAAGAGGGGAGATTTAGATTAGATAGTAGGAGGAAATCTTTCATTCAGAGGGCGGTGAGGTGCTGGAACAGGCTGCCAAGACAAGTTGTGCCTGAAGGTGTTCAAGGCCAAGTTGGATGAGGCATTGGGCAACCTAATCTAGTGTATGATTTAATGATTGGCAACCCTGTCTATGGCAGGGGGATTAGAACTATATCATCTTTAATGTCCCTTCCAACCTAAGTCATTCTATGATTTTATGATTGTATGAATACTGAAATAATAACCTAAAGAAAGGAGTCTAAGAGTGTGGCTAGAATACTGACAGTCAAATTAAAGTTATACATCTTTTCTATTTGGGGGTGTGGGGGCTTCTTCCTTCTTGGAGATGCTTTTTTGTTATCTTTTCACTTAGTCTTTTCCCTCACTGGATCTTGGTCAGAATTCTGGCTTCTCTTCTCCTCATTCTTCCACCATTTGTCTTTGGCTGTCTGAATCACATACCATCATTCTCCCTTTCTCGACTCACCCTGCCACTTTCCTCTTCTTCCTTCTGTGAGTCATTGAATATCCTAAGTTGGAGGAATCATTGAGTCCAACTGCTGGCTCCATACAGAAATATATAAAAATTAAACTATATGTCTGAGAGTATTGTCCAAATGCTTCTCGGACTCAGGCAGGCTTGGTATCATGACCAGTACCCCAGGAAGTCTGTTCCAGTGTCCAACCACCCTCTTGGTGAGGAAACTTTTCCTAATACCCAACCTGGCCCTCCCCTGATGCAGCTCCATGCTGTTCCCTCAGGCCATATCTCTGTCACCAGAGAAAAATTAACAAAAGACAAAATGAAAAACCAGTATGAATAGTATCTCTCCATTCTTAATTAGAAAGTCTTTATTCCTGCCCTCATGAAGTTAGAGAAATATTCTAAATCCTCCCACAGCAATGACGTTCATTTGTTTTGTACTTACTGTTATATTTGTTAATTTGTGTAGATCAACTTTTAAAATGTTTTAATACAGTCTAAGGAATCATTATTTGAAATCATATTCAACACATATATTCAGTTTTTTATTTTCTGATTGTGATACATTTCGATACTCACTTGTCTTATTCACCAAGATTGTTTATGATACAATTCGTTAATATTCTGTCATCTCATTTAGCAAGGAGCATAAATGTGAATGAACACAAGGAGATACTGACTTTAATAATGATGGCTATCACTCAAAATGCCTTCAGGTCTTTTAAATAAGATATTTAATAGTTACTTGTTAGACATAAAAGTCTAATATTTAAATTGAATTATGGTTTCTGAATTATTGTATTGCAGAACAAAATATCTCCAGTTCATTGGCTTAAGGTATTTTTACTTTGAACTACTAATCTTACATAAAAAAGGGATTATTTTACACATCATTGCAATCTTTATAACAATCTAATCGGACTTGCTCTCAGTGCTGCTTGCAGCTATTATTTAGGAGTAATAACAGTGTGGGTTTAAAAGAGAATATTCCATCATACAGTATCTATCCAGTAATTTTCCTCTTCTCTCTTGAATTTTAAGAAGGATTTTGATTTTCAATTGACTGCTTCAACCATAAGAATTCAAATTTAAATTTCTCTTATTCGCTTTAGCACAATGATATAAAATTGAAGTTATCCATATTTCTGTTCAGCAACTTGGTCATTTTAGCATATCTTTCTAGCTCTGATGTATTTTAATAACAATATCAGTACAATTAGATTGAAAGTAGGACAAAATAACAGGGAGGTGGAAGCCAAATGCAAAATCAATATAACAGATTCTCACAGAGTATAAAGAAGAAGACAGTTATCTCCATAAATAGGTAAATAAGCAAACAAGGAAAACAAACTATCAAACCATAGTAGCTTTTTTTTTTTTACAATTCCAGTTTTTCTTTCTTTCTTTTTTTCTTTGTTTCTTTTTCTCTCCTTCTTGCTTTCTTTCTCTTTTTCATTTTTTTTTCTATTTATTACTATTATTAATAAAGAAAAGATATGTGGTCCTTCTATAGTATGAACAAACTATGGCAATTCTCTTATTTGAGACAATTGTAGTGGAAAAAAACCCAGGTTAACTAATTATCCTTATTTACTAAATTTAAGTTTGCATGATTTCAGGCTCTTCAAAATACAACCATAGTTTTAGGGGCCTAATATCTGAAATACTGTGTTAAAATAGATTGCTGAATATGATAAATATTTTGTAGTAAGTACTTCTTTAACCAAAAATTATTTTTACAGCATAACTCTGTGAATACACTTAGTAATATATGCCATTAATGAACTGTTCCACTGCAGTGATCACTAGCATCTACAAGATCTAAGAATTTTGCAGGAAGTGCAGAATCACTTTCCTTCTTGCTTTGGTTTACTAGTGTAAGTAATGGAAATAGCATTTTAAACTGTTAGAACTGAGATTTACATATGTAGAGTCTTAGTTAAGGTGTAAGGACTAGGATGTTAGCTTAGTTCAGCAAAAACTTTAGTCACATTTTTGTTCCAGAGACTTTGAGACTTCACTAGTTCTGCATGCCTACGCTTTTTATGCACATTATTTTCAATAAAGACTCTGATTGAATTTAAAGACAAAAGTGGCAAGTCTTCTGAAGTTAGGCTTCAGGATCTACTTGTGAGCCAAACAGGAAGTTTACTGGAGACTTAATTGATCTAAACAGTCAGAACTTGTTTATCTGTTACGTAAATGGTACATCAACATAATGTACAAGGATTGTAGGATAGAGAACTTAGTTGGTTTAAAAGGTGAACTTGTATGTCTCCTTTCAAAGAAATACTGTATCTCATCTGAAGTGTTTAGTGACGTACGTTTAGAACAGGGCATTTTGAGTTATCATATGAGGTAAGTCCAGGGTACATTTTTATAACTACAGAGAATGAGAAAATACACTGAATTTAATGAAAAGCAATGAAATTTAAATCCTTGCATATAAATCCTCTTTGCCTCATCTTTGACAACATCAGTGCTATACATAGGAGCATAATAGAGGAGAAAAGTAGATTTACATGGTATGAGTGTTCACTGACAGTGACAGGAATTACTGTTTGTACAGAATGCATTTGGGTAACAGAATCACAAAAACAAACAACCAAAAACAACAACAAACAAACAAGTTGAAGGGGTACCCTGGGGTCATCTATTCTGGCCTCCTGCAAAGGACCACAGGAAGATGACAAACTTCTAAGTTAAATTGGGCTGCTGAGGGTTTTGTCCATCTGAGTTGTGACTTATCTCTAAGGACTGGGATAGCACAGCCTGTCTGTACAACCTGCTCCTGTGTCTAACCATTTTTTACAGAGAAGCTTCTTTTCTCATTCTCGAAGCTTTGACTATTGCTTCTTGCCTTTCCTCTGTGCATTTCTAGGAGTGTTCTCATTCTGGCTTAGCTATATATCGCATTTAAAAACTGTAAAACTGCAAATAAAATTTGCCTTTGCCTTCTCTTCTTCTTTCTAGACCACACAATTGTCTCTGCCTCTCCTCATATGCTACATTTTCCAGTTCCCAACTTTCTGCATGGTCTGCTGGTCTTACTTTTTGACATATTGTTCCTCTCTTTGTTCCTGCAGTAAGAACGTTTCTGAATTCTTCCTTTTTATGAAGTCAGCTTCAAAACAGAAAAGGCCTTTCAGGTTACCAGAGTAATCAAGAGAGAGTAGTTCACTTACACACCCACTCACATACCTCTCTCCCCACCAGCACATGCACGCACACAGACACACATAGACACACAAATCCATTGGCTTGGGTCCAGTTCTTTTCACGGAGGATTACACACAGAAATTTGACAACTTGTGATCCAAACTGTTTCTTGGGGGGAAGGGAATTCATCTGTTTACCTAAACAATTTCCTTTGAAATAAATGAAGAGTAATTTGTTCTTAAGTGAAACTAAGTATTTTGGTCCATTTATAGCAGTTACTCCCTTTCCTCTGCCAGACTTACTGAGATAATGTATTTCAATATTTAAAGTAAAGGAAGCATCATCCTCTAAAGGTTACATAACTGCAGTTCTAAGATCTGTTGAAATTTTATGAAGCATAGTTAACTCTCAGTGCTGCATTAAAAAAAAAAAAAAAAAGTTTAAATAGTAACTTTGTTTTCCATAACAGATCAAGCAAATTTTCAAAGACTGTGGTCTTGATGGCCCAAGTGGTAACTTTCAATCTTATGTACATAAAAAGTAAAGCAGGACTATAAAGAAAAAATAAAAGATAAAAGTAAGATTTAAACCTCTTTCTGCCACATCCACAGAAGTTTGTTTTATACTTTGAGTCCAAGGCTGGAAGTTTAGATTTAATCCATTCTTCATGGGGCAGAGTAGAAGCCAGGACTTCTGTCTGGGCTATTCTGCATAGTAGCATACACAACATTTGCCAAAAACTATAAAGATCTTCTGTAATGAAAAGTTCTTGTCAGAAAGCCTTGGAAAACTTACATCTATAGGAACTTCGTGTTTTCATCACAGTTTCAAATTAATTAGTGAGACTACTTCAAAAGCTTTAATCTAGGCTATGGTATTAAGAAACATGCATTAGACATTTCCTGTTTGCATTTCTACATCGCTTGGTTTAAAGAGTTTTACTCTCATTGAAGACTGTTGAAGGCCTTAATGTACAGTATTGACAGAGTAATAAAAATAGCAAATTATGTTGCTGGCCATGTGCCAACTTAATTAAATTCTCAGTCATATTAAAAATAATATAGAAGACTAAAGAAAAACAGCTTCATTCAAGCTTAACCACGATTGCAGCTGAAGTGAAATGAGGAATGAGCAGTATGTTCCTATGTTCCTGTTCCACTAAAAATCTGCCCCCATATATTATATCCTGAATCATGTTAATATTTTGTACTTCTCTTTTCCTGGGTTCACGATAAAATCATGTCCGGCAACAGTCTGCATTCTATGAATTTGGCAGCCTAAATATTTACAGTATTGAGATAATGCAGTACAGTTCCCCTTTCAATTACAGCATCACAAGGTCATATACTCCATGGTATCTACTATTAACTCTTCAAGAAAGCTTTAATATTGAACCTGTTGTACACGACATTCTAAGCAACTGCAGATATGACTTACTCCATCTAAAGAACATTCTGAAGTATGAAAATATGAAAGCACCTGAAAAAAGAAATCTTTCAAATGTCACAACTTAATGTAGAACTGTATGTCAGATGAGGATGAACTTTCAGAAGAAATATTTACATATCATTAAGGACTTCAGTTTCAGATTCATGCACTAATGGCTGTAAATATTGAATGAGCAAAATAAGAACATACTCAATAGATATGAAACACAGAAGAAATACTAGTATACCATTAAAATTTCAGAAACTTCTAAGTAAAAATATGTTCCCTGTAGATAAGCACTGTGGCTATAAAAAGATATGTATTGTTTAATCGTAAGCAGTTATTTATTTTACTGCATATCAGCCATGCATAAATACAACAAATATACTTTTCTTAATGAAAGTGCTCTAGAAATAAGACTGATATTAAGACTTACAATGAATTTGGTGAGTTGGCCCTTACAATATTATCCATAGACTAGACTCAGTTTTCATGCTTTTTTTACAATATCTTATGCTTTACAAAGACACCTAGAAAAATACTAAGTTAACCTAAATTGTCCAGTAGATATTGCAAAAGAAAGCACGCATTCTTCAGGCTTTAACTAAACTTTATGAAGCCACCTTACTCCTTACTGATTTGACAGTCCTCAGATTCCTTCTACTATACTTACACTTTTCCAAAACTTTACTCATTTGCTTGTTTCAGAATAACCATCATAGAATCATAGAACAGACTGAGTTGGAAGGGAACTTAAAGATCATCTGTTTCCAAACCCCTGCCATAGGCAGCATTACTGCCCACTAGATCAGGTTGTCCAGGGCCCCACAGGACTTGGCCTTGAATGCCTTCTACTACTAAGACCATTTACCTTAAATTTTGGAAAACTTCTTTAAATTCTTTTGAAGGTTTTATGGGAATTCAAAATTTTTGAAAAGCTTAAAGATATTAACCATTCTTGACAAAAATAGTCACACCGTGAATCTGATATCGTAGTTTTCTTTTCATTAGATTCATTAGATAAGAAAAAGAGTCAGGGAATTTTATGAATGTGCCTTGCTTACACCAGGGTTTGAATTTCGAGTGTCACAGTTTTGTGGTTTAACCCAGCAAGTGACTCAGCACTATACAGTCCTTTACGCTCTCCCCTGCTTCCCAGTAAGGTGGGGGAAAGAATAATAATTAAANACTCATAGGTTGAGAAAAACTATTTACTGAGATAGAAAAAAGAAAAAAAAGAGAAAAGAAAAAAAAAGAAAAAGGATAATAGTTATAGTTATATATAAATGAATGTATATAACAAATGATGCACAAGCAATTGCTCACCACACCCTGACCAATGACCAGTTAGCCCCCCGAGCAGCAGAGAAGAGAGCAAGATGAACTTTTAGCCACTGCAACTCCTACTTCAAAACTCCTTCCACATTATGTCATACAGTAGGAAATATCTCTTTGGCCAGTTTAAGCAAGCTGTCTTAAGTCTGTTCCCTCCCAGCTCCTTGGGCCCTCACTGAGAATGCTTAGCTGCAACTATAAACACTGGTATGTTATCCACATTGTTTTTCTCCTAGAACCAACACCACAGCATCATACCAGACACTCTGAAGAAAACAGTTCCATCCCAGCTTAAACTAACACACACAGATTCTTCCTTTTAGTCACACAGACTGGGAAACTTGCCATATTGTGACATGGTTTTAAATCCTTTCAGAAAAAAAAATGGGGGAGTGTGGGGGAGTGTGCTTGAATCTCATTTTGATACGGAGTGGCAGAATAGTTAGGGATTGGAATAATTACTGGGTTCATTTTGCAAAAGACTCTTTGAAAGTTACATAGCAGTTGAGTAGGAGTTCATTGTAGGGACTTGTGCGTTTAAATATCCTTTTTAATCTTGTTCTTTTTCTAGACAGTCTTTTCCAGGATAGTATTGTTTTATTTAATGTTAATTGCTGTAATCACATTGCAATAGTAGTATTAAAAATGTTTTGAGTTTAAATTATATTTAATTATATTTTAAGACATTAAAGACATATTTTTATATCAAAATGTTTGATCGTTTTTCATAGCTGGGATGAAAGGTGATTGAAAAGAACTAGTTAATTGGCTCATTAAAAGATAGGTTCTCTCCCATGTCTAAGGGAGTAGGTACAAAAGGCATGTACATACTCTGTGGAGAATAGACAAGAAAGATATAAGAAACACATCTGCATAGAGTGAAAAGATTCAGGGCAGAAAGACTGCAGAGGAGTACACAAGATCAGGACTGCACGTAGCTTCAAAGCTGAAACAGAGTTTTAATTTCATTCACAAGACAAGCAAAAGCAAAGCTATAACACTGTTAATCACAAGGAATGAAATTGTGAGAGAGGAAGACAAGAAAGAAGAAAACAGCACACATACCTGTTTCCTGAAGCTGAGATAAGAAATATGTTATCTTTAATAGTTGGGAAGAAAGGAGCAAATGCATAGAAATGTAAGCCAAAAAAGAAATCTATGTGAGCCAAAACTTTACACAGTGAGACAGAAGAGAAGCTGTGCATGTCTGTTTAAAGACAATATATATATGGAAGACAAAATTTTCTTTTCAAGAGAGAGAATTATTTACTTATGATTGCAAAATTTAGGTGAGGGTTTTGATTGCATAAGGATCTTTACTAGTTCATTTTGATAAAGAAAAATATTTTTGAGCGAATATTCTTTTTAGAAGACTCAGTACATTCTGTTTTGAAGAACGGTTTCACATCCCTTCTGTCACTATCATCTAACTGTCTCTGGTTAAAATTTAGGATCATTTCTGAAGCTCTACTCCAGCATCATTTTCTAGAAAAAATAGAGGAAGTACATTTCAACTCATGTACTACTCACACGCTCTCTCTTTTCAGAGAATATATTGTAATGATGGCAGTTTTAGGATTATTGCCAAATATAAATATGTATATTTTGAATAGATAGACCCTAATCAGAAGATAAGTCAAGAGAAAGTGATTTAGGTCCAAGGTGCAAGCACTAAAAATGACTAATCTTATCAGAAAAATTCCTGAACTAAAGAACAGGAAAGATTGGCAACTCTGTTAGAACATGCAATTCCAAATTATACTTCTACTAAGGAATGAGGTTATTACTATACAGTATTCCTGAAAAATATTAAAATACTGTCCAATTTAATTCACACGCAGAGAATACTTTCACCTAGTTTTTACACATGCACCACTTCATAAGTACATAAAAAGGCATCCAGATGAGGACTGTTTATGCATTTTTATAATGATTCTATAAATGTATTAGCAAGTATATTTTTTCTCAGGGAAGGGAAGGGAAGGGAAGGGAAGGGAAGGGAAGGGGGAAGGGGGAAGGGGGAAGGAAGGAAAGAAATAGAAATGTAATAAAAGAATCATTAAGCTAATACTAAGACAATATGAAAAAAAATAATAAGCATGTCAATATTCTGTTAAGAAAAATGTGAGTGTGAAGTTTTCTATAAAACCTGATCTGTCATCAGCAGATTTCTCTTGAAGACTTTGTTATACTTGAATACTGGTGGTCTATATCTTTGTTAATACAGAAAAAAAGAATCATAAAATACTGTGTCCTGCATATATGCCTGCTTATATTTGAGTCAAGTGTTATTTAATTTATGTTTTGATTCTTTCTGTAATCCCAGTCTGAGAGTAGCCCTGGATAATGTGTTACGTCCTTCCTGACAGCTGTGGGACCTATGAATTAATTTTTCTATCATCTTTTTTATGCCAGTCCATTGACTTGGCTGCAGAATAAACTGGCCTCCTCTTCTCATCCGAAGAATATGCTGGCAATGTGTGAAGCATTATTGCTACTGAACAAGTCACTGATGAAAATTCAACAGGAGTACTCCATGAAGTCCCAAAATTAGAGAAAGAAGATTCCAAACTAGAGTAGATTCAGCAAGGGAGAATGAGCAAGAATGGAGGCTGGCTCTATAGGCCAGTTAATGAACGCTGTTGGAGACGATATATTGGTTTAGATGACCCTTGGCCTAAACATAATTCTTATATTGCTCGGATAAAAAAATAATAATAATAATGATGTATGTTTATACTGCACAGATTTCAACAAGGTTTACACTGACAAGTAATTCAGACATTGCAGAAAAGATTTTAATCCAAGACATAGTCTTCAAGGAATACTTAGGAAATTGTCCCCTTGCATTTTAAAACCTATAGTGCAATTTTGTTTCAATTTTGTTTGAAAAATACCAGAGAACAAATTGAATTTAAATGCATTTAAATTGATTTAGAATACAATGGGAAGTGGGAAGGAAAGGTGAAAAAGTTTTAGTAAAAGAGGATTTAGAACTCCTCTCTAGTGAAGAGCAACAGGGGGAAAAAAGCATCCAAAAAGAACTAGTTGGTTATAAGTCATAAGATGTTCGGTAAAAGAATTTTATAAGATGGGAGGATGGATAGTCATGCAATGATAAACTGCATTATCCAGAAGGTTCTTCACAGACTTAGATACCTATCCGAGGCAGAAATAATTTCCAAGTGATTATTATCAGATATTATTAAAATACATTTCAATGGCAGCTTATCAATTCACAGAAGTTAAGATCTAAGGTAGTTGTTTTTTATGTATCTTTTAAGAGCATTTTTTGTGCCTAGACAAGATGGAGATTTTTATGAAGTTCTCAAATTATTTTTATCCCAAAGAATGCTGTGAAAGAATGAAAGTAACTATCTGAATATTAGTTATAATAATGTACCTGAAGCTATATCATATATTTTATTGTGGCCTCTATCTATGCAGTTAAGCTACTCAGTGGATTTTTCAGTCAAGTAATAATTTGTGCTGGAGATGAGTGAATTGGGCTTGGGTTTTATTTCTGAAGTCTCAAATTATTTAGAGAGATCACTCATTGACTCCTTAAAATGATAGGCATAAAATAACAACCATGTACCTAATCACCAACTGCATAGCTTCAGAATGAAAACATTACTGAAGTGATTGGTGAATTGATTTTGCCATTTACTATGGGTTTCCAGCAAACATTTCTTTCATTCGATAGGTAGCACTGACCCATATAAAGACTATGATCTTTATCCTAGATATTTATCTCTGATACAATTTTTTTTTCTTAACATTTCAGAATTCCATAACAGGAGCATGCATCATCACATATAAAGACTGGTGGTGTCAAATACATCTCAATACAGGCAGATAAGTGATGTTGCAGACAGGTTCTGAGCATGCAGCTGTTAAATTTGCATTCAAATGACCAGCTATGCCATTAATTTGGAGCCCTTGTTCCTGCATCTCTGAAAAGCCAGGAAATGAACATCACAGTGCTTTTGGGAGGTCAAGAAGTATTACCATAGGAAAGAGTAAACTGAGACTCAGCTTTTTAATGTATTTCTTCATGTTCTTTGAATCCTTGACAGAAAGTAGTAAAGTATGACAATTAATTCTTGAAGCACCTGTTTCATACTGGTTAATGCCGAAATCGGATCACTAGGTCTATCCTGACCTCTTACCTACCAGAAAAATCTACATTTTACTCAGCTATGTTCGTGTCGGTCTCTGTGATTTGTTTTAGGATAACACATGTAATTGTTGAGGAAACAAAATGTATTGTAGGAATGAGTAGGAAGCATTGAAATTGCATTTAAACTAACAAATTAAATTGTTCCTGAGCACCAGTACCAAAGTGCTTTTGCCTACCTTTGTCAAAATGGTCCAGTTTTTGCTCCAGGACACTCAGCAACATACAACATGATTTCCAAACATTGTCTGTCCAGAAGGTAATCCTTTGTTCTGGGAGAGATGAGAATTGTATGGATTTGGATCAATCAGAGAGCCACAGAATGCTCCCAGCCACATTTAGTTTCCTAACACACGCATGACATTTTGTATACAACTTAAGTGCAAGGAAATTATTGAAGTAGCCTGACTAAATGATTCTACCAAGAACAAATTGTCCCTGCATTACCAGGGAAAACACTCTACAAGTTGTCTGTCTTTCTTATGTCAAATGTGATGATCAGTCCCACACATGCATACAAGTCACACACAAAAAATATATATTCATAAAGAATAAAGAATTACAAGGATTCACCCATTTTCTCACTGTAATCCATTTCTGGCTTTTCAAAAAATGGGTATAACTGTATGATTATCATGATGATCCTGTATGGCCAACAGCAAACAGAATGTAAAAATGTCTAGAGATGGGTGTCTTTATAAAAGGAAAAAAAAAATTCTTAATGATTTAATCTATCAGAGCCCCAAAGCAACACTTTGGTGTCATTTGGTAAACTGCTACAATATTGTTTTAACTTAACTTGGCAGGCAGCTAAGCACCACAAAGTCATTTCTCTACTCCCCCTTTGTAGTAACTTTAAAACCAATATTCTGGAATGTGATATTTAGTGCAATTTGACTTATACTTGCAATGTGTTGAAATACCAGGTTTTTGATTGGTTTGTTTTTACATGGAAAGGTTTGAAATTACTGTAGTGTAGTCTGGAACATAAACTGAATACAAGTTACTAGATCTTAAATAACAGTCACCTTTTGAGAAGTAAGAGGGAATTGCAAAGATCATCTAATTCACAATGAAATAAACAGAATAGTGATTATCTATAAAATGAAATTAGTCGCAGATGTCTAGGCTAGAAAGGAATTAACAAAAATCTGCCAGTGAAGAAATAACAAAATCATTTCTGACTCAAGGTCTACACTACCATTATGCTCTTGTAGCCCAGGAGAACACTAATTGTCTCTATTGCTTCTTGTCTTTCATAACAGAAAATGTGAGTCTAAGATACTAGGAATATCTGAAAGAAGCTGTACTCAGGATATACTTCATTAGTGTGATTTGCAACAGTCTTGCTTAACACTGGTGAAGTCTGTCTAACGTCTTTTCGGTTTTGTAGAGACGCTGGACAGTCTTTCATGCTGCATTCAAGTCTCTTGCCTTTTAGCTGTTAATCTTATGTCTCTTGGATTGTAAGGCTTAATCTGATGACCTAATCTTTCAACTCCTTCACAGTAAAATGATGTTTTTTATATTAAAACTCATTTGTTGTATCTCTGTTATTCCATCTATTTCTCAATAGAAAGCAACTCAAAGTTGCTTTCTGAAGTTATATCACACAAATTAACATCTTTTGTTATTTGCTTGATCACTTTATCTTCTTGCATTCATTTTTAGTTTTGTTGATGATGTTTTATAACTATTTTATGAGAAAAATTCAACCACAATTGCCTAGATTTTTTAAATGCTAATGTCCTAAATTACATATAACTATAAGGATTTATCTCTGAATTAGGAGTAGAGTCATACCAACTTATTTTCAGTTGAGAAAATGATCACTGAAATGATGCCTAAGCTTAGCTTAAGATATTTAGCATCTTAGTGTTAACCTCTTTCCATTTCTAGAGATGAGCATGTGGTTACTATGTTCCTAGCTTTGCAGACCAACATCCTTTGCAAAAGTAAAATTTTCAAAACAGAGATTTTTGTATTTGTCTGAATTACCTATAATTTAATTAGTTCCTTATTTCAACTAATCTCTTTAAATGCTTTCATAAGTGTTAATTCTATGTTGTGTTTCCAACTGAGAATAGATACAATACAGATGAAAAATATAGATGAAGAAACAGCCTATACAGTTCTGTAACTTTGTATTTAATTATGGTTTTCATAGAAAACCAAAGAATGATTGTGTATGAATCCTGTTTGCTGTGTTTTCCTTTAAATTCCTGTCTCTTAAAATAACACTAAAGCTGGTAAGGTGGATATTAAGCATGTTATTTTGGTAACTGTATATTAACAGTCCTAAATTAATCAGGAGTTTCAAGTCACTAGGGAAAAATAAATAGTTAAGTGAGGCTGATAATATAATGCAGGGAGAACTGAAGAATCCTGTATTGATTATCTGCTGTTGCAAAACTAACTTTTTTTTTCTCTTCTATTTCAAATTGAGTATTTATGTGTAATGGGGCCAGTGTTCTGGGAAGATATTACTTCAAAGCAAGAAAAGCGTTGCAGAATCATATAAGTTTTTGCTTGGAAGCAATGTAAACCTATGTAACATTGAACAATGTGATGGATAACAAGGACATGCTTTATTGTGGAAAGAGTCAATTCAAAAAAGTTTTTTTTTTTTTTCCTGGAAACAATTCTTGATAGGACAAGCTGATACTATTTTCAGTATGCCACATTAAATGATTTGTTTCGGAATGATCAGAAAAAATATTAATTTTTAATTATTCTGATCAATCTGCACTTATTATGAGAACTGAATAACATAAAATGCCTTATTGATAGATTATGTTATTGGAGGATTAGGAGAACCTGACTTTATAATATTTACCTACACAAATTTATAATTTGCCCAAACTAAATGGAGTTCAATTTTAGCTATATGGAATATTTCTACACATATTCAACTGTATGAACAATGAGGAGAAAAATTATAATTATCTGAATTAGTAAGGTTTTCTTGTTTATTTGTTACAGAATCTTTCAGTTGGTATGTAAGGAATTTTCCTTGTTAGTCTGGAGACACACAGCAATGTAAGAAAACTATTACTTGCCTTTATGATCAAGATATCTTGAGATGCAATTAAAAAAAATCACATAAAGGAAAAGTATGGAAATTCCATTACTCTGAAAACTTCCATAAGTGGAAATATAAAGATAAAAGCATCTATCTCCCCAATATCTTATTTCACTTCATATCACTGAAAGAAAAGGCTCATTGACTCTAAATATTAATTCTTTTACACAGAGCATGTAACAAACCAAATAATTTTTCTCACACTTTGTAGAAAAGTTTCATAACATAGCAGAGATTCTGGTTTATAAGTTCTCCAAATTCCCCAAATTATCTTCTGCTCAAGTAGACACTTGAATGCTTGAATAAATATGTTGAGATGTATGTGAAAGAAAATTAGTATTGAGATCCTCATTCATGCAATAGAACGGTCACCTAATATAAAATCAGATAGGTTCTTGGAAATTAAATCCCTACTGAGGAACATGAGTTGACATGTAAGATGTAAAGTCCACACAATTACCTTGTTCACCCAAATTTTTCGAGATCTTTTTTAAAACTTTGTGTAGTACTTGGTTGGGTGGGTTGATCCTGGCTGTTTGCCAGGCTCTCGGTCAGCTGCTCTCTCATTTTGTGTCCATACTGGGACAAAGAAGGAGAATAGAAAAACTTAATGGGTCAAGATGAGGACGTGTATATCACTTACGAATTACCACCATAGGCAAAACAGTCTCAAATTAAGCAAAATTAATTTGTCAATTAAAATAAGCTTAGGTGGTGAGAAACAAAAGCAAAAGCAACTTTTCACCTTGCTCTCTTTTTTTCCTAGGCTCGACTACACACTCTCATTATGACTTTTCTAACTTCTTCTCCCCCAACAATCCTGCAGAAACTGACGTCAGAGAAGAAAGACAGGGAGGTACACTAGGCAGTAGGACAGGATTCCTCTGCAGGCAGTGGAGGACCACATCAGCTGCAGCCTGTGGAGGATCAAAAATCACAACAGGTTTGTCCTGAAGGAAGCTGCAGAGTGTGGGGAAGGACACAGGCTAGGGCGGGGGAAAGTGTGAGGAGGAAGGATCTGCAAAAAGGAACTCTTATGGACAGACCATAACCTGCATTCCCCACTGCTTGTGGTGGGGGGATGTAGAGGTGTTGGGGGTGATGAAGTGAAGCTGAGCCTGGGAAGAAGGGGAAGGCTAGGAGGAAGGTGTTTCTGACCATCCAAATCAATTGGCTTTTCTTAAATGCAGTTCCCCTGAGGCACAGACATCTTGGCTGCTGGGCTCAGCTGGAGACAGCTGGAATTGTCTGGGTCCAGCAAGGATAGCCCCAGCCTCTCCTCATAGAGGCAATCTCTGCAGCCGCTTCTCCATCAGGCACTTGTATATATATAAGTATATATAAGTACTGTATACAAAATATCAATTATATTATTTAAATTATGAATTACAGTGTAGAAAAGTATATATATCTAATATATATATAGACACATTAATATATGCGTGCGTTCTCATGTGTACAAACAGATAACTAGGGAAAGGCTTAAAGGAAGGATGACTATTACTTTTATGCAGCAAGTGCCATGAAATTCTGGATTTAAAAGTATGATTAATACTACTACATGTCTTTACTTAAGGGAGATCGTGTTAATGCCTAATGCTTTTTCTGAGAGTATCATAAACAGTTCCTCTGGTTGAAAATTTGACTCCTTAGTGCTGTCGCTACCAGGAAGATGGATTTGTTTTCTGTTTGAGTGCCTTTCAGGTAAGTAAAGTAAGTAAACTCCAACAACATATCTGAAGTATGTTTGAGTAGGTTTGAGCAACCTTATGGTTATTCTATGTTTATTCTACCTCTTTTCTTCCCTCTATTTTTTTTTTTGCCAAGCTTTTTCACTCACAGAATCACAGAATTGTATGGGTTGGAAGGAACCTCTAGAGATCCTTGTGTCCAACAGTCCAACACTCCTGTTAAAGCAGGTTCCCTATAACAGATTACACAGGAAAGAATCTGGAGAAAGAGGCTCCACAACTTCTCTGGGCAGCTTGTTCCAGTGCTCTGTCACTCTGACAGTAAATAAGTTCTTCCTTGTTGAGTTATTCCACTCAAGTAAGAAGTTTCTAAAACTATATTGCTGCACAAAGCAAAATACTAGTAAAGCATAAATAAGCATAATTTGATTATTATTTTACCATTTTATCTGCATAATCTTGATTCAGAATTGTCAAAGGAAAAAAATTAATTTGCTTCAAGTAAATTTGAGAAAATGCTTATATATAATTTCATTAGGTTGCCTTTTGTCATCAGCATGGCTGAGGGTTCAGAGGTGTCCTCCTGCTGCCAGTCATTATCTGTTCATCACTCCTGCAGTAAATAATGCACAAATAAGACACCTCTGATTAAAACTCAGAGAATGAATTATTCCAAGTTTCTTCAAAGCAGTAGAATGTACTTGCCCTTATTATTTTCTCACAGAAAATTTACTTAAATGTTAGCAACCTTACCTGGAGAAATCCATCACAGAACACAGAATTCTCAGGAAAGCTAGGATAAATCATAAAATAATAAATCCCTTATGAAGAATACACTAACTTCATCCCTATTCAAACGTATATTGAAATGTCAGTGAAAGAATATTTTAGCACATATATGAAGAATATTTCTCCTAACTTTCAATCATTAAACTAAAATTGACTGATCATTAGCAAGTATATTACCTCTATCTATACATTATCTTTCTATAATCTATATCAGCAGTTGGCAATTTTGAGTGATTGGACCAATTTACACAAACCAAAATGCCTTAAAAGAGCTTAATTTTCAGTGTGGGACATTCAGAATTTTCTGCAAGAACTCTTCGATGATGTCTTAAGCTAAGCCCCCACTGATGAAAGATCATAATAACTAATTATTAAAAATAGCTGACTTTAAAACTCTTACATTTGTTTTTAGCAGTTATTTCTATATCTATATTTAACTCTCTATCTTTGTCAGTTATACTGTAGTTAGAAATATTTTCACCTACCCATTCATTCTTGTTATCTTCCAACAAGTTTCCATCCTGGATTTCCAGATAACACTCGGTAAAATGTTATGCAGTGCTTATTATGTTCCTTATCCTGAAAAGGAAGATAAGTGGAAAGGTACTTAATCACTCAAGGCTCTTTGTAAGGAAATTCTTCTCATTGTTTTAGTGCAAATAATGCATGATAAAAACTTTGATTAATGTGACATATTTCAATTAATTTGATCTTATGCATGCTATGCAATATCTGATTAACGGGTAATAAAGCTCTTTTGATATTAGTTAAAGGTAAAATTTCAAAGCAGTGCTAAGTTGTTTTACTTCTACTGATGTTTACAAAAGTTGTCTGGCCAAAGTCATGCATATTACATTCAAAATTCACACTACTAATTAATTTTGAAACTAAACTTCATGAATAATACTTAGAAGTTGAGTTAGGGTGGGTCAGAGTAAAATATTTATTTCTATACAGTTGCTATACTGTATGCAGTGTACTTGGTGTCTTACAAGCTTTGTCCTTTACATTTGTGCATCTTTTAAACTATACAAATAAAGATGTCAGTTCAGTAATTCTCTCTGGAAAATGACAGTATTTAAAAATAAACATAATTAAACAGAGGAAAAATCCTTTTCAGAGTATATTTTGAAAGCATGCATACACAACACAATAAATTATTCACATACTTTATCAGCAGGATGCCTATCTTCAACTAAAATTATTAACAACACATCACTTTAAAAGGCTTTCTGTGCAAAAATAAAATATTTAAGTTTATTGTATATTTAATACCAGTGTTGTTGTTTGTTTGTTTGTTTGTTTTTACATACAGAAACTGTAACTTTTCTTATTGTTGTTACATTTACACTGGTGTGTAAAAACAAAGTGATGTAAGCATGCTCCTAAAACTTTTCATGTTCTTTCAGATGGTAAAAAATCTCCTCAAGAAACAACAAAAAACGACAAAAAAACCCAACAACCATAACACCACCACAAGTACTACCACCACCAAGCATTAAAGTCCTATTCAAAAGTGTCCTGCAAGACAGGAGATTAATTCAGATCGATATGCCTGATGCTTCCTTTGAAATTATATCAATGGTTAAAAGTTGCACAAAAAAATGAATATTTTGTTTGTTTGTTTTCTTGCTTGCTTGTTCTTTTTTTTTTTTTTTTTTTTTCCTAACTGGAAACAGAATGCATGGATTTTCTGATATGAAAATAAAATGAAATAAGCTTGAACATATAATTCCTCATCACCTCCCTGCTCAGCTGTGAGCTCGCTGATTGCTTTTATCTTGATCTGGTCCCTTTCAGCAGAAATTTGTTGCACAAGACCTGGCCATTATAATGAACCAATGAGTGCCAATGAATCTGAAGGATTCAATCCATTATATATACTACCTGACATGTTTACACAAGAAATTATCAGTATAATTCCAGTCTTCTGTTTAGGCCTATATAACAAAGTTTTGACTGGACTTTTTGTGCAGTGTGCCCTTTCATAATTATTAAGTGATTTAACAATTGAATTTACTCTTTTAATGAATAAAACAGTTCCCTATTGAAATGAATGGAAATAAGATGGAAATTGAAGTTTGATTTATATTATTAGGAAAACTGAATTATGTTGTATGATACATGAGGAAAGTTAGTAAAGAATGAGAGTATTATAGAGGGAAAAATGAAAACGGAAGCACTATAGCTGTAAAGAGTTCACGTAGAAATGAAAATTTAGAGAAAATGGATTTTGTGGTAGAAATCTAAGAAAAAAGAAGCCGAAACGTATAATAAATATCAGACAAAAGAAAGGCATGATGTGTAGGATGCAAACAGTTGCCATCTCTTTTTTACATGACAAAATAGCATTCTTAATATTTATTTCATTAACTGATACGATCCTCAACTTTTTTTTGTAATCACTTCAAATTTTCACGTTTCACTTCTATTCTGCACTTTTTTGCACTGTGACCTTCTATTCTATTGTCTTTTGTTTCAGTCTCCTATTTACCCTCTTTCTACCTATTCAGTGATCATTTCAAAAGTGTCTTTACTAGATTCTTTCTATTATTTATGCTATAAAAATAAACTACAGAGAAAAACAAATCAAGAGTGTTTAAAATTATGCAAAGAAAGCAATACATAACATAAAAATAAAAATAACCTGGACACCTACAAGGAGAGTTTCAAATACTGATGCATTTACCATAATCTGAATATTATTTTAATGAGCATATATATAGTTAGCCATTAAAAAAAAGTCTCTCTCATTTCTTGGTAGTTTAACTTACCCAACTTTTATATTTTTCTACTGTTCTCCTACATCTTTCCTAACAGCAGGTGAACAACAGACAGTTATTCAATCTTCTTTCCAAAACTAAAGTTTTATTTTGTCATTTGTGTTTTAATAACAATTCTGCTAATGCCAATAGCAGAATATACAATGCCAATCTTATTGTCGTCATAACAATGCCAATCTTTAGCAAAAATCAGTTTTGCTTAATAAAATACGTGAACATCAAAGATTTAGAGTTCCCAGAAATAACATTTCTCTTCTAGAATCCAATGAGTTTACTCCCTGATTGGCAGTATAGCAATGGTGTACTGCAAGAGAATTAACATGATAGCTTTGTCCTTCAAATTTTTGCTTTTACTACCTGTTTAGGTAATCAGTGCAGCCTGAATGCAGTTGCTTATATCAATTAAATCAGGTCAAAAGCATAACAGCAGGAAAAAGAGATCAGTCAGTTACCATATGAAAACCCAAGACGCTGGGGCACCTTATGGTATGTGCAAACAATTCACTATACAATTTCTGGAGAGAGGAAACTGGCATACTGTTGAATGCTGTTTTCCTTTGGGTAAAATTTTAATTAAAAAAGCAGCATGGATACAGGTTTTAGATCCTCACTATTCAAATAGCTGAGATAGCTGTTTTGAATTTTAAAATATTGTAAACTATTAAAAAAAAAAAAAAAAAAAAAAAAAAAAGACTTCTGTTGTTTCAGTCTTAGAACTGTTTGTAATAGAATTGACCAGAATTTCTGAGCCAAGGGAATCCTGATGTACATCACAACAAAACTTATAGAAGAGATACTGAAAAAGTTCAGTGACTCCTTCTGGATAAAACATGAAAAACAAACACTTGTTATCATATCTGAAGGATGACAACAAATAGCTCCTATTACACACATCTGCTGTAATTCACAGTGACTAAGGGTATCCAAAGTCCTGCAGTTCTTTTTTACCATTTATTTGAGGGTGGACAAATGCATTTCTGTCTTACTGAGGAGATGGACTCTACTTTCTTCATACAGTTCTATCATACAACGAGAAGAGAGAAAAAAGGTCACAAAAGACCCAGATGTCTGACCCTCAAGCTATGTGTCGACATAAGCAGTTCTGTATGTCCTTTCATCACTTCTGGTCTGCATTCTAGGATGATCATATTAGTATTCATGTGATACATTTGCGTAAACAAAGTTCTATCAAGATATGCATTAGCCAAGGACAAATATTAATAGAAAAAAGTGTACATTTTCTTTACACTTACAGATTATTATTCCTTTCTCAGATTAATGTGATTACTAGAGGCATATAAGCACTTAATAGATATCCTCTCAGTTTGTGAGTCACTATGTTTTTGTGCAAATGAGTAAAAGCACTGATTTCTAAAGCCTGGAGTTAAATGTTAAGATTATATATGTGTATATATATATATATACATGTATATATATATAATTTCTTTTTGAACAAAAGATCAGTTTGTGCTCATCTTTGAACATAAGAAAGTATGCTACCTAGTTAAAAACCATACAGAAGAAAACACAGTGCTAGCATTGTCACAGCAGTAAGGTCAAACATTTAAAAGTGTCAATATAATTACAGCTAATGGGAGGAAAAATTAAAGACTAACCTTATCACTTCTAAAAGACTATAAAAATGAAAACAAAAATTTGCATGGGTTACAGATAAAAAAGAAAGTCACTTAAAAAGTTGTAACTCCTCACATTTCCCAAGTATTTTTCTGACACAAATTACGTGCTTAAGATGCATTAATTAACCCTATATTTTCCATTTAAAAGTTAGGTTTCTAATTCTGAACTAGTCGTGCATACTATTTTTATAATAGCCACAGGCACAAACAGGTCAGCGGGAAAGTTATCTTATCCAAAATAGGTGTCTAAACCTATCCTTAAACTTCAGATTCTGGTAACACCTCTGATACCTTGTGTTTGCCTGAGTTTGTGTCCCAGGCATGTCTTGGCTCCATGTTACAGTTATGCCTGATTCCTCCTTCAATTCTTTACTTTCATTTAAATAAATAAATAAACAAGCATGACAAATGCATTAATTGGAAGGGAGTTATGGAAAGGACCAGGAACCTCACCTGGCCATTTAGTGGGTCAGGATATCAAGTTACACAGTGCCGTTCTTGTGCTGGGAGCTCAAGGCATTTATGCAGTACTTCACATGGGGCTTCATGAGGGGACAAGTACCTCACTACCTCTGCTGGCCTACCCTTTTTTGATGAAGCCCAGGCTTCCCAGGCTGGAAGAATACACTGTTGACTCATGTCCAACTTTTTGTCCACCAGAACTCCCAAGTCCATCTCTGCATGTCTGCTCTCAATAAGTTCTCCTCCGATTCTTTATGTAGATCTGGGATTGTCATGACTAACATGCAGCACCTTCTACTTGGCCTTCTTGAACCTCATTAGGCTCTCACGGGCGCATTTTTCAAGCCTGTCCAGGTGCCTCTAGATGGCATCTGTTCCTTCCATTGTATCAACTTCATTATTCTGCTTGATATTGTCTGCAAATTTGCTGAGGGTGCATTCAATCCCTCTATCTATGTCACTGAAGAAGATTTCGAAGAGCACCAGTCCCAAGACAGGCTGCTGGGTGACTTCCATCGGCTTCCACATGGATATAGATCTATTGGTCACAATCCTCTGGTTGTGACCATTCAGCTAATTATTTATCCACAAAAAAAGTCCACCACAACATTTTCTGTATGACTACTTTCTAGGTCACATATGTTATTCACAATTTATTTTAGCCTAAAAAGGCTGTTGGTTCTATGAGACTATTTTGTACTTCTTACATAGCCTATAAAAGTTCTGACTAGTGGAAGATATGAATTGTCCTGTTAGAGATGCCTTTTTATTAATGTTGGTAAATATGTTTGACAGCTACACTCAGAAAATAGGTGGGTTGGTTTTCAGAGGTGCTATAAAACTTATTTTCTTCTATTGTGTAGCTACAACAATAGGGAAGAAAAAAAGTTTTCACTGATAATCCTGATACATGGAGGATTTATATATAAACCTCCATATTTAAAAGTTTGAATCTTTTAGTTTCTCTGATTTTTGAAACACTTAGCAATAATTTGCACTATGATGCTTCTGAGTAAAAGGCTGATGATTTTCCTTGGAGAAATTATTCTGTTTTAAGAAGTGGTTTTAATGGAATTATTTCTAACATATAGCAACTCACACTATCTTCTAATGTGTCACATGCCTCCACCAATTGACAGACATAAATACTTTGGAAGGCTACATGTAAAATACTTTCTGCTGATAATGCTGAAAGATTTTTTCATGTAATAAAAAGTCTAGCATGAGAATATACCTACATCAAATAAAAGTAGATTCTAATTTTATTTTAGAAATAACTTAGGTATGATTTCTGATTAAATTTTCTCTCTGTTACGTAAAACAATTTTAGAGTTAAATAATGAATTTATATGGAACATACTACAGATATCCCTTGTTATTCTTTCAGGTAGTGCTGTTGACAAAAGATTTTTCTGTGATGGAAAGTGTACCTAGTCATAATTTTGTTTATATAAATTATATACACACACATAAACTGAGCATACAGATTTATGTTTTCTGTGACCCTTTTAACTCTCTGTACTTGCTGTTAAGCTGTATATTTTTCCACAGGAGCACTGTAACTCAGAAGAAAATGACTAACATAGAAAACTCAGCTAAGTCTCAAAAATAAGCATTAGTTCTGAGGCTTGGCACTCCTTTTGGGAAATCAAAGATTTTATTGCCAGATAAATTAGTGTTTCAAATGTATGATTACAGATGCTGTTTGCAAATTTGTCACAATCTGTCTTCCAGCAGAAAGAATTTATATTGTATATAGTAATGGAAAACAGAAAACTGCATATTTCACTAAATTGCAGCTGTGTATGGTAAGATTTATATGGCTGTTTTGTGTCAGTGAAACATGTAGGTCTACAGTATTTCAGTTCAGTATTCCACTCAGAACTGTTGTATTCTTAAGTTATTTTATATTTTTTAATAGAATAAATGAAATATTGTATTTGTTGTAGAAAAAACAACCATACATAATAAATACATTTATCAGTGTTTTACTGTAGAAGACGACAGTGGTAAAAAATTTGCTCTAGATATCTAGATAGACCATACCTGAGAATTTCCAGCCTGTAAGCCATTTTCCTAAGTATAAGCTTAAGACCTAATTCCTAAGTGTCTACTCAGTTCAGTACTAAATATTTTTGAGGACTAGTATAACCTGCTAGGTGGACAGTACTAAAAGAAATGCCTCAAATAAGTGACAAAGTCATAGTTTTACTTTTGTTATGATAAAGTTCATTTAGAGATTGAATATTCTTAAATAACAAAAAGCTTCACCCAGATCTTTCTTATTGCTTGCAGGCTTTCACTTAATGAAATCCTACAATTTATTTTATTTTTTCCTACTGTCAATTCTCTTACAGCAACCAAACTTGAAAATAGGAGTTAATGCCTTTTTTTTTTTCATCTGTGAAGTACTGGATCCAATTACTCCCAGCAACTAAAAACAGAGTTTATTTTAATAGGATTTGCAGTAAAACAAGGCATATAAGAATCAGATGCATAGGCAAAGAATTTTTCATCTTTAATCATTAAGCTACCAGTACAAATTGAGCCCTGCAGTTATTTCATTCCCAAAGGAGATCAGAGGTATAAAGAATTCAGAGGATTAAATATTTGTGTTTGAGTGAACATGCTAAGTGTTTTTGTGGTTACTATCATTAAAACTGTATTTCAATGCTTTATTTTAAATGCATACAATGCAGATTCTCTCTAAATGATGACTTGTAACTCTTAGTAGATATGGAGCATGAAGAGTATTTGTGTTATACCACCATCCTTCCCAAATGCCCACAGTTTGTCTGGATCCTACTATATTACTACTATTTGTCAATATAGGCAAGTTAAACAGCCTTTTTTCTTCAGTGGCAAAGAGCTACGTACTACAATATGTTATTTCCATGACAAAAAGATGTACTGCTTGGTAAAAGTGTGGTCTTTCTCTGGAATACATGAACTCCTCAGAATCAAAATATGTTCTATCAAAATTATTCAAATTTTTGCCAAATGCCAACAATTTGCTTTCTCATGGAAATGAGAAGGTGGAACAGGTGAAATTAATCTTATATTGCATTTGAAAAAGACTAAGAAATTAACAATAACAACTGGACATAAAGTTACCTAACTAATGTGAGAGAACTAGGCAAGGATCTCAAATACAGGTAGCTCACTAGCAGTGGGCCAAATGCAAGTCTTGCACAAAGGAATTCATATTGCTTCCAGGATAAGTGATCACTGATGATGCATGCCCAATAATTTTTTTATTCCAGCATAATTAATCCATTTCTGTATTCAACAAAGTTGTTCCAGGATTTGAAATTGGTTATTAGCTCCCCTGTTAGCTGTAGCACCTAGTGGTCAGCTAATCTAATGTTTTAATTTATGTTAAATCTCTTTCTCAAAGTAAAAAATTCTTTCTCTTTATAAATGTTTCATCTATTTCTGTGATTTATATTGCATCTCTTGTTACAGATGAAATGTGACAAAGAAAATATTTTTTTCATGGTCCTGCCTGATCTTCCTTCCTATTTCCTTTTATTAAGTCCATCATGATAGGGAAGAATGTTCAGAAATTCTTCACATTTAAAGATTTCCCTAGTGTACATAGTATGGATTTTTGGAAATGAGCATGAAGGATGTGAATCTTCCTAGTTTCAGTATTTCCATCTAATTCAGAAACCTTCTAAGGATGTATTTGTGACTCAAATGGTCTGTCAGCTGGAAAACATTTGCTCTTATTCTTAAATGTATTAACTTATGAAGATGTAAGCTGGATAGTAAATAGACAAACAGTTTCTGTGTTAAGTATATATTTTCTTCACTCTATACTCCTCTTTAATTGTAATGCATTTATAGTATATTTTTTTAAATATTCCATATTTAAATGAATATTATCTTTTTAATGTTTATTATGCTAAACATCTTTTTTTATCTTGTCGACAACATATGTAATTATAATTCTTTTATAGGCAACGTGTTAATATGGCCATCTCTCAAAAGCCTGTGACATAGGCTGAGCCGTATGCAATGTTTACATTTGAATAAGTGACAGTAGCCATATAGATTAATTCACCCCATTTTAATATAGTAATTTAAAATGAGAGAACTGAATAATATCCTAATATTTCCAGTTCTGCCCAATGATTATAATGACAGACCAGATATGTTAGAAATAGTATATTTCTAAACCAAATGTTTTGTATATATGAAGAATTTCCTCACCCTGGCCCACAAATTTGCACATTCAGTATTCCACATCCAATTCAGTTGTTCCAGTATCCCCAGTAAGGAGAATCCAGTAATATTCAGCTTTAAATCCCAATTCCTATTTTGGAAGTTTAGTAGCTGTTTTGGGAAATATTCCTCTAAATGTTCACACTGTCATCTCAGCTATCGTCTAGGTATCATGGACAAGAATCTCTAATTAGCAGGTCTCGTGGAAAGACTGAATAATGAACACTTGCAGTGGTATCATCTCTGCATGAGCAGAATGGAACTGATAGGGTTATCCCAATTCATGAGTATGAGTTTTGTATAAAGAAATCCAGATGGACTGGAATATGTACATGTGTAGGAGGGCAAGTGCAGGGTGTGCCTGAGAGAGAGGCTGCAGATGGTGTTTGACTGTTGAACTGAGAATATGTATCTGTAATTTATCTGGAAGATGAGGTAAACAGCACTTTAATTAAATTTTCAGATTATACCAAATTGGAATGTGCTGCAAACACCATTGAGGAAAGATATATACCAAAGTGACCTAGAAAAGTTTAGAAACATAAGCAAGACTTTACACGATGAGGCATAGTCTTGAGAATGAATATTAGTATAATAAAAAATACAGTAATTAAATAGCACAGAGATAATTTGAAAGCAGAAATATCAGGCCAATTTAAAACATAATAGTGGTCATACTATGATATAGGAATTTTTCTGTTCCCTTCCATTGTCGAGATTTTGTGTATGTTCACACAGTGTCTCTTATATCTTGGTTGATTTTATTAAATATGGAGTCTTCTTAAAAAGCAGGAGATTCATATCAAAAACTGCCCAACAATGGTTTCTCACTGGCTCAGCAAGTTACTGTTAAAGCTATAAAAACCAGAATTATATTGGCTTAAAATTGTAATTAAATTAGCAACTATGTCTAAAAGAAAGATTGAGTTGCTCCAGTTGACTAAGGGTATCAGAGCTGCATGGGAGGTGTGTATTCTAGCAGGTGGGCAAGGAAATCCAGGAACTCAGAACTGATCTTGAATCTTCTCATAAATACATACCTTTAGATATCTCACTCCTAGAATAACAAAGAAACCACTAAAGAAAACAAACTAACTAACCAAACCAAATCAAAACCAAAACAAATTATTTTAAAACCTCATTTGGTGTCAAAGTTTATTTATTTGCTTTCAGAGTTGTTTTATATACCCCCTTTCTGGCTGTATATGATGTAGATGCTCACAAAACCGAGAGCTGGACCATTGATGAAGATAAAAAAAAACAACCAGCAGGTATATCAGGCTAGGATTGAAGTGGCTCAGGTAAATTTGGACAGGCAACATAGGGTGAACTATTTCTAGCTTGATGGGCCTACATGGCACTTCATGCCATCAAGGAAGAGATGCAGCATATAGAATGGCTTGTGATTGAGGAGTGGACATGACCATGGACACCATTGCACAGGTTACCCATGAATGTGAAATGTGCTGCAGTCATGTAAACTAAGCAGTTCAAGCCTCTCAAGTGTGGTTTCAAGTGTGTCATATTTCAGTGCCTGAAATATTGATATGGGGAAGCCTGGAAGTTTGGTTATATCACGCTCCCACAAATCTGGTATGGTAATTGTCATGTGCTTACAATGGTGAAAATAAACACTGGATGGTTGGAAACATGCCCTGTGCTCCACACCACTTCCAGGAACACTATCCCAGGCCTTGAAAAGCAAGTCTTATCATGACATGGCACTTCAGAGAGAATTGAGTCAGTAAACAGGATTCATTTTCAAAACAACCTCATAAACATCTGAGCCAAAGAGCCATTTGATTACTTAGCCATTCAAATTGGGTTCTGTCTAATAGAAAGCCCTATGTACTGTAGAAGGGAACAGGGTCTTTGTAACGCGTGTAAAAAATATGCTGAGAAAGACAGGTTATTCCTGCCTTGGGCAAAGGTAAACCTATCCACGAGATTGCTTTTGCTCAAGGACCTGGATATACTTAGTGGGTAATGTGGAAAGATGGGGAAATAAATTTTGTACCTCAATGGAATTTGATGTGGGGATTTGAATTACTTGATTTCAATTGTTACATGGCTGCTATACATCATGTCAGTGGTATTACAGTTAGAAACATACAAACTAATGAAGAATTAATCTTGTTAGGAACTGGACAAATGCAGTGGTGACACAGAGCTGGCTACTGCAAACAATAATTCAACACCAAATACTCTCTTTTCTGTCCAAAAAGACAATTATGGCAAATGGTTCCCAATATCATGAACAAACTCAAAGGAGATTTTAGAAGAATGGCCCATAGACTGCGTTAATGATATCTCTGTGTATATATGAAGGGAAAAGAAAGGTTGTGGTGATCCCTGAGGATGTATGGAGAAGTGTAGGATCTGAGCATGACACAAATTGTAGGAAACGAGAGATGAATATTGTCCTAGTTTTGGTTGAGACTGAGCTACTCTCTTCCTAATAGCTAGCAAGATTTTGGATTCAGGAGGAAAACAATGTTGATAACACACTGATATTTTAGTTGTTATTGAGCAGTGCTTACACTGAGTCAAGAACTTTTCAACTTCTTGAACTGCCCTGCCAGTGAGGAGGTTGGGGGTGCTGGGAGGGAATGCAAACAGGACAGCTGACCCAAATTGACCAAAGGGATATTCCATACTATGTGATACAGTGATCAGTAATAAAACAGAGAGCTAGCTGGGAGGGCTGTCATGCTT
The DNA here is from genome assembly GCA_016647715.1 of Pavo muticus. Classification (NCBI taxonomy): domain Eukaryota; kingdom Metazoa; phylum Chordata; class Aves; order Galliformes; family Phasianidae; genus Pavo; species Pavo muticus. Next base: position 118,004 of record JACDJE010000257.1, on the reverse strand, counting down.
GGGGACAGGCCAGCCCTTTCCTCCCCTTCTTCACCTCAATCTGGTTAAATGTAGATGAGTTATTCTCTTTTTCTATTTAGTTTTGAAGTTTGCTGATTTTGTTAGAAAATACAGAAGGGCTGTAAAACTTATTGTTTCCACTTGTACTGCTTAATTAAAACAATATATTCCTCTACAAATGACATATTATCTTTTGTCATTGTGGCAACAACAACATTGTGACTTACAGTGAGTAGATTCATCACAACCATTTAATTTCAAAACATCCAAATATGAAGAAATATTCATTCTTGCATGTAATGGTTACAGCTCTCATACAGGAAGTAGGAACTCAATTTTAGTGTTTCTTGTGACAGATGGAGTTTGAGCCTACAGTTTCTATTTTATGGTCAAGTATGCAGATCTACTTTGCAGGAAGGGATAAAGAAGAAATAAATAAATTAGAATAAGGACATACAATGGGAGTGAAAGAGGAGATGAGTTCATAGCTTACGGGTAATGACTCTTGCTTTTTTAAATGCTTCGGTAAAATTTCATTCATCACTTCCAACAACTTCTTTCAGTCCTTGTCTTTCCTGCTGCCTCAAAATAAATAGATTAAAAAAGTAAATAAATAAAAAACCTTGGAAAACAAGAGCAGCAACTCTAGATGTCTTGGTTGCCAGGATGCCCTTAACAACCTCTGAAGAAGGGGAAGAATGGAAGCTGATGACTTCTGGCACCAAGAGGAAGGCTCCTGCCTTACCTAGGGATACTTAAGAAACCAACAAAAAAGGTCTACTGCCCTGAGCTGAAGATAAATCAGATGCACCTACAGGAAAAGGATCTGGTCTACCTAAACCACATTAAAATACAAGGAAGAAACACTGAGTCATTGTAATGAGTGACTGCCATGGGAGACAGAGGTGCTCATCTGCAGACCTGTTCTATCAGCTAGAAAAGTTTACTGCCTTGAGACCTGGATCCAGAATATTGCGGAGGGACTGCCAAAGCTCATCCGACTCTAACTACTAACCTCTGCCTTCTTCCATGCAGGAACAAATGATAACTCTGCTGGGGATACCTGGGCAGTATCAAAAGTAACAGAAGAGCTCTGCGGATCAGATGACTTCCAATCTCAACCATTCCAACCTCAACCATGCCATGATTCTATATTCCTCCAATTTGCAGACTGGCTGCTGGATATCTTGTCATATTCTTACTACAGTCCTTAGGCAATCAACAGTTTTCCTTAAGACTGAGATGGCACCTGCTTCTTTTATTCCCTTACCAAAGGGAACCTATTGACCTATATTTGTCCGCTGAACATCATCAGTTCTTAAACTGAGCTTCTCTTAAATTGAGCAAGGTGCATACACACAGAGATACAATGTTCCCAAAGTCCTTTTCTACATTTGCCTGCAAAAGACATACTCTCAAAATTCTAACTAAATGCTCATACCATTTACACCGATTAAAACTAATGTAACAAAATCTCAGTAACAAAACTGAGATTTTTTAAAGATTCTTTAAAGACTGGAAAATATTGGAAAAAAAAGTCCCTGAATTACTAGCAAATTTATTGCAGCCTCTTCAGTGAGTAGTGGCAATGCGTGTACCCATATTTCAAAATATTTGGATTGCTTCCTAGCAGGAAGGAAGACAAAGCTTTTAGAATCCATTTGTATTGATTTTTTTTTCTTTTTCTTTTTTTTTTTTAGAATATGTATTGAGATTTTCCTGTCACACATGCTGAGAAGATCCACTTGCAAGAATAAGCAAGCAACCAGTCACATCAGGAGACCATGCTTTCATCTTCCAGTTACAGAGACTAAAATCAACTATTCTAGTTATGACTAAATAGCCATTTATTATCCTTTACACATCTCTGGTTGATTCCTTTAACATGGAGAGGGAATTTGGTCACAGAATCCTGTGACTAATCAGGATATAATTAGTATTAATTTGCCTTAAACCATTTGCCTTGAAAAGCATACTAAAGTAATGAAACTAACAATAGCATATACCTATAATGTTGTAATACTGCTGTAGCATCATCAGCTACAACAGGCATGTCCAACCGTGGCCCATGGCCCACATTTGGCCTGGCATGGCTGCCAATGCAGTCCTCCTCCTGCCCCACACTACAAAGGTGACAGCTCTTCATGGCAGGGTGACCCAGGGCATGCACTCATCACTCAGAAACAACGAAATTGTCAGTGCACTATTAACACTGTGTTGACTGAAATGAGGGCCTGGGGAGGGCAGTGCTGTGCAGTGTTGACTCAAGTGATGGCAAATAACTGTATGCACATTGATATTGGCTAAACACAGTGCTCTGAACAGCAAAGAATGTGGAGTCATGCTATCCATTTTGATAAAGGTTGAGAGTAGGTATCAAGATTGCAAAAAAAAAAATCATCAATTTATGTTTGCAACACCATTTTCAGTTGATATAAATTTATTGTCTGCAAATTTTCAAAGAGAATGTATAGGTTTGCAATGAGATATTCAACTCAAATTCTGATCAAGTCTCTTTACCAGACTTTTGTGAGACCTCTTTTACCAGATAAAAATCCCCTTCTCTTCACAGCTACACCTCATTCATGTTGTCACTTTTTGGCAGTATGCACATTTGTGAACAATTGTCAAGGATGAAGTACAGCAAGAGTAAAATTTAATCAAAAATCTCTGATGAATGCCTTGAGAGCTTACTAAGAATTGCAACTACTTCCATTGAACAAGACTGATGCATTAGTTTCACAAAAACAAGGTCGAATATCCCTCTAGTTTTATGGTTTTGTTCATCTCTTTTTTTTAATGTTTTAAGAAATATGTTTTAAAAAAAAATGTTATATATTAATTATATTGTATATTTTCTGAGGGCTGCTCTGAAAGTAATGCCTCCCTTTTTATTATTTTGGCCCATGACATCAGAGGCAGAGGTTGGTGACATGGCAGTAGAGATTGAACCGTCCCACCAATATCCCATTACATGTTCTTGCCATGAGATAGACCGCAGCAGAGGGGCAGTCTGACAAAATGATGCCTGACAAGGAAGTGCGTATGAAGCAAAGGTATATCACTGAATTCCTCTATGTGGAAAAAATGGCACCCATTGACATACATTTATCCTGGGTTCCATCAAAAGAGGGGTGGCCAGAAAGGACGGGGAGGTGATTGTCCTCTCTGCTCTGCCCTTGTGAGGCCCCATCTGGAGTACTGCATCCAGATCTGGGGCCCCCAATACAAGAAGGACAGGGAGCTGTTGGAGAGGGTCCAGAGGAGGGCCACACAGATGATTAGAGGGCTGGAGCACCTCCCCAAAGACAGGCTGAGGGAGCTGGGCTTGTTCAGCCTGGAGAAGCAAAGACTGCACGGACACCTCATTGCAGCCTTTCAGTACCTAAAGGGAGCCTATAAATAGGAGGGGAGTCAACTCTTTGAAAGGGTAAATAATAGCAGGACAAGGGGAAATGGTTTTAAGTTGAAGGAAGGAAGATTTAGGTTGGATGTCAGGGGGAAGTTCTTTACAGAGAGAGTGGTGAGGTGCTGGAACAGGCTGCCCAGAGAGGTTGTGGATGCCCTGTCCCTGGAGGTGTTCAAGGCCACGTGGACCCTGGGCAGCCTGATCTAGTATTAAATGTGGGGGTTGGTGGCTCTGCCTGTGGCAGGGGGGCTGGAGCTTGATGATCCTTGAGGTCCCTTCCAATCCAAGCCATTCTATGATTCTATGATTCTGTGATTCTATGATTCTATGACATTGATGCTTGCTGAATGTTTATGGAGACCTAATAGTGAGCACAGTGAGGTGGTGGGTGATGTGTTTCAGCAGCGGTGACAGTGAGTCACCTCTTTTGGTGCACATTCTCATGAGTGCAGTATACAGGCTCTTGTTCATAGCTGTCAAAACATTCATAGGTAACAGTGGTGACTATGTTGAAAAATGGCATTTTGTAGATGAGAATTTGCTCTATCAAATAGTGTTATTGTGCTTTTTGTATCTGTTGTAGTTTACATGAAAATAAAAATGAGGCATTACTTCCAGGGCAGCTTATGTGTACACAGCCCAAGACAATTCCTCTTAATGCAGCCCAGACAAGCCAGAAGGGTGGACAACCATGAGGTATACTGTACAGGCATTTTACATAAGTAACTTATTAATGTTAACATGTTGTAGCAGATATCTAAGTAATAAAATCCTGCCCAGCAAAGGTCATTATAAGTCCAAAGGACTACAAATTGACAGAGCCTCCTGCTGAATGCATAGGAAAGATAAATAACAAAACCAAAACCAATATAAGTGACACTGGGGACAGAAGAAATCCTCTTTCTTGAAGGAAGCAGATGTAATTGCATAAAAATATGAGGCATAAGAGAAGAAAACAGGAGAAGAAAGAAGTTAATTCAACTTTGCTTGCAACTTGCCTTATCAAAGAGCTCTGAAGCCTGATCATCATCCTTTCAGTTATCCACCGAAGACTACAGCCATTAGTGCTAGCTAGCTAAACATTATGAACTCCACAGTATTGTATATTCACATCCAATTTAAGTGTGAAAGACTTAAGATTTTATATACATAACAGTGATGATTAATAAGATATAAGAATTAATCAAAATTGTATTAATGAATGAATGAATATAGTAAAATTTAAAGTTTAAGTGTCCTGATTCATCATTCTTATTATATCATTTCCAATTTCTACTGTGCTGATAGATATATATAAACATCTTTCTTTAATGACAACACTTCTTTCTCAGTTAACAAACTCAACCAGCAAGGATTGAACAATTTTACTTGAGACCCTGAGATTCCATTAGGCAGTAAGGCTTTCTGTAGTGTATTCCCACTACAACTCTTGTGGAAACTGTGCCTTGAGCTTTCTATTACCATGTAGTATGCCCTTTTTTGTATGCATATGCAAGTTGGTTTTTAACAGTGATAAAGTCTAGAAAAAAAGAAAGCCAAGATAATATTGCAGAGATATATGACTAAACCCAAATCTTTCTTTTCTAAACGATTATCTGGTTTACAGTAACTGTGAGATAAGTGCTGAAAATCTAATCATTATCAGTAATTTATAATCACAATCAGAACTTCACTATCAGTCTTCACAGTTAAATGACTTAAAATTATTTTCTTTTGAGTAGTTAATGTCTCATGAGTTTTCCACAGTGTCTGATGGCAATTTTTTGGAAAAGAAATATTTTTTTTCTTTTAAGAGACAAAACATAGGCAGATTTTTATCAGGTGACAGCTTACATAATTATAAAAATAATAATTAAAAAATCGGTTTTCAAAGAGCTTTAAGCTTATGGTTAGAACAAAATGTTCCTAATTTGGAATTGTTTTTATATTTATCTATCTAAGCTATCTATCCAGCTATCTATTTATTATCTCTGTACTTTGACCCTTTGCTGGTGTCCTGAATGGAGTTATGCCATTTTACATTAACAGTGTTGACACATATTTGGCTGTGGATTAAACTAACGCATTTTTCATCTCAGATATCTGCCCCAGAGTTCTGCTTGAGGTTTTTGTCACTATGACAAGGACAGATGAACAAAAATCTATTTCTTAAATAAGCCTAATATATTAAACAATCTGAATTCAGCATCAGCATCCTTTAATGTGACTGTCTCAAGAATATGCTCACAAACAATTCAGGTCTTTCTGATCCAACAGTGGCAACTCCCACAGTGGGAATAAGCAGATAGAGAATGGAGACATGCTCAACTGTTCCAACTTAGCATGCTACAATTCTTTCTTTTAGGAGGAGTTCTACTTAGGGATGTTGCTATGGATGAAAGGTTTTTGTTCCTCAGGCCTGTTAGTTTCATTATTCATCTATAATTTACTTTTTACCATAAAAGGTAAAAGCAGAGTGAGCAATGAAAGAAACAAGACAACAAAACACACTGATACTGGAAAAACATCAACACTGTGGTAATGGAGAAGTTGGTAATGAAGCATGTATTCCACTCTCATAAGTAGAGTTAAAACAGTTTAGTATAGACGAGTTTGTAAAATGTGGTTTATTTTGTTTGCATCTGCAGAAGCTAATATCTATAATCTATTTGATACCAGGTATTCATTCTCCTATATAAACTTCACAATGGTATGTAATAACTAAGAGACATCAAAAATCCTTAAACATGCAAAAACTTTTTTTTTTTTTTTTAATGACAATATGGATTTATATCAAGTTTCCACAATCAAGGCATGGGAAGTTGTTCTGAGCCCTTGACAAACTTAGGGTCTGATTCTGAAACACTGCTTCCAGTACTTACACTAATGTAAAACTCATTAAGAGCTGACTAGATCTGCAGAACCAGTCCTTAAAGTGTTCTAAATCAAACATACTGAGCTATGTGAGAATAAAAGAGGAATCTGAATCATCCCCTAGACAGTAAAAATACACTTTCAATACACTTTCCATGTTCAATTCTCAAAAATATCTCAAAAGAATTTTAGTAATTTTTCCAAAATAGTCAGTGTTGAGAGGAAAGAACAGACATGAGAAATGTCTTCCTGACAGGTAGTGAAATGAAAAGCATCTTAAAAATGCTGTTTCGAATGAAACTGCCATTCCACTCAAAGCCATAACATCACATTACTAAATCTACAGTCACTTACTTCCTTCTGAATATCCCTCTGCCTTTGAACATAAGCCTTTTATTAGACATTCAGCAGCCTTCCCTTGTGTTTGCTAAAACACAAAGGACAATAAGGATTTTAAACAATAAATAAGTCACCTCAATACCACTTGGTGGTACATTAAGCACAGAGATCACTGAAATTAAAAACAGGATTTGACCTTCACTGTCAGTACAACGCTCAGAAGACTAGAGAGCAGAGCAATGTGAATGTACAGTTTGTCTGTGCAGGTGTTAGTATGACAAGTTGCAAACAGTAGAAAAAGGCACCTGTGACTTAGCCATCTTCAGCTCTACTACAGTGGAGTAGTATGAATATTTTCAAAATAAATTTTGCTATTATGCTTCATGAATTGTCTTGATGTATGCGACTGAGTACTGGGATCGCTGAAGAATGGAAATAAGGTTTAGTGCTTCTTTGTTATTGGTGTTGGTGGTGCTCTTGTTTTTCATACATATGGCATTATCTGCCATTTCTGCTAACATGGCACACAGAGTAGAATCTCATCTGTTACTTTTAGGAGTGTCCAAAACCCAGACAAATTTCTCTTTCATTGCCACATCTGCATTACCATCTGAAGAGTGAGTAATCATAGCTAGTGAAAGAATTTAATTTCCTTATTAACACAAATGGTTTTGTTGTTGCTGCTTGTTTGTTTTTAACGCAGAGAAATGTTTCTTGCAGAAAGGTTGTTCCTCCCTCACCTCAAATAAAAATTTTCTCAACCAAAAATATTGTAAATTCAAGCAAAATTCATCTAATATCTGCAGTTAAAGGGAATAAAAGAGAGGAAAATGAAACTGAAAATAGAAACATGTATTTCTTTTTCTTTATCTTTTTGAAAGAAATAGTTGAACTCCTCAATCAAATTGATCTTCAGAATCATCACTCCTTAATTAGTAGATAGAGGATGTTGAAAGATTAGTAAATTCATCCCTTTTAATATGCTTTTTCCACAAGTATTAATACCAATAATCAAATTTATTTATTTTTTTTTATGATGGTAGTTCACTTCCACAAACCTTCTGTATACTTTCAGGGGCATATTATTGTGTTGCAACAATGGTGAATGGATTATTTACCCTAAAAGAGTGAGTGGTTAGTGTTTCTTAATCATGCTTATATACAGAATTTGATCCACAGCAAAGGCTACATTTGTCTGGAAAAGAATGCTTTGTTCTTTCGCTTTTCCTCTAACTTTTTTTGTGTTTGTCTCTTCAAACCTTGAAAATATATTAAGAAAAGGAAATCTGTTACCCAGAGCATTCTATAAATAAATTTTTATGCACATATTATTATGGCTATCAGTATATGGAATGCAGTACATTTTAAAACAAAATTTTGTTCTCTAGTTTATCTTTTTGGGCTTCAGAACACAAAATATATGCTGCTTATTATTATTGCACCCACAACTTCAGAATACCTTGGCAACCTGTTTGGATTATTCAAGATGATAGAGAAGTTTCCTTTTGATCTGAAAGTCCTTTGCAGTAGTTCATTACTCTTATTTCTTAAGAGATAAATATCAAATTGTATTGTTTTTGTATAATTTAAAGAGCAAAGTGTTTTTAAACATCTCTTTCATTGGCAAAAATACTTATTTGTTTCTCTAACTCACTTTTTTTTTTTAAAAAAACTCTTAGTCTCATACTATACATATATACATGCCAGTGTGCTAGAAAGCAAATGCTACTGCAAACCTTCATTCCATAAAAATAGAAATAAATAAATAAATGAACAGAACAGACTATGAACAGAACAGACTATTGCGTACTATGTAACTGCTTAACTGGAAAAATATAGTATTTTCTATAAAAATGCACCTTCTTATTATGAAGCAGGCAGTTTTGGTTGCTTGGTGAAAGCTGGATATTATGAAACTTCAGAAATATCTTCCTGTTGCTGTGGAGTCTGGTTTGCCAATATATCTTATCTGTTCCATAACAGCTGTCATCACTGGGAAGTGAATACATTCAATTTTTTATTAAATAATTAAATAATTTATAATTAAATTGGATAAGGACTTACAACATAATCGTGTATTTTAAATCTGTGTGGTACATCATGTCACCTTGCCAGTTGTTCAAAACAATTTTAAAATGTGAAAACAAATTTATAGCAAAACCAAATCTCAGTATGACAACTGCTGAATTTATATCTGCTAGTGTACACAAATCCATGTAAGTTTTCCTGCATAAGGTATGGCTGTATCAACCCTTTCTGTAGGAAAACAGCCAAAGAAAAACAATCAAAACATTCAGTGAGAAGTTTAATACAACAGTTTGTCTCATTTGTGATTCCTTATGGAAGAAAAATTTACTCCCTTAAAAAGAATTGAGAAGTGAGACTCTCTCATTAAACTTAGAAGGCCTGTGCATTTGTTTTGTCAGCTGTGTGTACTACCCAAACTTATTCTCAGAATTTGCACTCTCTTATGAATTTATTCTTATGGATGATAAAAAACTCATAGGACCATTTGCGGTCTTCACCAACAATGCCTGATGGCTGATGCTTGCTTTTCCTTTATTTCTGGCTTTTCCCTTAAATCTGAGATAAAAAACTGATTGAGTACAAAGCCTCAGACAAGTATTTTGAATTGGAAATAAATTAAATAGCCTGTATGTTTAAGATCTTTCAGATATGTAGTTCTCTGTCTATGCTGAAATAAGCAACTAATAAATTTGAGACTGTCCTAATGGTTCATGGGGAGAAACAGGCATTTGCAGAGACTAGTATATCTTTATTGTTCTATCTGAGTTTTGTTCTGGTATATACTTTAGAAGTATTAATTTGTTTACAATAACTAAAATAGTGAGTACAATTAGATTAAGCTAGCTGGTTTAAAGTTAGTAAATCTAAGAGAAATCTGTTACATCTTTCAACCAAGACTTTAGAAGATCCATTAGTTTGCTGTACTAGGAAAATTCTGGAAACTCTGGATAATGAATAATTCAACAAGTCTGTTGAATTTATTGTTTCATCAAAATAAATTTATATCATCAAGATAATGAAGTTTGAATTTTTAAATGAGAGTCACATCAACAGCAGAACATTGATGGTAGAAGAAAGCAAATGAGACTCGCCAAGGAAATGATCAGACATCAAGCCTGAAGGAGTTCAAGAAACATTTGGACATTGCTCTTAGACGCAGTTTAATTTTTAAGTAGTTCTCTGTGGAGGCAAGAGTTGGAATCCATGATCCATCTAAGTTTCTTCCAGTTTGGGGTTTTCTACAGTTCCATGATTCTAAGCAGGTCTAACTTTTGAAGACATGTCAAGAAAAGAATGAACAGAAGGAATATGGTTTGTGAAGACTACATGCGTATCTTCTCTGTTCTGTAATCTATGTATATGTCTAATATTCATTATGATGAAAGGAAATAAGAAGTGGGAAGCCACAGGGTAAATAGAAAACTTAGACCTAATTGCTATCACAGAAACATGGTGGAATGAATTGCATAACTGGGACACAACATTCGAGGCCTACAAGCATTTTAGAAGAGATAAGCAGGGCAGGAGGGGTGAGGCAGCTGCCCTCTATGTTAAGAAGTGGATAGATTGTGAAGAGCTGCCTCTGAGAAACAACCATGATCAAGAACCTGTGGGAAAAATCAGAGGCCAGACCAACAAAAGGCATATGGTGGTCAGGGTTACTACTGGCTGACTGATCGGGGCAAATGAGACCTTCTTGCTTCAACTGCAAAAAGCATTGTACTTGCAGGCTCTCATTCTGATGGGGATTTCAACAACCCAAATATCTGCTGAGAAGGCAACGCAGAGGGCTGGAAGTAATCGAGGAGACTCCTGAAGTATGTCAAGGATAACTTTCTGGTCCAGGTAGTAGAAAAACTGACCAGAGAAGTGTTACTATACTTGATACTCACTAATGCAGAAGAGCTCATTAAAGATGTTAAGAGAAGAGACAGTCTGGAACGTAGTGTCCATGCCCTGGTTGAGTTAATGATTTTGAGGGATGTGGGCATGGCAAAAAGCATTGTAAGAAGCCTGAACTTCAAGAGAGGGAACTTTTGACTGTTTAAGGAATTACTGAATGAGATCCTCTGGGAGGCCATAATTAGGGAACAAGGAGCAAAACAGAGATGGGAGCTCTTTACGTAAGCCCTTCTGAGAGCAAAAGAATGCTCTGTCCCCAGTATAAGAAATCAAGCATGTCTGAACAAGGACCTGCTGGTTAAACTCGAAGCAGGGATGTGTGGCCTGGGAAGAATATAAGGATGCCATCCAGACATGCAGAGATGGGATCAGGAAAGGCATCTGAAGGAAATGAAATAAGTGAGGATTATGGAAAATAACAAGAAGTGATACTACAGATGCTGTGGGCAGAAAAGACAGACCAAGAAATGTGTACCCACTCTGACAAATGAGAAGGAAGAACAGGCTACAATAGATGCGGAGAAGGTCAAGGTATTCAAGAAGTTATTTGTCTCAGTCTTCACTGGCAGTCAGGATCTCACTTTTCTTATGTTTCTTACATTTTAGATGGGGTATGAGGGAGTGGAATCTATCCTACTGTAAGATCAGATTATGTCTGAGACTGCTTCATGAGACTGAATGCATAGAAGTCTATGGGGCTAGATGACATGCATCCCAGAGTAATAAAGGAGCTGGCTGATGTGGTTGTCAAGCCACTTTCTATCAGTATTTGAAAAGTCATGGGTGACAGACCAAGTCTCTAGTGGTTGGAAAAAGGGAAACATCAGTCCTGTTTTCAAGACAGTGAGAAAGGAAGACCCAGCGAACTGCAGGCTAGTGATCCTCACCTATGTTCCTGGGAAGATCATGGAACAGATCTTCCTGGAAGCTGTGTTAAGATACATGTGAGATGAGGGGGTGATCTGAGAAAGCCAGCATGACTTTAGCAAGGGCAAATCTTGCCTTACCAATCTGGTTGCCTTCTACAATGGAGTGACAGCATGGACAAAGGAAGGGCAATTGGTGTCATCTATCTGGACTTCTGCAAGGTCTTTGACATGGTTCCACATCGCGTCATTATCACTTAATTGGAGAGATATGGATTTGAAGGGTGGACTATCTGATCGATAAATAATAGTTTGGATGGTTTCAGGCAGAACGTTGTTGTCAGTGGCTCTATATCTAGGTGGTGGCTGTATGAGATTATTCTTTTGCACCTTTGTATCAAAGCTTGCTGAGGACAAGTCCAGGCAAGTCCTGGTAAAAGTTAGTGAAGTCTTTTGTCTGAAGATTTGCAGGCCAGGGACAAGGAGACAGAGATAAGCCACAGCTTAATGGCCAGGAAACAGTCTTTCGTGTGGGCTTATCTCGAGGGAGATAGCCATCTCTCAGGAGCCACTGACCCAAGCGCCAGGAATTCCATGTTAGCAGGAGGAGGATAAAAAAGGGACAACAACCATGAGGGTAGGTGTCTGAGATCAGATGCCTCACGATGTGATGCCCGCCTGCTGACGGACGTTCCTGGGCCTGCTACCTGAGACCTGCCTCTTCCTCCTGGACTCGCTGTCACTGTACCTGCTTGCTGCCTAAGGCCAGCCACTCTGCTGCTGCTCTCCCCCTGCTCTTTTACCTCGGACCATCGGAATGGCGTGCAGCAGGATGCTGCTGGATTTTGGTGGTGACTATCCCTGCTTTATGTAATTCTTGCTTCTTTCCTATTTTTTTCTATCACCCGCTTTCCCTTCCCCATCATCCTAATTCATAATAGTAGCCGGCCTCCCCTTCCCCATCTCCCTGATTAAGATTTGTAATATTGGTCGGACCAACATTTGAGCCATTGTTTCTTAATCTCACGTCGAGTATACATATATCAGAGAACCTCCTCTCCCTCCTATAAATTGGAGTGAGACAGTGGCCAGTGACAAGTGGTGTCCCCAGGGACATCTTGGGACCAGTGTTCTATGGCATCTTCATCAATGATCTAGATAAAGGGATTGATTGCACTCTCAGCAAGTTTGCAGATGGCACCAAGCTAAGTAGTGAAGTTGATATAATAGAAGGAAGATAATGTCGTGCACAGGCACCTGGACAAGCTTGGAAAGTGGGCCCATGGAAATATAATGAGTTTCAGTAAGACCAAGTAGCAGGTATTGCTCTTGAATCATAGCAATCCCAGATATGTGTACAGACTGGGAGAAGAATTCTTTGAGAGCAGCCCTGCAGAGAGGGAGACTTGAGGGTTCTAGTGGATGAGAAACTGGACAAGAACCAGCAGTGTGCAGTTGCAGCCCAGAAGGCCAACTGTCTCCTGGGCTGCATCAAAAGAAGGGTGGCCAGCCGGGCAAGGGAAATGACTGTTCCCCTCTACTCTGCTATTGTGAGACTACATCTGCAGTGTTGCATCCAGGTCTGGGGCCCCAGGAAAAAGAAACACATTGAGCTGCTGGAATGGGTCCAGAGGAGGGCCACAAAGATGCTGGAGGGCTGGAGCACCTCTCCTACAAAAAGGAGGGAGCTGAGCTTGTTCAGCCATGAGAAGAGAAGGCTCTGGAGAGACTTCCTTGTGGCCTTCCAATACTTTAAAGGAACTTCTAGACAGGAGGGAGACCGACTTTTTACACAGACTGATAGTGATAGGACAAGGAAGAATGTTATTAAACTTAAAGAGAGGAGATTTAGATTAGACTCCAGTGGGAAATTGTTTACTCAGAGGATGAGGCATTGGCATAGGCTGCCCAGAGAAGCTGTAGATGCCCCATCACTGGATGTGTTCAAGGCAAGTTTGGATGGGGACCTGGGCAACCTGATCCAATGCCTGATTTACTGTTCGGTAACACTGCCCATGGCAGGAGTGTTGGAGCTAAGTAATGTAAACCAAGCTGTTCTATGATAAACTTGGGGATCAACTGTCTGAAGCTGGATTTCATCCTTATACTCAACATTGTTACCTATATGTATCTCTTGTCATGGGTTACTGGAGCTATCCCTATCTAATGGCGCAGAATATACTGGAAATGCGCTTGTTTCCAGCAGTAACAAGTCAGATGGGATACCCTAGAATGTGTCAAATAGCTGAACATTTGCTGTTTCAGCAACTAAATTCAGACCTGAACGCTGAGTAACATAAATCTCTGCACAGCAGACTTCTTCGCAGCCAGAATTTTGCAATGGTTTGTAATAAGTTACTGACAAATATTGTTAAAATTAAAATAATTTTAAAATCATTTTGTAAACTTATATATAGTAAGATTCATTATAGTAATTTTATTAGTAGTGTCCATTTTAAAATTAATTTACCCTTCAAAATTTTCTAAATAGACATTCAAACCGTTATTAACACTCTACGCATTTCAACAGTTGAAATGCTGTGTTGCATTTGTATTATTAATAATTTAGAACATCATTATTTTGTTTACCTTTGTTGTTGTTGTCACTACCATCTTTGTTGTAGATAAATGTTTTGGGATAATTTTGTCTTTTGAGTGTCATAAGCAGTAACAAATGCTTTTTGATTCCCTTACAAATTATAAGAGAAGAGCCATGAAATTTTCCTAACCTTTTCTGCAGCTCAATAAATCACAAACAGACAAGAAAGTTAAGCACTGCTTCAGTGGAAAATCAGCAGACAGATGTAGCACGCATTCCCCTCAAAATAATTCAGAACCTGTGCCAATTTATCAAATGCCTACTTTATCTGTCAAAACAATGTCCTTTCTCAAATAAAGGGCATTGTTTCTGCAGCAAGAAAAAGGTTCTGATGTATTGTTATCTGCAAATGAATGGTGGAATAATGGAACAACAGGCAGTGTTTCAAGCTAAGAGATCAAAGGGCAGAATACATTGCAATTCTTGTTAAAATAAATTAGGCTGAAATAATAATTTCAATAAAGACATTTATAACCTTAAACAATTTCTGTGGTTTACAAATGGGCAAAAACAATAAGAAAATCCTTCTTAACATGTCTTAAAGCAATTTTTAGAACTTCAAATTTCAGAGAAATCAAGATTTACAGAGCTGTAGTGTACATAGTATCTTTGCTGACATTACACTATCTTACATTTGCAGAGAAAATATTTGCAATTGCTTTATTTATTTTTATGTATGTTCATATTATCATCATAATATTCACAGATTTCTAGATTAAAAATTTTCATAAGCAATATGTATTAATTTGAAATCTTCCAAGATAACTCTAATTGCTAAATATTATATGATATACAACAGCTGCTCCAAAAGTAACGCCTCCTGTTTTATGATGTTGGCCCATGATGTCAGAGGCAGATGTTGGTGGTATGGCAGTAGAAGCTAAACCTTCCCAGTATTCCGTTCGATTTTGTTGCCATGAGACAGATGTCAGCAGAGGGGCAGTCTAAAAAAATCATAGAATCATAGAATGGCCTGGGTTGAAAAGGACCACAATGATCATCTAGTTTCAACCCCCCTGCTATGTGCAGGGTCGCCAACCACTAGACCAGGCTGCCCAGAGCCACATCCAGCCTGGCCTTGAATGCCTGCAGGGATGACATGGTGTCTGACATGGAAGTGTGTGTGAAGCAAAGGTGTGTCACTGAATTTCACCATGAGTAAAAATTAGTATTCATCAACGCTTGCTATATGTTTATGGAGGCCAAATAGTAGATGTGAGCACAGTGAGGCAGTGAGTGGTGCAGTCCATCAGTGGAGACAGTAACGTGAAAGACAAGCCATGTTCTGGATGGACATGCAGATTTTTACAAGCATGGCATGCAGGCCCTTGTTCATTGTTTGGGGGGAAAAAAAAAAAAAAAGCATAGCTAATGGTGGTGATTATATTAAAAAATAGTGCTTTGTAGCTGAGAATTTGCTCAATCAAATAGTGCTATTTTGTACTTCATATGAATTGTAGTTTCCATGCAAATAAATTGGAAATGTGACTTCTGGAGTGACCTATGTATTATAATATCAAGCCACAATACTGAATTGAAGTCCTCCTTGAAATGATCTATCCCTTCCAAATTCCACTAAAAAAAATACCTTAGATTGAAATAATTTCATCCTTCTCCAGTGTAAATTAGAAAACAAAACAAACAACAAGAACAAAAATTTTTAATAATTAGCAGCTAAGTGAAAAACCCCAGGAGTATTCATCAAATCTATGCACTCAAACCTTGTTCTAATACTGAGTCACTGTAATGCTCACATACTTTCTTTAACCTCAGCATGTCAGATATTTATGATGATTCCTGCAGCCAGCTTGATCCCAAGCTGAACTGTGACAACTTTGCACTGATGCATCTGTCTCCTCCATGATTGCATGTGGCTCTTTCTTTCTTATATTCTTCCATTTTTCAATTCCTTTTTATGTGACTGTGACCTCTGTCAGTTATTTTTTTTTTTTTCCATTATGATACATTTTTAATATCACAAAATCCTCTAAAAATATGACTGAATCAGCTGCTTTAGAAACGCATTCATTTATGATCGGCTAACGATATCTTCAAAAGTTATTGATTTTTTTTTACTTACATCTCATAGATATGGAAAATAAGTTCTCAAAAACATTTTCTTAAAGAAGTTTCATGATCAGAATCATAGCAATGTAAAAAGAGAACATTTTGCTAAATATTCTGAGATGATAAGGCCAGATCTATTTCTAGTTTTACTGTCTTTTATTTCAGTAAGATTCCAGTGCAAGGCAAAAATTATGCCCAGCATCTTGAAATTCATGACATCCGTTAAAGCTCAGTTATGTCAGCTTTTACTCAGCTTCATAAATATATGTCTGCATTTGCAAGTTGTGCATCTGAAATCACTTAGTTTTTATGTGGTACGATATTGATTAGTAATTCTAGAATTAAGACTAAGCAATATCAGAAATATTAGTTACATTAAAGCAAGGTCTAGACAGTGTAAAACAGGATAGAATCATGGAAAAAAAATATTGCATCCCTATGTGCATAATACTAGTCCGTTCCTGGGGGTGGTTCCACATGTGTTTTGGATAGCATCACTATGTGAGAGAACTCTCGTCTGCTGCAGGATAGCTTGAACTGTTTAATTAAGAAATTTGCATGAATACAACTGGGTTAGTCTTTGCTGAATTAGAGAACGCTCAAGTGAACAGTGTCTGTGACTGTAAAGCTGCAGAATGACTGCCAGCTAGTGGGTATTGAGAAACAACTGAGTCATAAAAATATTCTCCCCAGAGTGGCCAAAATAAGAAGACAGTGTGTATTTAAGTCTCAGATATGTAGAGTGTTAGGCTAGCACACAGTCTAAAATTCACTGGAAGAAAATCAGATATATTCTTTCACTGTCCTTTACCAACTGAACAATTCAGAACAATTCAGAGTTTGTCCTAGCCAAGCAACAGGGAATTACTTGAAATACTTTTATTAGATTCATTAAAAGAAATAGAAATTAACAAAGAATCCAGCTAGCAGAGCAAATGTACATTAATATTCCAAGTGAGTGCTAGACACCCATTGTTTTAGCAAATAGTCAGACATCACTTCAAAATCTTCTTATCCCTGATTTTTTCAAGAAATAGTTGACACTAATTACCATTATTTTATGCAGACAGAGCAGAACATAGTTTTAAAAGTAATTTTACATAAGGACTTATGAATATATGCATTTTACAAAAGTTATGAAAAGTGAGAAGTGAGAAACTACTACAAACATCATTTTAATAAAAAAAAATGTTTTGTAGCTATTAACAAAATAAAATGGTCATTAAATACAGATTAATGAGGAAATGAATAAAATTTAAAGAATGTGAGATGAAATAAAGAATGCATCTGGAGAAAACAAACCTTCCTTTTCAATATTTCCTTAATCAAAATCAAACACAAAACCTAAATTGAAATAATTAATTAGGGCCCAGGCCTAAATCTCTAGGTAGCCAAAATGCCAGCTGAAATTATAGAGGTTTTCAGATGTGCAGATGAGGAGTAGGATGATCCCAGGTCAATGCAATTCATACAGGGGACTAGAATCTCTGACTTTGGCTTGCTCTGGAAGTAAGTGAGAAGAATGAAAAGCACTCAGTTTGAATATTTTCCATAAATACTATCTAAAACCAAATTCAGTAAAGTTACATCCATGAAAATGTTTGGCAAAGAAATAATATTTTACTACAGTTCTCCGTGAAGCTTCACCAGAAACTTTTCCTGAGTGCTTTGTGATGCTGAGAAAGCAAATTTCTGCAACCTTGCACATTACATACTCACTCTCCTCCACAAAACAAATGTAGAGGTATTACTACAAATGAATGGATAATTCTGATGTAATAGCACATTTCCCAGGGGAAAATGACAAAGTATAGGGAACTGGGGATTTGACCTTCCATATTTGGAACATGCAGAGTACCCTGCATCAAGTGAAAAATGTCCATAAAACAACTATTGCTGTCTGTGGAACAGTTTCAGATTTATATTTCTATTATGTCATTTTGCAAATGAAATTATACAGGATTTTTGTTTTCATGTTATTTATTTTAACTTCAACTTGGTTTTTCTTATCAGGGAACTTTCTCACTAATACTTCGATGAATGCCATGTAAAAGCAACGAAGTAAAGATATAAAGATTTTCCCTTTATTTTTTTTTCCTTTCCAGTAATTTTTTTTAAATAAAAGTGATTAACAGAACATTCTGTGTGAGAATGACTGCTGACAGGAAAAAAAAAAATAAGAAAAACAGATAGAAAGGTACAAAGGTTGCCTTAAGGAAGTTACGGTTTTCAGGAAATGTTTTATTCACTGATAGCCAAAAAAACAGGATCTTGCCTTTTTTCAATATGAAGCAATGGAAGAAAAAAATAAATGATATACAACTAATTTGACAAAGTTCTTCCTAACTGTAATGAAATTTCACAACGTGGCAAAAAACCACATTGTTATCAACACTTCCCACCAATACAATTCTGCTCAGTTACCATTGTTGCTTTGAAAACTAGATTCTTTTTGCAGAGATGAAAGGAAAATAAAGCCACGTGTGTCTCTGTTTAAAAAAAAAGTAAAATAAATGTGGTTTGTGGATCATATCTTCATCATCTTTAAGAGAATTTCATGGCAAATAGAGTATGAAGCTCAATAGGTACTTATTGTCCTTATTTTCAAATTTATATTCAGATGTTGATCTCTAAATTAGGGAAGGAAAATCAGTGAAACAGTTTAATGTTACTTCTCTCAGGAAAATTACTTGAAAAATACAAGAACTGCATACAGTTACTAATTTAGGAGTTAAGTATGACTAATAAACACTCAGGTTTATGAAAACTTCAACTCTTTTTCTAAGTAGCTTTATAAAAGATGGTCATAAATCGAGTTCCTTTTCCATATATTATTCAGCTGAAGAAGAAAAACCATTTCATTGAAATTTCAACAAATTATGTTGACTCTGGTACAGCGTAGTATCAAATTAAATTGCTTCACACCATATTTTACTCCAAAGTCAAAATTAATTGTGACATTGAGTTGATACTTAAACATACAGTAAAAATGACAATTTTAAAATGAAATATTTCATGCTTAATTAAAAAAGGTTATGAATAGCTTCCCGTTTGGAGTGTTTTACAGTTATTCATCATTTGATATACACATCTAAACATGGAAATACAAACTATGGATCTTCCAGTCCAATACACAGCTTACAGTAAAGAGAACTTTGAATATCCCTTTAGAGATTTCGGCAATGATTTTCCACTCCATTACACCAATTTCATACTGGGGTAAGTCCATTGATGTCAGTGGTGTTACATCAGCTTAGAAACAATATGACAGAATAGAAGATCAAGGTTATTCAAGATCTTATTTATGGTTATGGAAAATTACACATACCTGATGTACATATAGATTACAAGACTCTGGGTTGTTTTGTATTTCTTTGATAATGAAAACGTCTTCTTATACTGAAAGAAGAAAACTGAAGTTGAAACATAACAGGTATTTACTAGCTAAACATACATACATAGAGACAGCAAATGCTGGTTATAAAATTACTACACAGGGTGACAGCTGCTCAACTACACTAAAATTAAATATGAAAAAAAGTTTGAATAGCCTGACTGTTCATAAGTGAAAAAGTCCCAGGAAACTATGAAACAGGAAGCCGGTAGGTTTGGAGTTGTACCTACTCCTGCATTACCGTAGGGTTTTTTTCTTTTTTCTTTCTTTCTTTTTTTTTTTTTTTAATTTATTTTATGTTTCCAGAATGAAACCAAACTCATTATTGAGAATTTCCAAAATATATTACTCTTGACACAATAGTCACATAAGTTAAAATACTGTTGGTCATAAAATGAACTACAAAGATAAATTCCTGTCAGGATCATAAAATCGGTCTAACTTTCTGCATTTTCATTGTAGCTGAGAGAGTGCACCAGAGACACTGCTGCTTGCAGTGCACAGTTCTAGCCAAATACACTAACCAAGTTTGAGCTGTTTACAGATCTCATCTTCCCTGTGGCACATTATGTCTGAGACTTCTGTGAAGAACTTCAGAGCCTCTGCAGAGTGACATCAACTTGTCTCTTTCCAGATTCTACTGTTTACCACAAGCACAAATGAAGTAGCTGAAGACATAAACAAAGTCCAGCCCGTAACAAAAGTAAATGTATGCAGGAAGGACTATAGCCCTAAGAGACTAGTAGAAATGCCCCCAAAACATAACAAGGAACATATGCAGACAGGCAATGTGAGTGTGTAGTTGTTTTATCCGCGGGCAGACCTGGGTATTACTGGTTCATTGAAACCTGTGCTTACTCATTTAGGTTTTTATTCATGCTACACTCAGAAGTATTTTCCCTTATCTTGTATTTATGTAGTAATTTCTGTCTAAGGAGAGTACTTTGCATTTGTACTCATTGGATTCCATGCTTCTTCCTTGAGTCATTTTATATAATTTGCTTAATTTTTTTTATTTCTAATCCCCAAAGTTGTTTTGCTCCCTTTCCTCTGCAGTTTGTTATCAACTTGTCTTGCTCGGATTATCAGAGCGAGAGGGGCAATTCTTCGATATACCTGAAGTGAGACCGAGACACAAGCAAGGTCAAATGTTGTCCAACCAGTTTATTATCAATTAAAGTGATGGCTGGTGATTATTATGAATTAGTGTGATGGGGAAAAGAAGGCAGGTGATAGGAAAGATAGGAAAAGAGCAAGAATTATGCAAAGCAGGGATAGTCACCATCAAAGATCCAGTGATGTCCATTGTGCACCATTCTGATGATTCCAAGACCGATGCAGGAGTACGGGCACAGGGGGAGGTGGTGGCAGAATGGCTGGCCTGAAGCAGCAACCACGCATGTAATCAAGAGCAGGTCCAGGAGAAACAGGCAGGTCTCAGGTAGCAGGCCTAGGAGAATCAGGCAGGTCTCAGGTAGCAGGCCCAGGAGAATCAGGCAGCAGGTAAGTTTCATACCACAAGGAGTCCGATATTGGGCACACCCCTCTTAGTTGTGGGTGCCTTTTTTTATCTTCTTCTGCCAGCGTGGCGTTCCTGGACACTTATGTTAGAGTCCTGTCCAGCACCTGTGGGCATGCAGGTTCTCTGGACAGTTATCTCCCACAAAAGGCTGCTCATTGGCAATGTAGCTGCTGCTTATCTCTGGAAGATGCTTATCTCTCATTGCCCCTGATCTGCAAGTCTTCAGACAAAAGATTTCTTGGACTTGTCCATCTGTTGAAGTTGTCCAACAGCAAGCTTTGAGACAAAGGTGCAAACTGTCTCTTAAACATATGTACATCATTAGTAAGTATATGTGCTCTTTAGCAATCAGTAGCAATAATGGAAATATACTGTAGACCTAGGTCAATTTCTTATTTTTGTCTCTTCATTTTTACAGTACATTTGTGATTATCTGATTAATACTTTGTAAGTAATTTTTCACTGCAAAGTTCCTAGCTTCCACAACAATTTGTAGACAGTTTTGCCATAGGAAAATAAAACATGTGAACAGCTTAGAATATGTGACATCTACTGAATTTTGTCTCATAAAGATAGCTATGTTGGACATAGGAGTATATTACATTGTTTTAAGATAAATCTGTGGGTTGTTTCTTGTCATCTTTATATGATGAATTTGTATATGTTTAGATTTTGGCTTACAACCTCAGATATTTCAATCAAGCTTCGTATCATTATTACAAGAAATTGTGCGCAAGTCTACCCTGTATAAATGCACCAGTATTCACTGTAGCATTTTTAAACACAGTGTTACACTTCCCTCTGGAATGTTTAGGAGAAGAAAGAGTGAAGCTTAGGAGTAATACATTTTTTTAGTTTTTTTTAATATTCTTTTTTCCAGTCACAAGCGGTGTCCCTCAGGGGTCGGTCTTGGGACCAGTGCTCTTCAACATCTTCATCAACGACACAGATGATGGCATCGAGTGCACCCTCAGCAAGTTTGTGAATGACACCAAGCTGAGCGGTGCAGTCAATACATTGGAAGGAAGGGAAGCCATCCAGAGAGACCTGGACAGGCTGGAGAAGTGGGCCCATGAAAACCTAATGAGGTTCAACAAGGCCAAGTGCAGGGTGCTGCACTTGGGTCATGGCAATCCCAGGTGTTTATACAAACTGGGGGAAGATCTCCTTGAGAGCAGTCCTGCGGAGAAGGACTTGGGGGTCCTGGTAGACGAGAAGCTGGACATGAGCCAGTAGTGTGCGCTTGCAGCCCGGAAGGCCAACTGTGTTCTGGGCTGCATTAAAAAAGGGGTGGCCAGCAGGGAGAGAGAGGTGATTGTCCCCCTCTACTCAGCTCTTGTGAGGCCCCATCTGGAGTACTGTGTCCAGGCCTGGGGCCCCCAGTACAGGAAGGACGTGGAGCTCTTGGAGTGGATCCAGAGGAGGGCCACTAAGATGACCAGAGGGCTGGAGCACCTCTCCTATGAGGAAAGGTTGAGGGAACTGGGCTTGTTCAGCTTGGAGAAGAGAAGGCTCCGGGGAGACCTCATTGCAGCCTTCCAGTACTTGAAGGGAGCATATAAACAGGAAGGGGAATGGCTGCTTACGAGGGTGGATAGATATAGGACAAGGGGAATGGTTTTAAACTGAGACGGGGGGGTTAGGTTAGATATTAGGAGGAAGTTTTTCACACAGAGGATGGTGACACAGTGGAACAGGTTGTCCAAGGAGGTTGTGGACACCCCATCCCTGCAAGCATTCAAGGCCAGGCTGGATGTGGCTCTGGGCAGCCTGGTCTAGTGGTTGGCGACCCTGCACATAGCAGGGGGGTTGAAACTAGATGATCATTGTGGTCCTTTTCAACCCAGGCCATTCTATGATTCTATGATTCTGTGATTCTATGATTCTATGATTCTTATTGAAGGATTACCTTTCAACAACTAAATTTAGGGATTTAAAGAGCTGGTGTGCACTTATTAGAAAGAAAATGGAAAATACATCATGATGACAACAATGTTGTTCATGGCATAAGTTAAAATGCAAACACAGTACACGCACTATAAGCTGAAGTGAGTGGGATGGCTTGAGATTGGATAGCTGAAAATATCTTTTCTGACGTGAATGGATTTTGATGGCTGGGCTCTTCATGTTACAGTGACTGCTGTTCCAAAGCAATTGAAATTTACTTACCTAGAAGGGGGGACACTATGAACAGAGGAGTTGTGATAAATGATGTATAGTCTAGTTGGTGGCCTGTAGCTAGCAGTGCTCTCCAGGTGTCAGTGCCAGGGCTGATCTTGTTCAACATCTTCATCAATGATATGGGTGAACTATCAGCAAGTTTGCTGATAGTTCAAAGCTAGAGGAATGGCTCACACACAAGAAGGCTGTGCTGCCATTCAATAATACCTAGAAAGTTTGGAGAGCTGAGCGGAGAGGAATCTGATGAGGTTCAACAAGTACAAGTGTAAGATCCTGCACCTGCAGAAGAATAACCACTTGCATCAGTGCAGGTTAGGGACAGGCCTGCTGGAGAGGGGCTTTGGGGAGAAGGACTTTGTTGTCCTGGTGGACAACAGATTGACCATGAGCCATCAGTGTACTCTTGTGGCCAAGAAGGCCAATGGTATTCTGGGGTGCATTAAAAAAAGCATGGCCAGCAGTTCAAGGGAGGTCATCCCCCCCCCTCTACTCTGCCCCGGTGAGGCCACATCTGTAGTACTGTGTCCAGTTCTGGTCTCCACGGTTCAAGAAAGACAGGGAACTTCTAGTAAGAGTCCAGTGAAAGGTCACAAAGATGACTGGGGCCTGGAACTTCTCCCTTATATGGGAAGGCTGAAAGACTTGGGACTGTTTGCCTGGAGAACACTGAGAGAGGAACTTGTCAGCGCTTATAAATAACTAAAGGTCTGGTGTCAAGAGGATCGAGCCAAGCTTTTTTCAGTGGTGCCCAGTGACAGAACAAGTGGCAAGGAGCAGAAACTGGAACACAGGAAGTTCCATCTGAAAATGAGACATTTCTTTACTTTGAGTGTGACAGAGAGCTGGAACAAGCTGCCTAGAGAGGTTGTGAAGTCTCCTTTTCTGAAGATATTCAAAATCCACCTGGACGCTTCTCTGTGGAACCCATTCTAGAGAACCTACTTTAGTTGGAGGGGAGGGTGTGGGACTAGATGATCTCCAGATATAACTTCCAACTGCCACGATTCTGTGATTCTGTGATCAGGCAGGTGGTTTTCCCAGTGCAAGGCTCATCCCCTGACATCTCCCGGACAGTGTCCAGGTTTAATTCTGCCATTACTAAAATAAGCAAAATAAGTACCACTTAATACTTTTTAATTAAAAGAAGAATATTTGTTCTTTGCTGTCACAGATTATTTTAAAATGTATAAACATTCCAGAAGAAAAAAGTAAAACCCTTACACACTTCTCTGAGGAGTCTACACAAACCAAGTCATGCTTTGACTATTATGAAACTTTCATTTTGCCTACAGTTTCATGAGAAGCAAAATGGTCAACATGCTACACATCTCCACCTCTGTAATTCCTGCTCTGTGTGCTAGTAGGTAGGACACTATCTTACACTGTTAGATTGGTTTAAAATCCTACAAGTTGAGCAGCAACCTGTCTCACTTTTGAGAAGTATTATCCACCAGTAGCCTAAAGGTGTGATGTGGTGCTCCATATTACACTAAATATCTATGATGAATACTATATTTAGTTCTATATTTCACTTTATATACTCACACACTATTTATCCTCACATGCTTAGCTACACTGAAGCATTCATACAGATTGCAATCCACTTATTTACACAGTACAGTAAGTACTTTACCTCAATTTCTTGACAGTTATTAGCCTATCTACCATGTACCTTACACACACACATAATTAATTCTAAGTGAATTGTGGGACAAACTAGATACTTGCAGTTCTTTTTCATATTCTACTGCTTCAGATTATTCTGAAACAATTCCCAATATCTTCGGTCACTGCATTCTTTCTTTTTTTGCTCTGGAAGATGAAATAAAACAATTTTTAATCTAGTGATGGATTAACTTATTCATTCATTCATAGTAACTTCACACAGTTACAAATTATAAGCTTGTCATTTCCTTATATACTAAGATGTTTATTTCCTTAGTGGAAACTCGTAGAAGGAAAAATATGACTTCAGTTGAAATCAGATTAGAATGTTTTTAATAATCAGTTTTACAAAACAGAAACTAGAAAAATTACTTTGGATCAATTTCTACATATTACATTCTTGAGTTCTTAATGCCTTTAATTTTATTCTTGAGTTAACACTCAGATTTATTTTATTTCCAGTTAAAAGGCTCTTAAAATTTCAAACTAGAATTCTGCATTGCCATAAATGCAAATAAAAGCTTAGCTGTGTGCCTTGGCAGTCATCATAGTATTTGTTTGTTTGATTTTCCTCTGGAGAAATTATTTTTTCACAGAATGTTGCCAAATTCACATGACTATAGGGAAACTGGTAACCACTATATTTTTTTACTCATGTTACAATACTGCACATAAATAGAAAGTAATGAATTTTACCTAATATTTTTAACATGACTATTTAATGCCAACTTCACATTAATTTTGTATTGACAATCCAGCTATATTTTGTGGTAATTTTAAAGATTTAATCTGACCTACTGTTGCTGTTGTCATCGTTATTTTAGATCCTTATCATTTATTTCTCAATTAACCTCTCAGAATTTCAACATCCTTTGGTCTTGAATATATTGTACTATTTCAACATTTCTGCCTTTTTTTTTTTTTCATCTGATTAATGCCATATTATTTGTTACAATTTGCTTTGTAAAGCACTTGATAGAATCATAAAATGGCTTGTTGGAAGGGACTTCAAGGATCTTCAAGTTCCAATCCCCTTGTTGCAGGCAGGGATGACAACTGCTAGATCATGTACTAGACCAGGCTCCCCAGGGCCCTGTCCACCCTGGCCTTAAACAACTCCAGGGAAAGGGCATCCAAAACCTCTCTGGGCAGCCTGCTCCAGCACCTCACCACCCTCTTCCCTCTCTTCTTCTTTTAGGAATACAGTTTTCTTTGGTTTCCTCTACCTCAATTAAATTCTATTCAAATATTCCACTGTTTCAGAATGAAAAATTTTCAAAATATATTTTATTAAATCTTCTCTTCAACTGACCCCCACTGTTTTTGTTTGTTTGAAAAGTGAAATGTTTTCTAAATGTTTTCCCATTATTCTCTTCATGAGGTAACTACTTCATATGTCTCAAGGTATTTTTCTTAATTTACTGTATGCCAAGTACTATGTCTCAAAAATTACTCAAGCCAGAAATTCCTACAGGGATCTGGCAGAGTACTCCAGTACAGAGTACTCCTAAGGACAGTTCACCCTCTTATAAAATATTTTTCAGCTAGGCGAGATAAATGTCCTTTTGAAATGGCTTTTNAGCGGAGATATTGTTCGTATTCTATTGACTCTATAGTTCCTGTTAAATAATGTTCATGTATTATTAAGAGAACATTCATCCTTAGTTTACAGTTAACTTTCTTTAAACACAGTTCCAGTTATTTATTCACAAGATTTAGTCTTTTGCTGCCATCTATAGACAAGACAAATTATTGCCGAAAGTGTGCTTGTTACGTAACATAAAAGACAGTGGCATGCCTTCCTTATGTAGTTTCAGAGGCATTTATCCAGTTTTATGTATTGACATCATTTATGCCACAAAGTATCTCAAGGAAAAAAATCACTTAGGCTATAAGATAAATTTTAGAACTGGACAAAACTCTTCTAATTATTTACTGTTTAAGATGGACATATTAATGACAAGGATTTCTTCATATAGCAAAGGTCTGCCAGCTCTACTTTGTGTTTGATCTTCCCTTTTTAGTACCTCTTGTGTTGAATGCAGCACTTAGTGATTGGGCTTTCCTGCATCTCACTCCAAAATGGTGAAAATACCCTTCCATGTATCCTTCATGCTCATTGTTCTCTTGATGTATCCACTCAAAAGGAAAATTCAGAGTAGTAGTTTTCTTCTTTCATTTGTAGCACACAGTACAGAAAAAAATCTGCCAGGGTTAAGGATTAACGCACAGGCCTCTTGGAGCTGTAAATCCCACAGCAGGTACTGTGAGATGAGTGTCAGAAGGAATATCAACTTTTGCCTCAGTCTGCTGAACATCTGTGTGTACTATGAAAGGAACCTTTCTTATGAAATAGTACATTGCAATGTAACACCCAGTGTTGAGAAAGGTTTATAAATGAAGAAAACAGAATGTTGCCATTTATTCAAATGTGGTTATCTGCCATCTACTTTAGGCTTGAGATGAAAATGCCTATTCCTTTCTGTTCTATCTTTGGGATGTTGTGTGTCGAAGTGCCAGAAGCAAGCTCCTGATAGTCGTACAGATTGTGGCACATTGTAGTGAAATAGCTGCAGTATATCCTGGGGTAAACTNAAAAATCATTTTTGAGTGATGTTCCTTCTGGAGTGCCATAGAGATCTGTTCTTGGTGCAGTATATTCAGAGCCTTTCCTCACTGTCCGGAAAGATAATAAATAAATTCATTGGTTACTAGTAGAAAAATCTAGATTTTCCATGAGCTTAAATATTTACAAATACTAAACAATAGCAAGAACTAGTCAGTTGTACAGACAATACCTGGATTGCTTGACAAGAAGGATCATGTGACTTGTGTATTTGAGTATGGTTTAATGGATCATAAAAAACACAGAAAAAAATACAGTTTCATTCAACATTCAATTCTGAGTTTATGAAGAGTGAGGAGGATTTTGAAATCACTGCAGAGAGCCGCTGTTGACAGCTGTATGAGGTCCCCATGCAAAGCTGTAGCCAAGAGAACACCATCATCTTTATCTACTGAGAAACTGAAACAAAAATGGGATACTATAAATTTTTACACCTGTACATGGAATTCATAAAAATCATAAAACCATGACAAAACATTGCCAGAAAACTCTAAAGACTTCTACTGTTGAGATTTAAAAAACAAAAACAAAAACAAAAAAAAAAACACAAAACTTTTAATCATATTTAGAAAGATTCTAAAGATTAAGAAATAAACAAGCAGTAAAGAGTAGGGATCACTGAAGCATGTGGGACACGCAGAATGTTCCCTTCCTTAGAGGGAAAGTTTGTAACAAGGAAGATTTGCTCTGCATGGGTAGATTTGCCCTCCCTAATCAATTAGGGAGCACTTAAACAAGCTGGACAACACACGGTCTATGAATCTGAGGGTAGCTAGATGATGTGATTTTGAGTCCTATTTCAATTATCTTTGAATAGCTGTAGCAATTGGTAGAAGTTTGTGACAAACAGAAGAATGCAAAAAGGACAAAAGGAAAGATCAAGGGAAATACAGGTTGGTCAGTCTCACTCGAGGAAGATGATGAAGAAACTCCTCCTGGTAAACATTTCCAAATACACGAAGGACAAAAATTGAGCAGTTAGTATGGGTTTAAGTAAGGAAAATCATGCTTGACCAACCTTCTGCAATTGACTGATTAGTTTAGTGGATGAAAGGAGAGTAGTTGGTGTTTACCTCAACTTGGTATTTACCTCAACTTTACTAAAACCTATAGCCCTGTCTTACATAATTTCCTTGTAGACAGGCTGAGAAAGTACAGGTTAGAAAAGTGGAAAGACTGAAAACTGGCTAAATGAGTGGACCTGGAAAACTGAGATCAGCAGTATAAAATCTAACTAGAAGCCGATCACTACTGAAATAACCCAGGGGTCAATTCTGAGGCCAACACAATGCAACATCTTCATGAATGATCTGGATGAAGGGATAGAGTGCACCCTTAGCCTTAGCAAATTTACAGATCATGCAAACCTGGGTGCCTGAAGGACCAACTGATACTGCTGCCATTCAGAGAGACCTTGACTGGTTGAATTCTCCTTCATGGGAGAATTGGTCTAACAGGAATCTAATGCAGTTCAACAAAGGGAAATGCAGAATCTTACATTTCAGAAGGAACAATCTCATGCACCAATAATGCAAGGGATCAACAAGCTGATAAGCAATTCTGAACAACCAACTGATCATGAGCCAGCAGAGCACCCTCGCAGTGAGAAAAGCCATTAGTACTTAGCCTTAAAAAAAAAAACATTGCCAGCAAGTTGAAGGAAGTAATCCTTCCCTGCTTCTCAGCACTGGTGAGGCCACACTGGAGTGATGTTTTCAGTTCTGGACTACATGGTATAAGAGTCCGATGAAGGGCCATGAAGATATAGAAGGAACTGGAGCATCTCTCACATGAGGAAGGGCTGTAAGTGTTCAGACTCTTGAGCCTGAAACAGAGAAGATTCAGGGGGATTCTTATCAATGTGCATTAGTCTGATGAAAGGAAACAAAGAAGAAAAAAACAAAGCTTTTCTCAGTAGTACCCAGTAACAGGACAAGATGGAAGGGACAAAAGTTAAAACACATGAAATTCCAACCAAGCACAATGTAATTTTTTTTTTCTTTTTTTTAAGCGTGACGGTGAATATGACAGGTTTCCCAGAGAGGTTATGAAGTCTCCATCTATGAAGATGCTCAAAGGCAGACTAGGAGCATGGTCCTGGACAACTTATTCTAGCTGATATGCTTGAGCAGAGGGCTTGAATTAAATGATTCTATGAGGTGCCTTCCAACATTACCTACTCTGTGATACTGTGATGAAGAACTGGAAATCTGCTTTAGTAAGTAGTTGTATTTAGTCAGCATATCCACAAAAAAATTAAATATATATTCTTTGTAGACATCTATCTGACAAAAAAAGTATAATAATGAATAATTTATTAACCCATTAGTTACAGAAAGTTCAGAGTTTAAAAGCTTAAGCAAGGTAAATTCAGCTTAAAATACAGGATAAATTTTAGCAGTTTGAATAATGAAAGATTAGAGTAATTTAGTTTAAACTTTAAGTGCAAATGACTATTTCCACAAGCAGTATTATAAATGAATAAATAAAAAGCTTTTCTTTCATAGCAGATTTTGAGGTAGTTTTCCACCTATGTATTGTGAGGTAAATATATTGATCACTACATTTCTAAAATGCTCTTATTTAATATGTGGGTCTAATCTGTAAATTATATCTCTGTGGCAATAGAGACAGCAGGAGATTTGGAGTGAAACATTCAGAACTAAGCAGCATGTCTTCATTGCTGAAGTCAAGACACTTTAGAACATCTCACATGAATGTTCTCTTCTATAACTGCACTCAATATTAAAATTTATGTGCAGTGAAGTCAATACAACAACAATGAATGAGTCAAAAAGGCCAGGATCTGATAGCAGTCCAGAGGAAAACAAACATTACTCCTATGCTGTGAGTAGGAGATCCCTATACATAGACTGAATTTTTTCTCTTGCTCTGGCTGCTTTGTGAGACTGAAAATAAGAATGAATCTCCTGAAGGTAGAGTTAAAATCAGAAGAAAAATAGAAAAGAATGGAAGAAAGAGTAACTGCACTCGGTCAGACAATGCAAACAACATTTCTAAATCTTCTAGCCAAGTATTAGTAGAAGTTATTGTGCTAAAGGAATGATCTGTTACTGTTTTAAATGTTTCTTCCTTGGCTGTTTATTTCCACAGCTGATTATCACACGTAACATTGCAGCACTCTCTTCCTGTATTGCAATACTGTAATCTGGAGAAGAAAGAATTTGAACTTTATTAGTGATATTTAAGTGAAATATTATCTCTAATTATCAATCTAACCTATAAGCTAAAATTTTATTGTTGTATTTTCTTTTGCCTGTCCTGTGGAAAGTGGAAATAAACTGTGATTAAATATCCTTTTTTGTTCCTTTACAAACTTCTTCATTTTAGAAGAAAGAGGCCTTGCACCTTAGAGGCACTGAATAGGTGGCTTCAGAAGATCATAAACACATTTGCTGTTGAAGTAAAAAGCTTTGTATGCTGAGTACCACAGATTAGATTCTCTCCCAGTGTTAGCGTATTCATCTTGCTGAGAGGTTTCATCATTTCCACTAACGAATAGCAGACTCTTTACACATTTGTTCTGTCATAATTTCTGTGGTCTTATCCACGCTAACTGGAGTGCAAGGACATTTGGTTGGATGTACTCCTGAAACATTCTTTGTAGTGTGTGCTATTATTCATTAAATGGGAAAGGATATATATTTTTTTCATTTAATGGGGTGATAAAATAAAACACTTATATTTGGGGGTTGAATTACACAGTCACAGACACCACAAAAGTAATTACCATTGGGTAGCTATGCCACTGAGGGTCCACAGTGATGAACAATGCACTTTAAGAGTACACTTTTGTCTTTTAAGTTGGGCTTCTTCCATAAGCCATCTGGAGAAGATTTTTAAACAAGTTATTAAGGTCAGGGTTGTTCTGAAGAATGTTCCAGTGTTTCCCTGATAATTGCTTGGATTCCACCTACCTATTCTTTAACCTAGTGACATGGCTAATAGAAAGTTATTTGTGCTTTGATGCCGTGTTGTTTCAATAAGAGCTCCACTCATGCTTTCCTAACTTAAGGTTTATTCTTGGCATGAGGAAATTGTTCTTAAGAAAAGCACCTATAAAATAAATGAAACTTCTTACTCAGCCTATTAGACCTTTTCAATAAGGGCCTTTATGTCAGAGAATCTCTTGAATATAAAATGTTATTTAATCACTAAGCCCTGGCTTTTATTAAACTCAACATTTTTTGTATTATTATTATTTTTTGCTTGTGAATAGGTGTATTTTCTGTGATAGGCAATATTTCATCTTGAAACTTGTTAGTAAAACCATGTATCAAAATAATGTCTCTATTTCCCATTATGCTCAATATGAAAATGAAATATTTTATGAATATTTCTTTGCACCTGTCAATATAAACAAAATATAATTTCCAGGATAATTTGTAATGAATTGTAAACTTCAGGTTTTTCTTAGTAACTTGTGTTTTCATCATTTCATTGTGGACATGAATAAGATTCTTGCATGTTTTTCTTTGCATATAAAACATACCAGTTTGAAATCGACTGGAATAAATGAGAAAGCTTATGGAGTAAAGTACCATTTTGTTCCCAGGTGAAGTATCACAGTATAGATCCCTCTGAATTTTGCTACAGCAAGGTAGAGGAGATCTACTCAATATCATAAAAATTATAGCATGTGCATTTTGTGAATGAAATCATTATTGCTGGCAGGAATAGCAGAAACAACAGAGGTGTCCACTAGGAAGGAATGAAGGATGTACTCTTCATTCTGTTGATATTAAAATAAATAAATAAATAGTAAGGGCATTAGTAATTAAAATGAATAACAGTTCTGACAAAACTGCCTATTGAAAATATAGAGAAAGACATTAAAATTGCTTTTAAAGGACATGAAAATATAGTGTTTTGAAAGAAGTAAATTAAAGAAAAAAAAGTATATCTATTTCCTGAATTCTAAACCCCTTATGAAATCTGAGGTTGTCCAAGATCTTTGGATATAAGCCAAAGATTCAAATGGTAAATTAAATAATTGTCCAAACCATAGTGATCCTAACCACAATTTGATGATAAAGAAAATATACACTCTAAATATGTAACTGGAAGAGAGTTTATCATCTGAAACTCAGAGCACAAATTAATCATTCATGTAATTCGAATGTAGTCAGTTGGAATTATCCCAGGAATAAATATAGCCCAATTTGTTAAAGATATTGTACTGTAAATACTGCACTGCGTCAGAGATGCATCTGTTCAGCAACTACCTCAGCTAAATAGATGAGACTCTTTGCCATTCACTAAAAACAACCTAAACACTGAACTCAAAGTGATCATCTGGGTGGAAAAGTGGCCTTCAAATGAAATGCCTTGGTATTTTTCACTTGGAGTCACGTATGACATAAAATTGTTTTACAGAAAGGAAAGAAAAAGAAAGAGAAGAGGAAAAAGAAAAAAGAAAAAAGAGACAGAGAAGGAGAGGGAGAGGAAGAGGGAGAAAGAGAAAGAAAGAGAAAGAGAAAGAGAAAGAAAGGGGAAGGGGAAGGGAANGGCCACTAAGATGACCAGAGGGCTGGAGCACCTCTCCTATGAGGAAAGGTTGAGGGAACTGGGCTTGTTCAGCTTGGAGAAGAGAAGGCTCCGGGGAGACCTCATTGCAGCCTTCCAGTACTTGAAGGGAGCATATAAACAGGAAGGGGAATGGCTGCTTACGAGGGTGGATAGATATAGGACAAGGGGAATGGTTTTAAACTGAGACGGGGGGGTTAGGTTAGATATTAGGAGGAAGTTTTTCACACAGAGGATGGTGACACAGTGGAACAGGTTGTCCAAGGAGGTTGTGGACACCCCATCCCTGCAAGCATTCAAGGCCAGGCTGGATGTGGCTCTGGGCAGCCTGGTCTAGTGGTTGGCGACCCTGCACATAGCAGGGGGGTTGAAACTAGATGATCATTGTGGTCCTTTTCAACCCAGGCCATTCTATGATTCTATGATTCTGTGATTCTATGATTCTATGATTCTTATTGAAGGATTACCTTTCAACAACTAAATTTAGGGATTTAAAGAGCTGGTGTGCACTTATTAGAAAGAAAATGGAAAATACATCATGATGACAACAATGTTGTTCATGGCATAAGTTAAAATGCAAACACAGTACACGCACTATAAGCTGAAGTGAGTGGGATGGCTTGAGATTGGATAGCTGAAAATATCTTTTCTGACGTGAATGGATTTTGATGGCTGGGCTCTTCATGTTACAGTGACTGCTGTTCCAAAGCAATTGAAATTTACTTACCTAGAAGGGGGGACACTATGAACAGAGGAGTTGTGATAAATGATGTATAGTCTAGTTGGTGGCCTGTAGCTAGCAGTGCTCTCCAGGTGTCAGTGCCAGGGCTGATCTTGTTCAACATCTTCATCAATGATATGGGTGAACTATCAGCAAGTTTGCTGATAGTTCAAAGCTAGAGGAATGGCTCACACACAAGAAGGCTGTGCTGCCATTCAATAATACCTAGAAAGTTTGGAGAGCTGAGCGGAGAGGAATCTGATGAGGTTCAACAAGTACAAGTGTAAGATCCTGCACCTGCAGAAGAATAACCACTTGCATCAGTGCAGGTTAGGGACAGGCCTGCTGGAGAGGGGCTTTGGGGAGAAGGACTTTGTTGTCCTGGTGGACAACAGATTGACCATGAGCCATCAGTGTACTCTTGTGGCCAAGAAGGCCAATGGTATTCTGGGGTGCATTAAAAAAAGCATGGCCAGCAGTTCAAGGGAGGTCATCCCCCCCCCTCTACTCTGCCCCGGTGAGGCCACATCTGTAGTACTGTGTCCAGTTCTGGTCTCCACGGTTCAAGAAAGACAGGGAACTTCTAGTAAGAGTCCAGTGAAAGGTCACAAAGATGACTGGGGCCTGGAACTTCTCCCTTATATGGGAAGGCTGAAAGACTTGGGACTGTTTGCCTGGAGAACACTGAGAGAGGAACTTGTCAGCGCTTATAAATAACTAAAGGTCTGGTGTCAAGAGGATCGAGCCAAGCTTTTTTCAGTGGTGCCCAGTGACAGAACAAGTGGCAAGGAGCAGAAACTGGAACACAGGAAGTTCCATCTGAAAATGAGACATTTCTTTACTTTGAGTGTGACAGAGAGCTGGAACAAGCTGCCTAGAGAGGTTGTGAAGTCTCCTTTTCTGAAGATATTCAAAATCCACCTGGACGCTTCTCTGTGGAACCCATTCTAGAGAACCTACTTTAGTTGGAGGGGAGGGTGTGGGACTAGATGATCTCCAGATATAACTTCCAACTGCCACGATTCTGTGATTCTGTGATCAGGCAGGTGGTTTTCCCAGTGCAAGGCTCATCCCCTGACATCTCCCGGACAGTGTCCAGGTTTAATTCTGCCATTACTAAAATAAGCAAAATAAGTACCACTTAATACTTTTTAATTAAAAGAAGAATATTTGTTCTTTGCTGTCACAGATTATTTTAAAATGTATAAACATTCCAGAAGAAAAAAGTAAAACCCTTACACACTTCTCTGAGGAGTCTACACAAACCAAGTCATGCTTTGACTATTATGAAACTTTCATTTTGCCTACAGTTTCATGAGAAGCAAAATGGTCAACATGCTACACATCTCCACCTCTGTAATTCCTGCTCTGTGTGCTAGTAGGTAGGACACTATCTTACACTGTTAGATTGGTTTAAAATCCTACAAGTTGAGCAGCAACCTGTCTCACTTTTGAGAAGTATTATCCACCAGTAGCCTAAAGGTGTGATGTGGTGCTCCATATTACACTAAATATCTATGATGAATACTATATTTAGTTCTATATTTCACTTTATATACTCACACACTATTTATCCTCACATGCTTAGCTACACTGAAGCATTCATACAGATTGCAATCCACTTATTTACACAGTACAGTAAGTACTTTACCTCAATTTCTTGACAGTTATTAGCCTATCTACCATGTACCTTACACACACACATAATTAATTCTAAGTGAATTGTGGGACAAACTAGATACTTGCAGTTCTTTTTCATATTCTACTGCTTCAGATTATTCTGAAACAATTCCCAATATCTTCGGTCACTGCATTCTTTCTTTTTTTGCTCTGGAAGATGAAATAAAACAATTTTTAATCTAGTGATGGATTAACTTATTCATTCATTCATAGTAACTTCACACAGTTACAAATTATAAGCTTGTCATTTCCTTATATACTAAGATGTTTATTTCCTTAGTGGAAACTCGTAGAAGGAAAAATATGACTTCAGTTGAAATCAGATTAGAATGTTTTTAATAATCAGTTTTACAAAACAGAAACTAGAAAAATTACTTTGGATCAATTTCTACATATTACATTCTTGAGTTCTTAATGCCTTTAATTTTATTCTTGAGTTAACACTCAGATTTATTTTATTTCCAGTTAAAAGGCTCTTAAAATTTCAAACTAGAATTCTGCATTGCCATAAATGCAAATAAAAGCTTAGCTGTGTGCCTTGGCAGTCATCATAGTATTTGTTTGTTTGATTTTCCTCTGGAGAAATTATTTTTTCACAGAATGTTGCCAAATTCACATGACTATAGGGAAACTGGTAACCACTATATTTTTTTACTCATGTTACAATACTGCACATAAATAGAAAGTAATGAATTTTACCTAATATTTTTAACATGACTATTTAATGCCAACTTCACATTAATTTTGTATTGACAATCCAGCTATATTTTGTGGTAATTTTAAAGATTTAATCTGACCTACTGTTGCTGTTGTCATCGTTATTTTAGATCCTTATCATTTATTTCTCAATTAACCTCTCAGAATTTCAACATCCTTTGGTCTTGAATATATTGTACTATTTCAACATTTCTGCCTTTTTTTTTTTTTCATCTGATTAATGCCATATTATTTGTTACAATTTGCTTTGTAAAGCACTTGATAGAATCATAAAATGGCTTGTTGGAAGGGACTTCAAGGATCTTCAAGTTCCAATCCCCTTGTTGCAGGCAGGGATGACAACTGCTAGATCATGTACTAGACCAGGCTCCCCAGGGCCCTGTCCACCCTGGCCTTAAACAACTCCAGGGAAAGGGCATCCAAAACCTCTCTGGGCAGCCTGCTCCAGCACCTCACCACCCTCTTCCCTCTCTTCTTCTTTTAGGAATACAGTTTTCTTTGGTTTCCTCTACCTCAATTAAATTCTATTCAAATATTCCACTGTTTCAGAATGAAAAATTTTCAAAATATATTTTATTAAATCTTCTCTTCAACTGACCCCCACTGTTTTTGTTTGTTTGAAAAGTGAAATGTTTTCTAAATGTTTTCCCATTATTCTCTTCATGAGGTAACTACTTCATATGTCTCAAGGTATTTTTCTTAATTTACTGTATGCCAAGTACTATGTCTCAAAAATTACTCAAGCCAGAAATTCCTACAGGGATCTGGCAGAGTACTCCAGTACAGAGTACTCCTAAGGACAGTTCACCCTCTTATAAAATATTTTTCAGCTAGGCGAGATAAATGTCCTTTTGAAATGGCTTTTTTTTTTTTTTTTTTTTCCCCTTTTTTTCAGTTGACAGCAGAGGCATCAATGTTTAGGACTTGATAAAATTGCTCACATGTCAGCATGCATTCCCATTTGAAATCTTCAGAAAGAATCTTGTGTGGTCCCTTGCTGTTTACATAACTCTTTTGTCATATTTTCAGTCAAGTGTGTCTCAGACCTTTTAGCATGTTTCCAGTGGCACTAGATACATATTTTAGGCAATTTTATAAAGACTGTGTTCCAATCAGCTGCTCCAAAATTCCATCTGTATTTGGTCGGGCTACTTTGCACTGGAGGCTGGATGCAGAATGGAGTCTCATTCTTGATTTTTGATTTTACCACCGACTTTTTAGTTGTCACTTAAATGATAACATTTAGTAAATGTTCTTCCAGTTTACTTATAAATAATAAGAACCTCTCACAAACTAATAGTAACATCCTGACCCCACAAAGTCAATTGGGTTAAGAATTATATTTAATTTAACACTGCAGTCAATTGTTTAAATTAAGTAGACAATGATGTGTGAGATATCTGACAGTATCTAACCTGACCTGCAGTTCCTCACCCATAGTCCTATGGTTTTCCTATAGATCCTATGTGGTATTTACCAGCTGCAGACAGACATGTCATCTGCCTCATTTCATCTTGGATGGTTCTTAACATATATATTTTGGCAGCTGAATCACACCACTTAAGATATGGAGGTGAAATCCACCTTCTGTGTTATTGTTCAAACTCACATGTATAAACATATATAATACAAAATACTTAAAAATTAATTCCAAAAAGTTTGTGTGATATCTTTTATAAGTAGCTCCCCATAGTTCAAGTATTTGTTTTATAATGATGGTATAAGAAATAGTTCAGTCTATATCAGAATGTGATCACAATCTTCTTCAAGAAGCAGTTATTGCCTAGATGGGAATTTTTTTTTCTTATTTTTTGTTTAAGTTATTGCTTATCTTATGCACTTAATTAGAAAGTGACTTGAAACAAGGGAAAGAAATTATGATTGCCTTCTAGTATTAGTACTATTTTTTTTTCTTACAATTCCAATAGATTCAGCATGCCCATACCTTAAGGGAGGGACTGACTCATATCAGTTAACAAGCCATCTGTTTTCTTTAAAAGAAACATTGATAAAGTTTCTAAGTTTCCTTGGCCAGAGGGAGAGACTGTGCTTTTATTTATTTATTTAGAAAGATGCAAATATCACTTTATCACATGTACTGTTTGAATCTTATTTTTTTGTAGTGTTATGTTTAAATTCCCACTTCTAAGAAAGAGAGGCTTCAGCCACTTTAATTATTAACAACTTGTATCCTAAGGTTATTCCAAGCCTTGGTATCACCTGAGAGTCACATAAAAAGGAAAATTCATGAGCAGGTTTTTTTTTCTTTTTTTTCCTGCTCTCATAGAAAACACTGCCACAGTGATGGTAACATGCACTATCACTGTCCTCTTGCCAGTTTGTATGGAGCTGTGAGCACCAACAGCAAGGAGAACAGGAGCATGATCAGGTAAGGTGGAGGAAGAGCTAGGGATGTAAAGGGGATATACTGGCTCACTGGTACCAGCAATCTCAGGACAAATGGAGAAGGCGATTCTTTGTGATGTGAAGATGTGAGTGATTCTACTTCATTTTCAAAGAACACTCTTAAGAAAGTAGTTTCTGAAATACGTTGCATAGGCGTGTGAGGAAAGAGGGTAAGTACAAAATGATCTTTTGGACTGAAACCCTTTGTACAGTGATTTACTTAATCAAAATTTGCAACAGGGTTTAATTTATTTCATTTTCTTTTTTATGTTTTCGAACCAATGAAACATTTATGTAAAGCTTTTGCTATTGTTTGAAATGTTTCAGGCTTTGGATAAAAATGGTTTAAAAATAAATAACTGCTTCAATCCAAATGTTATGATTAAGCTAATAAAAGGAGCAAGAGACTAATCCCTGCCCCTTCGGCCCACTGGCATTGATGCCTCACATTCTTCCTGATTAAGGATAGCAACTCTGTTGTAGATTTATCTTGGAGACAGCTAGCTGAAGCAATTCAGAGCTGACAATTCAATTGGGTGAACAATATATATATATTTTTTTCCCCTGGAGTGGGTGAGGAAGGTGGAAGGGAAAAGGGAAAAGAGTGAAAATATAAGTAAAAAAAATTAAAAATAGTATTTTTTGTTGCTTTCGTGAAAGAAAATATAGAAGCAAGAACTAGAGTACTGTATTTCACTCTGAATTGTAAGAGAAAAAAAGTAAGTTCTCAAGCAGATTATTCTCATAAAAAAGGGAAAAATATGATCTTAAATACAAAAATAAACCTTCTTCCCTTTTTATATATCTCTGTGTTTGTTGGGATCTGGTATGAATTATAGACACAGAGAAATCACAATCACTATGTTGAAAGGAGGTTTTAAAATTGTTCATAAAATCAATCTCAAACAGTTTCTAAATCTTGTATTTCTTTTGTTAAGTAACTCAATCAAGAAGCAAGACAGATATCCCCAAAATCTTGGATTTAATGTAACCTAAGCTAGCAAAAAGTGGAAAAGTATTTTGCTCGTTGTTTTTGTTTTAACTAAGTGTTCGTTCTTCTTGAAAGTACATACCTCAAGGACCATGATGAGTATACAAAATCTACACCTGGTTTTCTGTAAGACACAATCAAAAAGCATGTGTTTTTTGTTGTTGTTGTTGTTAATGTTTGAATTCTTAGTTGAACTCAGAAAAGAATTCATTCACTCTAAAACTGAGTGCTGCATTCACATTTCTTCAAAACTAAGGCTAAGATTCATCCAATTAATCCAATTAGTAGGCACGTACAATAAATAGATTCAGGAGTAAAAGCTCTAGCTGTGTATTTATATACATATTGCTATATATCATAGCATAAGCTGATTCTTTACACCACTTTACTCTTTTAAGCATTGCAGACCCAAAGCAGGTAAGAAAGAGATGCTAAATTTCTGCTAGAAAATTCTGCTACAAAAGTGATGACAATGATTATATCAGAAGTTATGCATCTTTGTTCCTACATACTAAGATAAAAACACATGCTACTTTCCAAATAGAAAAAAATATAGTCTCAGAATCAGTATAATATATGTAACACTGCAATTATTATGAAAGCTATGTTCAGAGCAAAAGCAATTTTTGATAATAATTACAAGAAAGTGACTCATTGTCATACAGTGTCTTTGTTTTCAAACTTGGTAATTTTTTTTTTAAACTTAGACTTTTAATTGATTAAAGTTGCTGGTGCTACACTGCATTGTCATTTTACTTAATTCCGTTTATCAAGTTGCTAAAGAATAAGCATGATGCAAATTCATTATCTCATTGCATNAAAAAAAAAGTATTTGAGCAGTGGCAGTTAATGAAACTTCATGCCCCTGATTCAGTGTTTCTCTCCTCTTTGTATGGACTCATGTTTGCAAATTTATCAGTCCTTCTGGTAATAACCCAGTTTTACATATGCAATTGTCTGCTATATATTTTTTCCAGATCTGCTTCAGATATATTACTTTCATAATTGCTTTTTGCAGAGGTGTTTAAATCTCTGAGTTACTGTTAATATAAAAGAAAAAAACAAAAGACAAAATTCTTCTTTCCTTGTACACAGAGTAATTTTACACTGCTCTTATGTATTTTTAATTTATTTTCTATCAAATATATTGAGGTTATACTGTTATGTATGTAGGCTATACAGTTGTAACTTGAGTAGTGTTAATATTGTAATTCCTTTCTTGTTAGATTTCCAAACTGCCAGCTATTCCAGATAGCGTTTTACACTTAACCTTTTCAAAGTCCTACTATTTCTGCATCTTTTAAGTCAGAAAGAAAGAATGTAAGAAAGAAAACTTTTCTTTAGCTGAACACCTTCTGATTGTTTAATCTCAATTCCCTGTAACACAGTTACAAAGATAGTAGTATG
This sequence comes from Pavo muticus, assembly GCA_016647715.1. NCBI lineage: Eukaryota > Metazoa > Chordata > Aves > Galliformes > Phasianidae > Pavo > Pavo muticus. The sequence continues at coordinate 77,084 of JACDJE010000257.1, read as the reverse complement.
CTGAAAAAAAAAAGTATCTTGATCATACTTTCCTTTACTGACAGCGTTTGTAAGATAAATTTGTATTTTGCAAGAGAAATTTGCAGCATTAAGATTCTTCAGACTGCTTGATGATTCTATTATATCTGTATTTATGTGGATTTGACACAAATTATAATAACTAGTCATTATACAAAGATGTATACAAGCACTGATGTTTTTCCAGCTTTCATACTGCATGAATACACAAATGTTGCTACTTTGAAAAAAAGATGGAGAAGCTGCAGCTGGTAAAGCAGCTGTTCTTTTGCTTAGAAGTTGTAGTCAAAACAAGCACTTTACTGGAGGAATTCTAAGATTGCATTATCAATATATTTTCTTCTGGGAGCAATTCAAGGTGTTAATATTTAATTGCACCTTAAGAAACTGTATACTTTACTCTTATTTTCTTGAGTGACTCTTTATTTCCTTTATATTAATACAACAGTAATGATCTCTTTGGGTACTCTGTTTCCAGATCCCTTGATGTGCATATTTGGTGATCCAGCACTGGAACAGGCTCCCCAGAGAAGAAGAACCTGATAGAGCTCAATAAGCATTTACACAACACTGTCATATGATTTAAATTTTAGTTAGTCCTGTGCAGAGCCAGGATTTGGACTTGACAATCTTTGTGAGTTCCTTCCAACTCAGGATATTCAATGATTGTGTCATTTTCCGTAAAGATTCTTGGACCAGATTTATATTTACCTGATGAATCTTCCAGTCAGCCATTTTTATTAAGCATTTTATCCCAACGCAGACCGAGACCTTTATCTATACAATGATACATTGAAGACTAGTTTGCATTGCCCTCTTCTCTTCCACCCTAATTACTTGTTCTCATCTGCAGTGCCATGTGAATTTCTCTCTTGCAGGAAAGAACCTTCAGTCTCCTCTTAAGTTTTCTCACCAACTTCACTTTAGACTCAATAAAGTCCTTCCAGCCTTCCTCATCCACCATCCATTCTGCCACCACTGCTTATATTGTTTGAAAGTAGCAAGCTGGCTCTGCCAACAGCCTTTTGGCTGAAACTGTCCTACATAATCATAGAATTACAGGATCATAGAATATAGAATCATAAAGTTTGGGAAAGACCTCCAAGATCAGAGGGTCCAATTGTCCACCTATCACCATTATTTCCTAGCAAACCGTGTCCCTCAGTACAGCATCTAAATGCTTCTTGAACACCTCCAGGGACGATGACTCCACCACCTCCCTGGGCAGCCTGTTCCAGCACCTGACCACTCTTTTGGAGAAAAAGTTTTTCCTAACATCCAACCTGAACCTCCCCTGGTGCAACTTCAGGCCATTCTCTCTAGTCCTATCATTAGTTACATGGGAGAAGAGGTTGACTCCCACCTTGCCTCATCCTTCCTTCAGGTAGCTGTAGAGAGTGATAATGTCTCGCCTGAGCCTCCTCTTCTCCTGACTGAATAATCCCAGTTCCCTCAGCTACTCCTCAAAAGACTTGTGCTCCAGACCCCTCACCCACCAACTTTGCTGCCCTTCTCTGAACACACTCCAGGGCCTCAAGTTCTGTCACAAACTTTGTCATTCTTTCCAGCATCATTACTTATAACAGCAGGTTGTGCAGGCAATACACATGTGTGCAGGAATTTGTCAAGTATTGTTTAGATCCCAAAAGAAAAATATTTGAACATAGGCAGCATACTACCATCCGAGATAACAACGTGGAATGTAGAATAGTCATTTCCCATTGGAGGATAGTCTAAAGGCCTAAAGGGTTGCTAATACTTCAGTTTAAGAAAGAAATAATATAAAATACAAGTTTAAACAAAAAGACAGATGCCCAAACTCAAAATTTAACAGATGTTAAATTTCTTTACCCCACATAATTCTGGAGCTACAAATCTCAGTTTACTACATCCATGAACAGGCCTGAAGGTATGGGTGTCAAGCTCAAGGGAAGAACTTTGTATCTCAGAGCGCTTTCTGAGTTTCTCATTTGCATGGACCCTACAGATTGGGAGTTTGATGTGCATGATTTCATTAACACTGATAGAAATTTATTAAAACAACAACAACAACAACAACAACAACAAAAACCTAGCTCAAACTTGCAATAATCCAGTTAGAGCTCAACTCAGTGAAAATCAGCATTAATTATCCTCTATGAATTTCTTGACTCACTTAGTGACCCTACATGGTCAAATGACTTAACCTCACAGTTAAGTGTTGATGGTTGATGGTGTATGGTTATCAAAGCAAACTTAGAAAGTTATGAATGTTTTATTTTTTTACTACTCTATCTCACAAAACATGCATTTTATGTTTCTTTGTATAAAAGCCCAGAAAAGCTACAAACGTTAAGTGCTATAGGGATATCAGCTTGCAGGTAGAAGGATGTTCTGAGATGATGACCTAAAAAACATTGGGTGAAAATGGAAAAACAGATGTGTAACTTCCATCATTTTGATTATGTATACTACAGAATTGCATAAAAACTGAGGACAAGTGGAAGAGAAGAATAAGACCTCTTTTTAAGCCACTGGGTAATATTTCAGCCCAGGTGTACAGAATAAGCTGAATGTTAAAACACTGCCCTCTAAACTCTTTTGTTATGGTGTGCAACACAGGAATATTGACTCAAAATTCAAATTAAACCATTATGAATTTAGACATTAACTTAAACACCAGTAAAACTGGAGTGAAAGATACATTTGCTAGTGTTACTTTGTTACAGCCTAATTATTAAGAATGAAATCCACATATAAATTGAAATAATTAGAATTATTTTTAGTCAACATGATTAGCCTCTTACATGTTAAGGTCCCAGAAGAACAAACCTGATATACATTAGAATATTCCACTATTACTCATAATCCAGTAAAGTAATTTTAAGGGTGACTTCATATGACATAATATCCATTTCAGAACAGTTCACGTTTAAATTTCTGTCTGATTTTTGGCTGATCAGTTGCTATCTGTTGTGTTTAATAGTTTTATTTGTCTGCATGTATCCATAACTTTGATGCCTTCCTTTTTGTGATACCATTCTCAGGCAGGTAGTGTAGTATCCAAAGTTTTACTGTTGGAACTTGGGCAAAATGAAAATAGCAAACTCAGGAGAGATTTTTTTAAAAAACTCACTGCCTAACTTAGAAGGTTCAAATAAATTCCTAGTTGTATAAGATTCCTAGGTAGTTTATTATTATTATTATTATTATTATTATTATTTTGTGATAGCTGCAATATTGTGTTTGGCTACGTGTTTATCCTGCTACTTACTCAAATCCATTGTTGGACTTAACACCTCTAAAGAGCCTCATTTGCTGTATGTTCTGATTTTGTTACCATCAACCTGGGCTGAATGTGTGACATTCCACTCAGGATAGTTTCAGAATCTGAACTCAAGGTTTGGTATGCCTAATCAAATAGCTGGATTTGATTGTGTTGTTCCTTTTTTTTTTTTTTTTTTTTTTTTTT
>JACDJE010000257.1:8618-70304 GCA_016647715.1 Pavo muticus | reverse complement strand
ATGAAGAAAGGCTAAGTGAACTGGGTCTGTTTAGCCTTGAGAAAAGAAGACTGAGAGGGGACCTGATCTGGGTCTATAAATATCTAAGGTGTGGGGGGCAAGGTGGCGAGGCCAGACTCTTTTCAGCAGTGTATGGAGACAGGACAAGGGGAAACGGCCAGAAACTGGAGCATAGGAAGTTCCACACAAATGTGCAGAAGAACTTCCTTACAGTGAGGGTGACGGAGCACTGGAACAGGCTGCCCAGGGAGGTTGTGGAGTCTCCTTCTCTGGAGATATTCAAGACCCGCCTGGACGCCTACCTGTGTGACCTGGTGCAGGGAAACTGCTTTGGCAGGGGGATTGGACTCGATGATCTCTGGAGGTCCCTTCCAACCCCTACGATTCTGTGATTCTGTGATTTCCTTTAGTCAGATATCTGTAGTTGCTACTTGATCCAGATTTAGCTAAAAATCTCACATGCCAGTATTGTCTTCTTTTATAGCCCGTATATATGTTGCATGGAGGTACATGCTCCAGAAAGCCTTAAAATACCAGGTTATTAGCATGCTTTCCTTCAGTGGATGGTTAATCATTACTCTTGACCTGATTTTTTCTTAGACACTAGGGGGTTGCAAGTGTCTAAGAAAGCAGGGCTGGATTCACCACCCAGCCACACTTCCTGTGGGCTAGTCATGGTAAAAAAAAAAAAATAAAAAAATAATAATAATAATAAAAAAATCTTAGAAAAATGCTGACAGGCAGCATCTGATTGCGTGTGAGTGTGTGGGAAGAAGTGACAAAAGCTGAACTTCTGAATTCTCAAGTAGAAGCTTGCTACATGCTAGCTGTAACGGATACAGCCCAGTTGTAAATTTTGGTAACACCTGGGCTAAAGAGAAGCATCACATCCCGAGTCTTCCAATTAATAAAGAGGCATGAGCCAGAATGAACAGCAAGGACACTGAGGAAACATTGTGGTTCTGCATAGACTGTTAAGATTGAGAGAAACAGAGGCTTTAGTTTCTGGGGAGAAAAGGACACAAAACTAAAAAGGAGTTGTCAAGAAGTCATCTCGGAGATGAGGAGAGGGCCTGGAAAGAGGTAGTGAAAGTCCACTAGGCGAAAGCTGTAAGAAGCATATTAAGAGAGACGCATGGAGAATAGTGTGGCTGTGGAATGCCTTGCAACTTTGACTTGTGACGTCCCAAGACTGGTAATTCCCTGTCTTGCAGCAGCACAGCTTGAACCAACAGGAATTCCTCCTGCCTGACCTTCTCAGACAAGCAGAAACTTCTCTGTGGGGAAGGGAAGCTGAGACGTAACGTGTAGCATTAAAGGGAGCCAGTGACAGCCTGAAATGAGCAGAGTGAAAACTCAAACCTTGCTGGTTCTTAAAGAAACTCCAGAATCCATATCCATTGTTGTTACAGTTTATTCTGTCTGGCATCAGCAGTATGACAGGCCTGCTAGACCTGAGTGTCATCTGCTGCCCAGGAACAACACACAAGTTCACAAAATCCCTGGTGAAGTCCATGCTTGCATAGAAGACCAGAGCAATGGTTTGTTCTTCTCTCTGTTATTTTTAAAATACTTCTTCTTTTTTTCAAATGATAAAGAACAAACACATTTAGAAGATGCAGGATATTTAAAACAATCTCTACAAATGAAATCAGTCTGATCATTGTGATGTTGGACTGTGGAGTTTCCAAGGAATCTAGAGCTGAAGAGTCTCATAAGATCGTGTAGGTGACTCTGCACTTGATATGAAAGATATATGAAATACAATTAATTTACAAATACTGTGATAAATGTATTTATTTGTTTATTTTCTAATGAAATGTTGTTGAGATAATTTTCCTGCTAAACCAAAAGATTTTATTCACAAAATAGACCAAAATTAAAAATAAACCAAAAACCTATTTTCAACTTCTTTTTCTTATCTACTCACCTCCTCACCTTTTTAGTTTTCAGGGCCAGAAAGACCCATGCAATTTCTCATTCACCTCCTGCTTAGCATGGTTTTTAGCCCTGCTGAGAGCTTTCTCGCAGTAACACATTTGCATAACTGTGTTTATCAGCTATTGGGATATTCCTCTTGCCTTCCATCAGCCACTGCAATTTATCACAAGAGGTATTTCATATATCACAGGTTCTAACATGCATTTTGGTCAAGAAGGGCTCAGTTGTAAATACAGCCGGAATACAAGCTTTTTGGTGAAATTTACGGATGAATGTGAAGCTTGTCTAACATTACTTCAATATTTCCGTTTGGTGATTTTAGTTTCAATAAAATTTTTCCAGCTTGGAATTATCCTTTATTTTTAGCACTAAAATTCAAGAAAAAAAATAGTTAAAAAAAAAAGAAAAAAGAAAGAAAAAAAAATAGATTTGATAAAGCAAGGTCTTGTAAAAATAGTTCTTGATCTACTGCTTTCTGATTAACTGTGTGCTCAAAGAATATGAAAGATTATGCAGTCTCAAAGCAGAAAAAAAATGACACTAATAGGGCAAGACAGAATTTTCTAGATTATTTCTAGATTAAATGTAACTGTGTAATAAAATGTGACTATATTTCCATACTTTCATCCTTCAGGTTTATTTGTTTCTTTTCCAGAAATGATACAATTTCCCTTTTATACTCTGCAATACTTACAAAAGGCTTAGGTAGATGTTTAGGTCTAAATCCTTTATGCTTTCATAAACATATATACTACATAATTCAACACTGTTATTTTTAAGTTAAATGAATTTCTAAGTGAGAATAATGTTTACAAGGAAGGTCCACACTTCTCACTTTGATGGAAACAGTGAAAACAATGTTATTTTCATAGGCAATAAATATGCCATAATCAATCTATTTTTCTTTTCAGATTATTCACACAAATTCTTACAGACTCTGAAAGGAGTGCTTCAAAGGTCAGGTCCAATATAATACTTTTTTTTTTTTTTTTTTTCTTTGTAAAGTAAATAATTTAGACATATATTAAAGATTTTGTTTTTACCGAAGTGCTCACTTATTACATACTCCTCAGTTATCTCCTTTGCCTGAGAACTAGTGTCTTTATTCATCTTAATGAAGGAGTTAATAGTGTTTCATGGGCACAGACTGAAGTACTCCTAGCTACCATGAATAAAGTCTGAGAAATCAATCCAGAAACAAGTAAGAACTGAAGGATTTGTCCCAATATCTACACAATATGAGAAGATAATTCTTTCAGAAAGAAGAATTATCACCTATTGTCTGTTGATGAACTCTGAGATGACTGCATTGCATAGTACTCTGGATAGCAGTAAAAGGCTATTGTACTTGAGAAGTCAGATTTATTTTGCACATGTAACACATTATTTTCATTCTTGGTCTTCAAGGACTCTTCATTCAGACTTTAAAATGTTTCATCAAACAATGTAGCATCTGTTATAATGATAATCACTCACATCAAGAATCTATATCAGAAGATATACTGTACTGTATTTCCTTTGTATTTATTGCCCTCAAAATAGGTGTCTCAACAATTTGGAAGATATACAGCAGGCTTATATGGCAGAAAAAAAAAGTGTTCTGGTATATTTTTGGTTTTAGTTAACATCCTAAGTGCAGTAATGTTAATTTAGATATAGAAGTAGGTTTTAACTATTTTTTATGGGCAATTCAAATACTAATAAAGGAAGCATTTGGACTTTATTCATCTATTATGAATAGTGTCATTATCATGAAATATATTATGCAGACCTCAGTCAATTTTGATTTTGATTTGTAAGAAATGAAACCCCTGCTTGTTACTGTGAAGATGAAGAAAGATCTTAAATTCTACTAGATCTAACATTTGCATCCTTACCCTATGTAAAAGATGGATGAGATGAAAGACGATCAAAGAATGCCAAAGATGTCCATATGGCAGTTGCCAATTTGGCATCCAGTAACCACTGTCTTTTTAAAATCACACTGACGACATGAGTACATTGATAATATGTTAAGACTATTAGACTAATCATTTTCTTCTTTTAAAGCTTTGAGTCTCTTTTATTTCATTGTTGATTTGATCATTCTGCTCATATTTATTGCTAACTCTGGAAATTGCCAATAAATGACAAGGTAAGAAATCAAAACCTACTCTATTTTCACACTATTTTCTGTTTCCCATGTGTTTGCTCTTTTCATTTTCTCAGAGGATAATGAAATTCTTTTAAGTTACTATTTTTTTTCTGTATAGTTAATATAAACTGGAAACATTCTAACTTTTAGACTGAATTCTCCCTGCACAGTAGGAAATATTGGGTTGAATGGAGGGATAGAGAATGCTGAAGAAGGTAAATAGAAATTCTGTCTTAGAGAAAATCTTCAGCACAGTCTCTTGACTTGGATAATACAGCAATTTGACTTCATGTATGTCTGTGTGAGAAACATGTCAAAATATAAGCACACGGTGTCAATGGTTTACGGGCTGGTTCAGTCCGGTTCTGTGACTAATGGGGCGGGGGGGACTCACAGACCCACGCCCCAGGAAATGGGAAAGGGGAAAATGGGATAGGGCAGGGAAATGGGCCTAAAAACAAAACAGCTACCATGATTTGAGGAGGAAAGCTAATTTACTAAATAAGATATTGAAATGCAAGATAGCACAATATATATAATTGAAATTAAAGCTAATAAATGAAATAAAATGAGAGAGAATGTGTCCAAAAACCGAAGGCCTTACTCTAATGCTGAAGCTGAGATGACTAGGGAGAACACACTCTGCCGGAATGAGCAGAAAGGGAAAAAGAGAGAACATCTCATGATCTGTGAACGGTTTTATCTTTCCCTCTGAAAGGAAAATGGAAACACAAAGTCCCCTAGGGTATGTAGTTCTTCTCTTCTCAGAGCCAGGTAACCAGAACTATCAACAATCCATGGAGCTGGAGCATTAACTCTTTAACTCCCAGTGCACTACATGATGTTATGATGCGGAATACTGATAACAAAAAATAATAAAACCATGACACACAGTTATGTTTGGGGCCTAACATTTCTGGTATTTTAAAATTAGGAAGGATTTGACTGTACATCAAAAGTAGTTCAAATTAAAGTAAAATGTCAGTTTCATACATATTTTGTAACCTTATAAATCAGTACAGAAGCCATATGTCCACTTAGGGAAGGGGAAGAAAGTAGAAATAGAGAGACTAGGAACAAATAATGATATTGTTTTGTTTTGTTTTGTTTTGTTTTGTTTCCCTAGATGGCCGAATACATTATTTCTTGACTCAGTGAAAGAATGTTTTCATTTTACCTGTGAGCTGTATAGTTGATGGATCTTCTCAGCCTCTCCAGAAAAAAATCAAAGGCTTACTTGGCTAAAATCCTGAAGTTCACTGAAGTATTTCAGCCAACAAGTGTAAAACAAGAAGAAAATGTGATTTTGTGGTTTGAAACTCAGTGCTCTATGTAAACAATCACAAACATGAAATATGAAAACTTATAACGGCTTTTTTTGTCCTGCTCAGTTATTACACAAACCAAATTAGATCACTCAGTTTGGAACAAGCCTAAGCATGGTACAACTAGCTTCTATACAATATTATGAACTGATGAGTTTATTTCCATGTTTTTCCGGAAGAAAATAATTTTGATTTTTGAAAACAAATACAAACCACTTTAAAAACACTTAGAAAAAGCATATGCATACAAAAATTTCAAAAATCAAGCCATAACTGGTATGTGTATCATATTAAAAAGACTTCAAAATTCATCCCAAGAGGAAAAAGAAATCACAAAAGATTAGGAACATATTTGGAAAAACATCACTGAAACAAATCTACCATCATTAAAACAAACAACATAACACCATAGGGAGCCCTGAATTAAAAATCCTTCATACTTCAGAAGTCAGTATAGTTAGTGCTGCCAATTGTACACTTGGGACTATTTTAATGTACTATAGGATTCAGCTGTTCGGTTGATATGCATAGTTACCCCTTTGATCAGTTATCATTTGGAATTTCCTCTTTTTTATTTTGCAGATAATGTTCCCTGCGATTTATATTGTTCCCTTTTTTTTTTTTTTTTTTAATGCAGGGATAATTATTACACACACACACACACACAAAATCTTAGCTCTTATAAAGAAATATGACTTTTTAAATTTAAATTTAAATTTTATTTTATTTGGTGGGAGGGAAGGAGGAAAGCCAGTTTGTCATATTTTATTATTGCGCAATGATGGTGACAAAATGAAGAGTATGTTCATCTACTAGAAGATGTTTAACAGAGTTTTTTAGTTACTTACACTTAAAGCAGCAAGGATACAAGAGAATGAAAGCTTGATCCATAATTATATTCTAGGTATTTGAGTACCAATATATGGAAATATGAATGTCATTCAGTCCTCACTTTATTAAGCTCAAAGGAAATGTTAATCAGTAGATTAGGGATTTAATCTCAATGCCTTCATCGTAGATACTGTTTAAATAAAATATTTCCTTTTCATGAGCTATTTTTTTAAATTTTATTTCCACCTCATATGTTTTTGCTATAATCGTGTGTCACGGTTTTGTGATTTTGGTTTTCAGTATTCCACATCATAACATCATGTAGTGCATTGGGAGTTAAAGTGTTAACACTCTAATCCGGGTACCTGTCCCTACACATCATGGAGGGATGGGCTGGGGGTGGGCTCTTTCCTCTCGACTGACGAAGAGGCAAGTGCTCTGATAACTCTCTCTCTCCACTTTGTTTGATTTATCTGTCTTAATTAGATTGTATTATATTATAGTTAGTAAAATAAGTTTACCTCCCTAGAGGTCTGTTCGTTTTCTTTCCTTTCCCTTTCCCTTCCCATTTTTCTTCCTTTAGGGGGCGCAAGGGACGGGGACGGGGGGCCTTGGGCCCACTGTCCCTGTCACAGGCATAGACTGGTCCAGATAACCCCGTGACATCGTGATGTCACTACATTGGAGCATATCATATTGAAAACACCTAGAAACCCATAAAGTTTCTAGGAGAGGTTCCGCACTGAGCTTGACTATCTCTATAAATAAGAAAGAATAACATTTCACAGATGTATTCAAACAACAAAAATCTGCATCATAACTGATATTGCTTAAAGAAAAAAAAAATGATGTGGATATGGGCTATAATAATGAGACTCTAGCAAGTGAAAGATTTGTTTACCAAAAAAAAAAAAAAAAAGGCATGTTTAAAGGAAAATATTTCCAAATGTTATTGTTTCACTGTGGTCATAAGCAGGTAGTGCTGAAACAGTTTCTTGGAAGATGATAGACAATCTTTGGTGTGAAAATTGAGACTGCCACAGTCCAAGCTACAGTTATTTCATATCATCAGTGATATACTGATGTTGGCATATAAGCTTCTATGTGCTATTATTGAACTATTAAATTTTACAGAATTGGAGCTGGAAGATTTTTCTGCTTGTGCTTATGTTTTGATCTGATGAGGTTCATTCTGTGAAGAACAGGACTGCACCTATTGATATGTACAACAAAAAACCACTTAATTTTGGCCACTTCTGAAAAAAGCAACAATGATCTCTAGTGGTAGGACCTTTTAGTTCAAGCTTAGTAAAAAATCAAAAGAACATGGTGAGGATTTTCTGCACCATCATTTAGCGTAAATTTAATTTATTAAAAAAAAAAAAAAAAGTATTTGAGCAGTGGCAGTTAATGAAACTTCATGCCCCTGATTCAGTGTTTCTCTCCTCTTTGTATGGACTCATGTTTGCAAATTTATCAGTCCTTCTGGTAATAACCCAGTTTTACATATGCAATTGTCTGCTATATATTTTTTCCAGATCTGCTTCAGATATATTACTTTCATAATTGCTTTTTGCAGAGGTGTTTAAATCTCTGAGTTACTGTTAATATAAAAGAAAAAAACAAAAGACAAAATTCTTCTTTCCTTGTACACAGAGTAATTTTACACTGCTCTTATGTATTTTTAATTTATTTTCTATCAAATATATTGAGGTTATACTGTTATGTATGTAGGCTATACAGTTGTAACTTGAGTAGTGTTAATATTGTAATTCCTTTCTTGTTAGATTTCCAAACTGCCAGCTATTCCAGATAGCGTTTTACACTTAACCTTTTCAAAGTCCTACTATTTCTGCATCTTTTAAGTCAGAAAGAAAGAATGTAAGAAAGAAAACTTTTCTTTAGCTGAACACCTTCTGATTGTTTAATCTCAATTCCCTGTAACACAGTTACAAAGATAGTAGTATGCTGAAAAAAAAAAGTATCTTGATCATACTTTCCTTTACTGACAGCGTTTGTAAGATAAATTTGTATTTTGCAAGAGAAATTTGCAGCATTAAGATTCTTCAGACTGCTTGATGATTCTATTATATCTGTATTTATGTGGATTTGACACAAATTATAATAACTAGTCATTATACAAAGATGTATACAAGCACTGATGTTTTTCCAGCTTTCATACTGCATGAATACACAAATGTTGCTACTTTGAAAAAAAGATGGAGAAGCTGCAGCTGGTAAAGCAGCTGTTCTTTTGCTTAGAAGTTGTAGTCAAAACAAGCACTTTACTGGAGGAATTCTAAGATTGCATTATCAATATATTTTCTTCTGGGAGCAATTCAAGGTGTTAATATTTAATTGCACCTTAAGAAACTGTATACTTTACTCTTATTTTCTTGAGTGACTCTTTATTTCCTTTATATTAATACAACAGTAATGATCTCTTTGGGTACTCTGTTTCCAGATCCCTTGATGTGCATATTTGGTGATCCAGCACTGGAACAGGCTCCCCAGAGAAGAAGAACCTGATAGAGCTCAATAAGCATTTACACAACACTGTCATATGATTTAAATTTTAGTTAGTCCTGTGCAGAGCCAGGATTTGGACTTGACAATCTTTGTGAGTTCCTTCCAACTCAGGATATTCAATGATTGTGTCATTTTCCGTAAAGATTCTTGGACCAGATTTATATTTACCTGATGAATCTTCCAGTCAGCCATTTTTATTAAGCATTTTATCCCAACGCAGACCGAGACCTTTATCTATACAATGATACATTGAAGACTAGTTTGCAATGCCCTCTTCTCTTCCACCCTAATTACTTGTTCTCATCTGCAGTGCCATGTGAATTTCTCTCTTGCAGGAAAGAACCTTCAGTCTCCTCTTAAGTTTTCTCACCAACTTCACTTTAGACTCAATAAAGTCCTTCCAGCCTTCCTCATCCACCATCCATTCTGCCACCACTGCTTATATTGTTTGAAAGTAGCAAGCTGGCTCTGCCAACAGCCTTTTGGCTGAAACTGTCCTACATAATCATAGAATTACAGGATCATAGAATATAGAATCATAAAGTTTGGGAAAGACCTCCAAGATCAGAGGGTCCAATTGTCCACCTATCACCATTATTTCCTAGCAAACCGTGTCCCTCAGTACAGCATCTAAATGCTTCTTGAACACCTCCAGGGACGATGACTCCACCACCTCCCTGGGCAGCCTGTTCCAGCACCTGACCACTCTTTTGGAGAAAAAGTTTTTCCTAACATCCAACCTGAACCTCCCCTGGTGCAACTTCAGGCCATTCTCTCTAGTCCTATCATTAGTTACATGGGAGAAGAGGTTGACTCCCACCTTGCCACAGCCTTCCTTCAGGTAGCTGTAGAGAGTGATAATGTCTCGCCTGAGCCTCCTCTTCTCCTGACTGAATAATCCCAGTTCCCTCAGCTACTCCTCAAAAGACTTGTGCTCCAGACCCCTCACCCACCAACTTTGCTGCCCTTCTCTGAACACACTCCAGGGCCTCAAGTTCTGTCACAAACTTTGTCATTCTTTCCAGCATCATTACTTATAACAGCAGGTTGTGCAGGCAATACACATGTGTGCAGGAATTTGTCAAGTATTGTTTAGATCCCAAAAGAAAAATATTTGAACATAGGCAGCATACTACCATCCGAGATAACAACGTGGAATGTAGAATAGTCATTTCCCATTGGAGGATAGTCTAAAGGCCTAAAGGGTTGCTAATACTTCAGTTTAAGAAAGAAATAATATAAAATACAAGTTTAAACAAAAAGACAGATGCCCAAACTCAAAATTTAACAGATGTTAAATTTCTTTACCCCACATAATTCTGGAGCTACAAATCTCAGTTTACTACATCCATGAACAGGCCTGAAGGTATGGGTGTCAAGCTCAAGGGAAGAACTTTGTATCTCAGAGCGCTTTCTGAGTTTCTCATTTGCATGGACCCTACAGATTGGGAGTTTGATGTGCATGATTTCATTAACACTGATAGAAATTTATTAAAACAACAACAACAACAACAACAACAACAAAAACCTAGCTCAAACTTGCAATAATCCAGTTAGAGCTCAACTCAGTGAAAATCAGCATTAATTATCCTCTATGAATTTCTTGACTCACTTAGTGACCCTACATGGTCAAATGACTTAACCTCACAGTTAAGTGTTGATGGTTGATGGTGTATGGTTATCAAAGCAAACATAGAAAGTTATGAATGTTTTATTTTTTTACTACTCTATCTCACAAAACATGCATTTTATGTTTCTTTGTATAAAAGCCCAGAAAAGCTACAAACGTTAAGTGCTATAGGGATATCAGCTTGCAGGTAGAAGGATGTTCTGAGATGATGACCTAAAAAACATTGGGTGAAAATGGAAAAACAGATGTGTAACTTCCATCATTTTGATTATGTATACTACAGAATTGCATAAAAACTGAGGACAAGTGGAAGAGAAGAATAAGACCTCTTTTTAAGCCACTGGGTAATATTTCAGCCCAGGTGTACAGAATAAGCTGAATGTTAAAACACTGCCCTCTAAACTCTTTTGTTATGGTGTGCAACACAGGAATATTGACTCAAAATTCAAATTAAACCATTATGAAATTAGACATTAACTTAAACACCAGTAAAACTGGAGTGAAAGATACATTTGCTAGTGTTACTTTGTTACAGCCTAATTATTAAGAATGAAATCCACATATAAATTGAAATAATTAGAATTATTTTTAGTCAACATGATTAGCCTCTTACATGTTAAGGTCCCAGAAGAACAAACCTGATATACATTAGAATATTCCACTATTACTCATAATCCAGTAAAGTAATTTTAAGGGTGACTTCATATGACATAATATCCATTTCAGAACAGTTCACGTTTAAATTTCTGTCTGATTTTTGGCTGATCAGTTGCTATCTGTTGTGTTTAATAGTTTTATTTGTCTGCATGTATCCATAACTTTGATGCCTTCCTTTTTGTGATACCATTCTCAGGCAGGTAGTGTAGTATCCAAAGTTTTACTGTTGGAACTTGGGCAAAATGAAAATAGCAAACTCAGGAGAGATTTTTTCAAAAAACTCACTGCCTAACTTAGAAGGTTCAAATAAATTCCTAGTTGTATAAGATTCCTAGGTAGTTTATTATTATTATTATTATTATTATTATTATTATTATTATTATTTTGTGATAGCTGCAATATTGTGTTTGGCTACGTGTTTATCCTGCTACTTACTCAAATCCATTGTTGGACTTAACACCTCTAAAGAGCCTCATTTGCTGTATGTTCTGATTTTGTTACCATCAACCTGGGCTGAATGTGTGACATTCCACTCAGGATNTTTTTTTTTTTTTTTTTTTTGAGTGCATAGTAGTTCCTTTGGCTGGCTAAAGCACTGTAGCATACTGCTCTAGAGCATTCTCTGTCCGTCTTGTTCAAGTATTTTTACACTGTAAGAGTGTAGCTGTCCCATATGACCTATTAAGCCTGGCCCCTGATCTGTGTTATTTGTAGAGAGGAATTATATGAGAAAAAAAGTATTTGTACTAGCTGAAGACATGCCAAGCAACACCCCAACCACTTAATAATCTAAATGTCTGAGTTTCAGAGCCTGAGAACATAACCTGGTAGCATGAAATTTATCCATAGAGATATATCCACTGGGGGTCACGGGTATTGAAATGAAATCTAATAAGTCTTAACATATATGTGAATACTACTTTGAATTGAACTAGATGTTTGATCTTCAAATATGGCAAGTTTGCAGTGTAGGAATGTCGGATCAAGACATTGTGAATAAAGATTTTTTTTTCCATTAGCTCTTACTGAGAGTGCTTAATTTCTAGCTTCTGCCAAAACAAGGTATGAGATTGTAAACAGCATATAAACAATTTGATTTGGCTGTGACTTACTGCTAAACTTTAAGTGCATATAAAGGAAAAAAAAAGTAACAGCAGGCTTTGGAATTTTATTATGTGGTGTTAAAAGCATGGCCATCTCCTGCAGCTGCCACAGCCTAGGACCCTGCTGCCTGGCCATTGGATCCCAGCCCAGTTCCCAGGGACACAGAATCTCTGACCAGGCTGGGAGATGCAGGTATGCTTTCTCCTTTGCAGGTTCAACTGGTAGCAAATCTGAGCACCCAGAGATAGACCAGGCCAGACATAGGCTGCTACAAAGCAAACCTCAACTTGCCTCAGGGCTCAAACAGAACACAAGAACAGACAGCTGAGCCCCCTCTTCCTCTTGGGCTGGCAGGGATGGAAGGCCACTAGTGAAGGCACAGTCACAATATTTTTTTGCATGACACCCTGCCTGGGTCTTGGCCCCTCTAACACACCCCACCCCCACTCCTCTAACACACCCCTACCCACTGACTGCTCAAGCATGGGGTTTGCCAGTGAAGGTATGCTCACACCCCACACACATCTGGTTTTGAGCAGGAATCCCAGCAGCCGGCAGCACACATACTGACCATGACTTGCAGCCCCACTCCAGCTGCTGGTGCAGAGCCTTCACTCACCTCACTCACTCCATCCCTCAGCAGGTGGCTTGGGGGTACACACACTACTTCTGCCCCAGGGGCTGGGGCTGAAGACCCCCACCCACTCCAGGTGCTGAGACCCCACTGGCTCCAGCAACTGCCACAACTGGCCTGGCTCTAGCAGCTGGAACCAATTTTCACTCACACACAACTTGAGCTGGCACCAAGCTCTCATAGCACTGAGTCACTTAAAACACGTGGGATACTGAGGTTACACAACAAGACAGTTAAGAAAGGATTTAATAAGGAAATACAACATAGAAAGGACTGTAGTGATTGGGCACAGGGCTCAGCCAGAGAAGCATACTGGTAGCTCCATTTTACATGCAGCAAGTGCTTCTATACCTTTCTCTGGTCGCTCCCTCTTTGTTCCTCCATGTTCATTCTTCCTCTTCACATCCCTCATTGGGTTGCAGAGCTCAACGGTTTCCTGCACCTCTCCCAGCCTGGGCTACCTCCCTGGATCACAATCTTACCAACTGCCAAGTCCAGATTGATCTTCCTTGAAGTTGTTCCTGTCATTTCTCTTTATCTCACCAATTAGTGTGATCATGAAATTTGTTTGTTGCCATTGTCTCTAAGTTTATTTTGTCTATGCCTCTCTTTAGTTGGATTTTGTTTTTTTAATTCTCTCTTAGTTTCTCAGTTGGCAAGGTTCCCTATGAAATAATTTTGCTGAAGTAAACATTCTCACTCTTCCACTCATCCTCATCAAGTAGTGTGACTGAACAGTTTTAGTTCTTGTCTTGGCCTCCCTTATTTGTCAGTCAGGCTTATGTGCCTGTATGCTCATGCTTATGGCTTCTTCCCTTTCTTATTATCCCTCATTGAATTAGAAAAGGTCCTTGACTAGAAAGATACCTTCCAAGGAGCAGACACTCTCCTTCCACAAACCCTTACAAATTTGAATGAATCTCTGAAGATAAGGATCTAAGGAGTAGGTTGGTCTAAAACCAACAAAATTGCTGTAGTGTATAACATTCAAAATCCACTTTTCCCAGAACCTTACTACATGCTGAAACTAGATCATTTATGCTTCAGAAGTCAGATATAAATCCTGATTCAGACAATACTATGAAATCTGTACTTTGGAAGTAGTGTTTGAATCCCTATTTAAGAATGATGTAAATGCAGAAGATTAAGTTTAGAAAACTGAGGTAGAGAAAAAAAAACATGAAAGATATTTTTTATTGGGATTGAAGTATGAAAATACATAGTTGTCATTTAAATTTAATTATTATTTTCATGCAGCAGACTATTCATTATCCATCCAGGAGATGGCACCAGAAGCTTGAGTAAAGTTTAGTATAGCCACACGTCAAGGCATTATACAGGTTTTTGCTGCATCTCTTCCTGAAAAAAATTAGCAGAAATTCAATGATTATAGAACAAATCCAGAAATCCATATCTGTCAAACACTTTGAAATTATACATACTTTATAATTACATGTAAAGTTAAAAATTTAATTACATTTTTTTCGAGGGCCCAAGGCTTTTAGAGTCAAAAGTTCTTTCAAGGTCAGTAGCAGTTAACATTAAGTTTTAATGGGTTTCTGACAAAACAGAAAACCGTTTATGATATGACCACTACTGTTGAACCTAGAGGGGGTGATTTATTTCTACTATTTTTTTTTTGCAAAAATTTTCTGGAAAAAAAAGTAATATCTGTAAAAATACAAAGAGTTTAATGATTATTTGTACTACCCTCTTCTGGGAATCTTGCACACATAAATAAATTATCCAGAGATTGAAGTAAGATCTTTAACATTTCTTTGTCCACCAGAATCCATAGGAAAGCAATGACAGAAATGTTCCTGTAACATCTTCAAAAGGATTGTATTGTAAAAACTGTAGCAAATTTTAACTTTCACAAAGGAAAAATTCTTTACATTTCTAAAACTAAGATAAATAATTAAGATGCAAAACCAATCAGAATTACTTCAGATGCATGTTCTTTCTTTTTAAAAAGATACATTTTAATACACAATAAAAATATGCTTTAAATATATGAAACAAAATAAGTGTCTCAGAAGGAAAGAAAATGTAATAATTTCATACTGAAAACAAGCCAGTGTAATTTTAAAACTTCTGACACAATGTCAATGCCAATAATATGTAGCTTATATTATTCGTCACAGTTGCCTATCATAGAGAAGAAGTATATGGTAAATTGGAAATATGTTATAGTGATACCTGCATGTTGACTGGAGTAATTCATGCTTTCCATAAATCTCACAGGGAAGCATACAAATGCAAGTCTTGAATGTTCATGAGATACAATTTGGTGTTTAGTATGATTTTTATGCCAAGAGTAGATCTCTATAGGAACTATTCTATTTTCCTTGAAATTAGAATAAATCAAACTGACAGTTAATTTTTTAGCAAGTTCAAGTACAATTTAAATGGTGCATTAAGTAAAAAAGCATAGGGATCAATCCTCTAATCTTTTCATGCATGACAATCTGCTTGACTACAGTGGCATTGCATATCGAGTGGTTACAGACGTGCCCTTATGCCTAAAGTTTATTTCAGGAGACCTAGAAAACACATTTTCAGACAAAGTACAATGTTCAAAGTTTAATCAATTTAGTTTTTGTCTTCAACTAGGCACAACATTATGACTTGCTTGATACACAGCTTTAGTGTTGTGGCATTGTTTTTTTCTTATTTTTTGTGACTTCATATCTCAAGAGAAGTTGTTCTGCAACTTTCTTTTTTTTTTTTTTTTTTTTTTTTCTGGTGTCTAGAGTTATGGAAAAATATTTCTGAGTTAGGTACTAGTTAGGTACTAATCTGATTTTAATATTTTGAATTCTAGACAATTTCACTGAAGTGAAGGAAGAGTGTAAGTTACAATCAGAACTCATACCGTCATAGCAGAAAATCATGTCATGCTTTTAGCTAGCATAGAGTTAACTTTCTTCATTGTATATGTGGTACTATGTTTTGGATTTGTTATTAAAAGAGAATTAACAAAACACTAATGTTTAGTTCATAGAATCATGGAATGATTTGGGCTGGAATGGACATTTCTTAAAGTTACTGCTGAGCAGCTCTCACACAGAATCAAGGACTTTTCAGTTTTGCTTATTTCCCTGCCAGCAAGGAGGCTGGAGTTGCACAAGAAGTTTAAAGGGAACACAACCAGGATGGCCGAACCAAATGTGCCAAAGAGATGTTCTGTACCATATGATGTCATGTGCAACAATGAAAGTTGGAAAAAAAAAAGGGAAGAGGGAACATCAGAAATTATAGAGTTTGTCATCCCAGATAACCATTAGGCATGATGAGCCCTGCCTCCATTATCTGTCCCTCTGCAAAGGATATTTTGTAGAAAATACTATTAACTTTGTTGCAAATTTTTAAGTAATGACAGTGGTGGTCCACAGATTGATACCATAAAGTGAATGTTTCTGAAGAGAATGAAAATATTGAAACACTTGCCTGTTTCCAGAATCCACATAAGCACAGCAGTGACTGTTACTCCAGTCACTGTCTGTTGCACAATGAAGATAGAAAAAATTGAAAAATATGTTTCAGATTTTATAAATACTATAGATAGTTTCAAAATTGTTACAAGTATAATCTTGTTTCTAAAAAAAAAAAAATAAAAAATAAAAAAAAAAAAAAATTCCTTCAGAAGTTCAAGAGGAATTTTAGGATGTGTATGTTTTAAATTGCACTCAGTTTTCTTCCTGAGCATTTCATTTCTTCACTACTTGGTAAACAGGATGGATGAGAAAGACAGCAGGCTGTTTCCAAGTCCTTCCTTGTTTAATGCATACCACCAACCTGTAAATTCTATGTTTTGTTCAAGATGGATGAAGAGAGCTTTAAACTAAAATAGCCAGGGGAGGGAAACCTCAATCCACCTAACTCTTATCAGTTCAATGCCAGCACTAGCAGTAGATGTCTGGAGTCAGGAAAGGGATCAGGGATCAGATGTTAGTGAGAGAGTACCTGATGAGCAGCATGAAGTAATTCCAGCCACTTCAGACAGTAAAAAACAGTTTAATCAGGACTTCATCTTCTACGTCTCTATGCAAATGAACATAGCATGGGAAATAAACCAGTCATAGCCTGTATGTCTTATTGACATAATCGAGGTGTGGTGGGATGATTCTCATGACTAGAATATTGGAAGGGTAGGATACAGGCTCTTTAGAAAAGATAGGCAGGGGAATGAGGAAGGGTATTGCCCTCTATATCCCTGGTCAGCTGAATGGCATGGAACTTCATCTAGGAATGGATGAGCAGCAGAGTGAGAGCTTATGGGTCAGGATTAGAGGGAGGGAAGGGACAGGTGACATTATAGTGGGAGGCTGTACAGGCCACCTGAGAGCAGATTAGACAGATAGGAGCAACCTCATGTTTACAAGTCCTACTCATCATGGGGGTCTCCAGCCACCCCAATATCTGTTGGAGAGACAGGGTCAAACATAAGCAATCTAAGATGTTCCTGGAGTGCATCAATTGCAGATTCTTTCTCCAAGTGATAGGAGCCAAAGAGGAGTTTTGCTATGCTGAACATCATTCTGGACATCATGCTGGACATTAGAGCTGCTTGTGGGGAAAGTAAAGCTCAAGGGCAGCATGGCTACAGTGAGAATGGAATGGTGGGATTCAAGATCCATAGGATATTGAAGAGAGCACACAACAAGCTCATAACCTTGGACTTCAGGAGAGCAGGCTTTGGCCTCTTCAGGGTTCTGCTTGGTAGAGTATTGCAAGATAGAGCCCTGAAGAGAAGAGGGGATTAAGAAAGCTGGTTAATATTCAAGCTCAAGAGTGATGCATTCTAACAAAGATGACGCCAGACAAAAATACTGAAGCCTGAATGGAGGAACAAGTATCTCCTGGCCGAACTCAAACACAAAAAGTAAACCTATTGAGAGTGGACAAAGACAGGTCACTTGAGAGGAATATAGAGACATTACCTGAGCAGTCAGGGACCCAATAGGTTTGAATCTGGCTAGTAACATCAAGGCAAACAAGAAGGGCTTTTTAAATGTGCCTGTGATAAAAAGAAGTGTAGGAAAATGTGGGCCCTTTACTGAAGGAAACAGGAGACCTGTTTCTCCAGGATATTGAGAACTCTGAGGTACTCGATAACTATTTTGCCTGAGTCTTCACCAGAGAGTCCTCTAACAACAACATGCAAGTCTCAGAAGGGTGAAAGGCAGGGGCTGGGATAATGAAGAACCACTGGCTGTAGGAGACGATGAGTTTCAAGACTGCTGGAAATATCCAAATAATTTTGTCAGGATGGTATCTCTGATAAAAGCAGATTTTATTCACGATTGCAGTGCAAGCGTCCCACAAGCAGGAGCGCCCCTAAGGACACAATGACAGCTTTTGTACCTCATTTCCCCCTTTGTCTATCCCCCTCCCCTGTTTCCCCATTGGCTGGGTACTCCAGGTTCACAATTTTATCAAAGGTTTACATTTGTTAATCTGCGTGTTATCTGGTGTCAGTCAGTAGCTGTCCTCTTGTTTCCAAGATGTCTCAGTACTCTTCTTGTCGTTATTGATATGGTAATTTTCTTCAAAGTCCTTGTTTAACAAAGAGTATCGGGGGGGAGTATGGGGGGGATGCCAGGCCATTCCGATGTCTCTTCAGGTGCTTCCTTGGGCATGTCATGACTTGTTTTCTGGTTTGATAAATCTCATGCAGGATTCTTGCAATGTGTATGACAAAATGTACATATATACACCTATATACTGAGTGTGCATTCCTGGGGAAGGTTAATCTAGAGGATAAGTGATGCAAACTATCAGAGATCCCCCCCCCTCCCCCAGGTAAAGTAGAAAGACTCCCAAAAAGAACTATGGCAGTGGAGACCATGAAATAAAAAAAATCTTATCTAATTCTAATGCAGAAACAACATTTGATTCCCACAAGACCATCTAAGCAACCTGAATATTCATAAGTCCAGAGGACCTGATAAGATACATCTGAAGGTATGGATGAAGCTGGCAGAAGTCCCTATGCCACTCTCTATCATATTTGAGATGTTGTCACAGTCCCATGAAGTTCCTGCTGACTTAAAAAGGGGAAACCTCACTTTTCTAGTAAGAAAAAAAAAACTACCAGACAGCCAGTCTTACCTCTGTGGCTGGAAAAAGCATGGAAGCTATACTAAGGCACATGGAAAACAAAGGGTTGATTGGTGACAGCCAACATATTAAAGAAAAAATGTATCTAACAAATTTGGAGAGCTTCTAAGATAGAGTTACAGAACTGGTGGACAAGGGAAGAGCAACTAATATCATCTATCTGGACTAGTGCAAGCCATCTTATACTGCACTATGCAACATCCTTGTCTCTAAATAGTAGAGGCATGAATCTGATGCATTGATCACACAGTGGATAAGAAACTGGCTGATTGGTTGCACTCAAAGAATTTAGATTATATATTAGGAAGATTTTCTTCACTGTGAGGACAGTGAGGCACAAGAACAGTCTGCCCAGAGAATCTATGGATGCCCTATCTCTGGAAGCGTTCAAGACTAAGTTAGATGAAGCTTTGAGCAGTCAAATCTAGTAGAAGGTGTCCCTGCCCCCAGCAGAGGGGTTGCAACTAGACAGTCTTTAAGGTCTTTTCCAACCCAATGCATTCTATGATATATAGAAAGAAGAAAATGGTTTATATGCTGTTCTTCCCCCTCCCACTCATGGTTCGTATTATGATAGCATTTAAATGTTTCATAATTATTTACAGGTATAGTTATCCAGTACTTCTGTAGTGCTGCAAGAAGAGGTAATCAATCTTCCTCAGGAAACTGAGAGATCTGGAAATATGATTCAGCTGTAAAGTGCTGAGAAGGATACATTGCTGTTAATGTTAGAGAATTTGATCGCCAAGGTTTGCTGCTTTGGAGCTGTCCTGGCCAGAACCGCAGCGACTGATCGCGAGGTACAGGCGGGTTTCGGTCAATTCCTTCATCCAGGGAACCCCAAGATAACAGAGCAGCCCAGCAGCTCTCGCAAGAGCAGCCGATGCGGCTGACATGGCGTGGGTGTTGCCTGGGCAATGGCTCTGCATTCATGCCCCCTTGCCTAGAAAAAGCCTCAGGGAGCAGGGATGGAGAGGAGGAGTCAGAGTGTGTGAATCACACAAACTTTTTTTTTTTTTTAATATGACAAAAGCTAACATTTCAGTACCTTCTACACATTTTTCAGTTTCCGATCATTAAATTGTTTTTCCATCAGTTCTCTTTGAGCGCTTCAGAAATTCACAAAAATCTTTTTGTTTAAATAACAGGTACCAGATGTCCCAGCATATAGACTATACCTCAGCTGCCTGCAAGTTAGCAAATTCCCAATGTTCAACATTGCTTAGATTAATTTGCAGGCCATTTGCTTTTGACAAGCAGCTATTTGCACCGCAGGACAGGTGTTGCATCTGGAGACTAAAGCTCTGCACACTTCACTTGTAAGAGGAAGGCAGAAATATATTTATTGATATAAAATGTATATAATGTGATTGTTTGAACAATGAGACAGCAACTTGACAAGATTCAAAATGGTTAGATATCCTTGACTACTTGCTACACAGAGGATAGGTGGCATATAGTGATTCTAAACTTAAATCTTGGCAAAGCTAGCATAGTTTAAAAACAGTAAGTCACTTACCTAGGATCTGTTGACAAGGCATCACCACATCCTGTTTGAGTCCCTTCATGGGCATTAAGTAATCTCAACAGATGTCCATACTCAAGGGGATATTGTATACCAGCATCTTGCAAGAAGAACTCACTAAGTGTTCTTAGGTTTCTTGCAATTTATGGGGTAAAATGATTGAGTCACTGTCACACAACTTAGAACTGGTTCTATTGAACCAGGTGTCTGTTATCAGTTCTCTGAGCACCCAGTTTGCAACAGTAGTTAACAGTGAAACCTTGACTGTTATCAGTCTCAGGGACAAGGTCTTTTGCACTACACTGCATGCACTATGCCTAGAGTATAACGACCAGGCTGGGTGGGGGGAGGGGGAGGGAATGTAGCCTCACAACAGGGCAGGAGTAGAGAACCAGTCTCAGCTGAGCAATTCCATCAAAGACTACTAAAATTAAAGCTTCAGCTTTAAAAACTAAATTAATATGTATATATATGTGTATACATATATATATGTTAATATATTAATTAAGCTAACATATATAATAACATATATATGTTAATATATTAATAAGTTAATATTATATATTAATAATATATAAAAATATATAATATGCATATATTATACATATACACATATATATGCATATTAATTTAGTTATATAATATATATTATATTAATATATGTAATAATTAATATATATATAATGATATATATTATTTATATATATTATATATAGTAATATTTTATATATGTGTGTGTATATATATTTTTTTAAAAAATGCATATTTATGATCGATTCTTCAAATATATGCATCTAATCCACTAAAAGAAACAAAGTCAACGATGTTATCTTAAGATATTTTAACAACTAGAAACATTTTCTCAATATCTGACTGTTTATTAAAGAGGACAAATTAACAAAAGAGGAAAATGTGAACCATGAATGCTCTGGCATTTGTATTGCCCCTGGCAATATGAATCAACTAATGAAGTTTCAAACCATTCTGTTTATTCTGTGTCAGATTGGTCAAGGTTTGGAGGACTCAAAGATCCCTTTATTTCTAGCATCAGTTTTAAAATGACCATGCAAAACTGCATTCTCTATACCTACAAGGCATAAAATTGTTTATTTTTGCTAATAAATCTGTGTATCCTCCTGTTTGATTGCATCACAAAGTAAAATGGGAATATTACTTCATTATTCTACAGAAATATAGGAAAACAGTGTAGTCTTCTGTGGATCTCTGCACATGCTGTGTAACTTGAAATGCTATTTGACATCCAGCCTTAGACTCAGGGTAAAGAGTTGCCTGAAACTGAGAAATTTCTCAGAAAAATTGAAGTTTTTCTTTATTTTTTTTTAAGATAGAAATTGCTCAGACTCCATCTCTCCCAGTGTTTTGCTCCAAAGGTCATGCAAATGTGAGTCTAAATGTTATGCCCACTCTGCTTCATTCTGTTAATGGTGAAAAATTTAGTTTAAAAGCTTCCAACAGGCTTCCACATTTCTGACAGCAACAGCTATTTCTGCTCTGCTGCAGAGTTCTGGATCAAGCCCAGCTGGGACTGTACTGGCATAGCTGGCTTTGGTCTAGGATGTTCTCTTCTAAAGCCAGCTTTACTCCATCAACATAAAGCCCTCCGTCTGACTGATGGTGGTGGAGAGTGTTTGGTGTTCAGAGTGCTATACAGGAGGTAACCTTGTTGGTGTTGCTGGTAATATGCATCTCATCAGCCAGAGGCCCTGTCTGGTAAGTCAGTAATTCTGTAGCCTCTTCAGTTCTAGTCAATTGCACTTTGGAGCTCTGGTCTGTTTGTCAGCATGTGCCTCTGTCTGAAGTAACTGGGGATACCCATTTCCCTAAGACCCTCAACCTATGGAAGAAAATATGTAGGATGTTCTCAGTAGGATGTCCTTTGAACTGTGCAAATAGCATGATTCATTCAGTCCTGCTAAGTGGAAGGCCTTCCATTTCAGTGATGCTAAGACTGTCAGATGAGGAGGAGAGTTCCTGCTGTCTGACATCTGAGTGTTGCTAGGGGCGTCCTCACTTTGGTGTTTTTTCTCAAGTCTATTGCACACTTTGTTTGAATCAGAACTGCTTATTTTTTCAAGGTGTGGGATAGTCAGATAACAGTGTTACACTGGCATGTATTTTGTTCCCCCTTTTTCTAACGTTCCCTAATTTATTTATTTCTTTATTTTTTCTAACTACTGTTATTATTAAACTGGCATTTCAAAGAACTTTTTTTTTTTTTTTTTTTTTTTTAATGCTAAGATATCACTCTTGGGAGATTATGGTTAGTTTAGAGCCTTTCCATTTCCTTTTGTTCTATAGTCTTCTGTTAGCAGGTAATCTTACTTGGATCTCTGTTATCCATTGCTATTCTTCAGTAATACTCATGTTTCACAAAATCACAGAATCACAGAATTGTAGGCTGGAAGGGACCTGTAGAGATCATCAAGGCCAGCCCCCCTGCAAAGCAGGCCCCCTACATCAGGCTACACAGGTAGGTGTCCAGGCGGGTCTTGAATATCTCCAGAGAAGGAGAATCCACAACCCCCCTGGGCAGCCTGTTCCAGTGCTCTGTCACTCTTACTGTGAAGATGTTCCTTCACATCTTGGTGCGGAACTTCCTATGCTCCAGTTTATGGCTGTTTCACATTGTCCTGTCTCCACAGACTGCTGAAAAGAGGTTGGCCATGTCTCTTTGACTCCCACGCTTAGGAGCCTTATAAACGTTAATCAGATCCCCCCTGAGTCTTCTTTTTTCGAGGCTGAACAGGCCCAGTTCACTCATCATTTCCCCATAGGGGAGAGGCTCCAGGCCTTCTATCATCTTTGTGGCCTTCTGCTGGACTCTATCCAGGAGATCCTTGTTTCCTGTAAGAATTGAATTCATGGTGTCCATTAGCTTTTTAGAAAGCATCTTCATTTTTTGCATAGTTCCCCTTTCTCAAGTAGATCAGTGTGGTGGCAGATATCTAAAAAAAAAATGCAAGAAGTTTGATCTCTGCAATGCATTCCAATGTGATCTTTACTCAAACTGTTTCTATACATTAGATATTTTGTATTTCCTGCCCTTTCTACCTCTCTAATCCTTCTTACCATATGTTTCAGTGCTGTGATGCAACTCAAGTTGGTGATATCTTCTTTTAAGACTAGGCATTTTTGTTCTCCTACCATATTTATTATAAAGTTCATGTAAATGCATATATATCACATTTATCATTGATCATATATCATTTATTTTCTCAGTTTATTTTCTCTATTTAAATAACATTCAATTTAATTCAAGTCTTAGGCATAAAGAGTTTGCATTTTTACATACATAAACAGTAAATTTACCCATACTGTATGCTCTGTAACTACCAATTTTCCCCCAGTTTTAATTTTAAAAGCTAGGTTGTTATATTATTAATTTTAAGAGGCTGAATCAAATATGATTAAATAAGTTCTGTTTATCTGGAAAACCAAAACAAAACCAAAACAAAAATGAAACAACAACAAAAAAACCCCACCAAACAAACCCAGCAAAGAAGCATTTTTCAATTTCTCATAAAAGAACACAATCCCTTCTTTCTCTTCCTTTCATGTCTTAAGCTGCCTAGATATTTGCTAATCTTCAAGTTGTGGAACTGATCTTCCACTACTTTGAGATCTTAACCTGAGTCAACCACCTTTGGAGGCTTCTCCAGAGCAAAAAAGGATGTCCTAGAAACTCTGGTAATGGCAAGTAGTAGGTATGTTAAAACTGAAAGCTGAAAAACTTGGGAGATAAGACTACAGAGCGATCTCTAATTTTCAGATATGGAAATATAAGAAAAAAAATGTCAGATACGTGTATTTCTGTTTTTATGATTCACTGTTTCTGAAGGAAAAAAAATTCACAAGAGAAATAAAAACATTTCATTGGAGGGCGCACCAACTAGTCCTAATTTTATCTTTATAAGTGTGTGTGTTCATGCTTTTGTGTGTGTGTGTGCAGAAATATTTACATAGGGTTGAGGAACTAGAATGGGTTCCTGGAGAACCTAGGGCACTTCAAAATTTGCTTTGTTCCCAGATTCAGAGAACAGCTGAAACCTTCATAGCTGGATAGCTCTCTCATCTCTACTGATTGAACTAACTAGAGCCCTGTAGCATATAAAGGGAGCTTAGACATAAATTTGGATGTTGGTTTGTGAACCATACATAGCCTACAGAACTTATGGAGGAAGATCTTCTGGAAAGGTAAAGTAGGGAATGGACTTCTGGACGAATACTCTTGTATGTCCCAGCTGAAAGGTCCAGAGCTGATTTTTTTTCTATTTTCTATCTGAGTGTGATTTTCACTTAGGATAGTCAGCAAGCAGTTGCTTCATCTACACGGGCTGGAAACCATACAAGAACTATTTGTAGGTAAGCCCACAAACCATAAAAATCAAAAGTTAGCAAAATATACAGATTTTTCATAGCATAACTCCTCTGACTAGCTGGTCAGCTTCCAAAAATATTCACCATAACTTTCATCTGAAACTCTGAAATATATCACAAATGTTTTTTAATGTAATTTCATAGCATTTCTGTGGCACGCAAGTATTGTTCCTTAAAGCTACAGAAAGAGTAGTTTATTCCTTGAGGTAAGAAAATGAATCGGTAAAACAGAAAAATGAGAAAACCTGAAGTTTGAGGCCCGTGTTGTTTTTGCTAGATTGAAGAGGATTGAAAATATATATGAAGAAAAGTAATATTCAAATAAATTATGGAATTATAGGGATTTGAAGGGATATCTGGAGATAATCTAGTTCAACCTCCCTGCCAAAGCAGGTTCCTGCAGTAGATTACACAGTAAAGAGTCCAGGTAGGTTTTGGATATCTGCAGAGAAGGAGACTCTGCAGCTTCTCTGGGCACCCTGTTCCAGTGCTCTACTATCCTCAAAGCACGCAAGGTTTTCCTCCCGTTCATACAAAACTTCCTGTTTTCCAGTTTCTGCCATTGCCTCTTGTCCTGTCACTATGCACCACTGAAAAGAAGCTGGCCCCATCCACTTGACACTCTCTGTTTAGGTATTATTAAATGTTTATAAGATCCCTTCTAAGTCTTCTCCAGGCTGAAAAGTTCTCAGTTTTTCCTCATATAGGAGATACTCCAGGCTCCTAGTCATCTTTGTTGTCCTCTGCTGGCCTCTCTCAAGAAGATCCCTGTCTTTGAGGCTCCCAGAACTGGACGCAGTACTCCAGATGTAACCTCACCAGGGCAGAGTAGAGGGGGAGGATCACCTCCCTTGATCTGCTCATTTTAATGCACACCAAGATACCACTGACCTTATTAGCCACCTGGGCACACTGCTGGCTCATGGTCAACCTACTGGCCACCAGGACACCCAGGTCCTTTTCTGCATTAATAAGTACTGTATTGCTTTTAAAGAACAAATATACAAACAAAAACACAAAACCACGTTGTACAATTTTGGCCTCTGTTGAAATGCAGGGAATTCTTGTTTATCAATGGAACATCAATCTGTTTGCGGTCTTCCATTTTATCTTACCTGTTTAGAGATCTACTCTGAACAATTTTGCTTTATATTTTGAGCACATGGAACATACGGGAAAAGATGACTATCTGTCCTCAAAGATGTATTAAAAATATTGATTCTATTTTATGAAACAGCCTGTGGTGGTTTTTTGTTTGTTTGTTTGTTTGTTTTCCTGTGGAAAACAGAATTTCTCAATTCCTGCTGAATCAGAGTGGGAAAATTAAATAAATAAACAATGCATACTCTTTCAAGGATTCCAGAAAGCACTTTCTGCACCCTCAGTAAGTTTGCAGATGACACCAAGTTGGCTGGAAGTGTCGATCTGCCTGGGGGTAGCGAGGCCCTACAGAGGGATCTGGACAGGCTGGATAGCTGGGCTGAAGCCAATGGGATGAGGTTTAATAAGACCAAATGTCGGGTCCTACACTTTGGCCACAGCAACCCCAAGCAACGCTACAGGCTTGGGGCGGAGTGGCTAGAAGACTGTGTAGAGGAAATGGACCTGGGGGTGTTGGTTGACGCTCGGCTGAACATGAGCCAGCAGTGTGCTTGGGTGGCCAAGAAGGCCAATGGCATCCTGGCTTGTATCAGAAGTAGTGTGACCAGCAGGAGCAGGGAAGTAATTGTCCCCCTGTACTCAGCTCTGGTGAGGCTGCACCTTGAGTACTGTGTCCAGTTCTGGGCCCCTCACTGCAAGAAAGACATGAGGCCCTGGAGCGTGTTCAAAGAAGGGCAACAAAGCTGGTGAGGGGTCTGGAGCACAGGCCTTATGAGGAGCGGCTGAGGGAGCTGGGATTGTTCAGTCTAGAGAAGAGGAGGCTCAGGGGAGACCTTGTTGCTCTCTATAACTACCTGAAGGGAGGTTGTAGTGAGCTGGGGGTCGGCCTCTTCTCTCGTGTAAGTGGTGATAGGACTAGAGGGAATGGTTTCAAGCTGCGCCAGGGAAGATTCAGGCTGGATATTAGGAAATACTACTTCTCTGAAAGAGTGGTCAGGCACTGGAATGGGCTGCCCAGTTAGGTTGTGGAGTCACCGACCCTGGAGGTGTTCAATGAACGTTTGGATGTTGTGTTGAGGGATATGGTTTAGCGAGAACCATTGGCGATAGGTGGATGGTTGGACTGGATGATCTTATAGGTCTTTTCCAACCTTAGTGATTCTGTGATTCTGTGATTCTGTGATTCTCATGAAAGCCTTCAATACACACAGTTAGAACCTGTGTTCTCAGGTGCTCCATATAGGTGTATATTTATAAATCAGTGATATTAAACTAAGATTTAATGCAGCTTGAAATAGTATATTATCTTTATATATCATACAAAACATTTCATATTCTGTTTTCTAAATAGTCCTATATTTCCCCTAATCACTTTTTAACTGTGCTTGCTTAAGTGTAACTTCATAAAAAGTACTTTCTACATAAATATTGTCATTGCTCAAATCATTTTTTTAAATTGAAATGCACTGCTAGCAACTATGATCAGAAAATGGTGCAACTTCAAAAGCAGCTATTCATCTTAGTTTAATATAAATGCCACATAACAAAATTTTTAAGCTTGTAAATCAAGTATGCTTTCTATAAGCTTTTAATATTATTTTATTAGTTTCTAAGTTGAGCCTGGATTGAGGAGGAGTTTGCACTAGGTGACATCCTGAAGTCTTTTCCAGTTTGAATTATCTTGTGAATCTCTTATCATGAGGTTTTTTCTCACTGCTTCTCACTGTTCTGGAGTATACTCTTAATGAAGAAGGTATTTTATGACGTCCCCTGGCATTTATATTTGTACACATTTTCAGATTCTTTACCATGTTCTCAACCTAGATAAATTTTTGTGTTTTATCAATCTCTTAAGATCACTAATCACTAAAATCACATCTGTAAATAGAAAATTAAATTAATTTTTAAAAAGTGGTATTTAGGTGCTAAAATTGAATATCCTAGGTTAACTCTAGGCTGACTCTAAGCTTCCTACAGAAACACTGCATTTTTTTTCCCCTG
The DNA here is from genome assembly GCA_016647715.1 of Pavo muticus. Lineage (NCBI taxonomy): Eukaryota > Metazoa > Chordata > Aves > Galliformes > Phasianidae > Pavo > Pavo muticus. The sequence continues at coordinate 42,371 of JACDJE010000257.1, read as the reverse complement.
AAAGTGTTCAATAAGCTATATATTCTGCTTCCTGCTCTGAATGGAAATGTCTTCAAGAGTCTGTGCAGTCTGACTCCTAATGAAATTAATCGCAAACTTGAAAGGATGCATTTCACATAACATCCTGAATGGACTGATACACTGGATGCTTATGCAGAATGTGTTACAGACTTGACTTAGTACAAAACGTTGTGAGGCAACATTTAATTATAGCATTGTCTGTGCAGTACCCGTTAGTGCACTAAAGAAGAATGAGAGAAACTCCTACATTTTTTCTCTGCCTCAGGAAACTGGAACCTACAACAGTACTTAAAAATACATTTTTAATATTTTGGATATCCTGAAGTCATGTTAAAAGCCAGGGAAATTCTTAATTTCTCCTTTTTAAGATGTATTTTTCTGGAATTATAAGTAGTATATCAAGGTATAATGAGCCAAAATAGGAATGGAGGAGACAAAAATGAAGAGTGACATAAAACACAGAAACAACACTTGGACTGGGATTTTTTTATTTTTTTTTCCCCTACATTATAATATTTTGATTCAGAAAGTATGTATTTTCATTGATGAAATTTTAATTCTGTCACGCGGAGCAAAGCAGCTTCAACAAGAGCGCTGTGTACATCTCTCAGTTTTTAGGCTGAATTTTTAAGATCACGTAATTTGAATTTGCAGTAGCATGGTTCCTAGGATCTCACTGGTTCTTCTGTGAAATATGTCAGGTCTGGCAGAACTACACCATACTTATTTGTGGAAGATATGTACTCCCTGAAACGATAATGAAGCCACTTCATTTTCAAGTTAATTAGTCCATTAGTTAATTATCCTCGTCTTTTATGTTCTTCCTGCATTCATCTATCTGTGGCTTCTAACTTTGGATCTCATTATGACTACAGAAGCAGTGTTTGTGGAAATATACTCTTTCGACAAATTCATAAATGCCATAAATATGTCATTCCTAGATAAATTACAGAGTTCCGGCCACATCTGTCTCTCAGTGGGGTTTTCTAGATACTGAATTATTGCAAATCATTTCATGATTGTGAACATTTATTTAAAGCAAAAACACTAGAACTGTGCATGGTATTCCAGAATTGGTTTTATTTATTCCTTTAATGGCAAGAGTATAATCTGACTACCTTCTTTTTCATATTCCCTGACTGATATACACATTTTTATAATCTGAGAAGACTTACCATACTGGTGGCTGACATTAAAATGGTTATTCAGAACTGAAAGAGAAAAAAAAAATAGTAGACTCTGTGCAAAATCTCTATTAATGGTTAGCTATTCTGGATTGCACTACTGACAGCATATTACAGTATGCAACAGTGTATGCACTGTCTAATCTTTAAACTACACTTTTAATAAAAACATTTTTCTTCCAGGAAGATCAACATCTTTCTAAGCCACAACTTCAAAACATTTGTATGTTACAAGGATTTACAGGGTTCACATTGAGCCAGCTGCTTCTATAAGCTGCTTCAGCCTTGGAAACCAAACAGTTTATACCACAGAACATTGATTCATTAAAGGCTGAAGAAAGTGAACATCTGCAGATGAATGGGACACATTAGCCAAAACAGACTGACTGTGTATTTTTTGTGTGTTTTTGGATACTGCATATTTTGAACATGCACTTCTATATTTCATTCAAAGACAAAAAGTTAGAAAGTTTCAGGTATAACCTGGCTAATTCGATTTTTGTTAATTCACAGATGTCAAAAGACTCATCCCTTAAGAAGCAGCTGGAAAGAAATGTCTCACAGCTCTCTTTCTTGTGACACTCTGTAACGTAAGTGCTCCACACTTCAGCAAGGCTAAACATGAATAGTTGTGGCTTTATTTTAATGTGGGTTCAAACTGTCTTAACTGCTCCATTGGCCTCATGATGCATATTTGACTCTACTGCTTCAGGTCCCTTATGCCCCATGCCAGGCAGTGTGTATTAATTTTCTGGCTTGCTTTAGCTGTCATGAGTGAAAGTGTAGAGAAAAGGATGTGTTCTGAACATTTCAGAATCAAGTCTGGAATTTTAATATTTTTTCATAGTAAAATTTTAACTATCACCTTCCTTGAACTACTGTAATTTACCCAGGCTTTAATTGAATTAATACAGTTAGAAGTTCTTAATACCCCCTCACAGAGCAAAAGCACTTTAGCACTGTAGATAAACATGGTTATGCTGGAATCACATTCAATTTAATTAAAAAATACAGTAATAATATTTTGCCTTCTCTATCAAATCATTAATTTCATTTTTAAATGTCAGTTCTGCTTACGTCATCTTGTAGCATGACTAGTGTGACAAATACAAAGTCATTTATTAGTTCAAGTTATGGGATTCTTCTGCACATCAACTGCTGGCATGAGTTTTTATAGAGAGTAGTAGTTCCCCTAAGCAATTTTTTTTTAATAATTTCAGCTTTTTTTTATATTTTCTTTTTTTTTCTATTTAAAAATTTGTATGATAGTGATTTAAATCTGTTATATTTAAATATTCTTCCAAACTGTGCATATGATGGAAATAACAGAAATCTTATTTTGTACTCTGCTTGAACATGACCCATACAGTGAGACCCTTCTGTCTGCAATCCTTTTATAGTGCAAAAAAAGGATGGCAATGTAGTTTTATGGCCTCAGAAAAGGTTAATTTCCAAACTCCAAATTAACTGTAAAGAGTCCCATATGTACTCAGGTACAGCTTTGGGCTTGAATTTTACTCTGAAATCAATGGAACATGCCGGAATGTTCCAATCTCTCAAACCTTATTCATTTTTTTGAACTTAAAAACCATGTTGACTAAAAACGGAATTCAGCAAATAGTGATGTTTTTCTCCTGTTAAAATCAACATCAATAGCAATAATATTCAGTGATACTCAGTCAGCAAAGTACAGTGTAATTTGAAATTGACAGAAAACAATTGTCAGCTTTTGTATATGGCTAACAACCATGAACCCACCCAGATGCTCTCTCACTCTCCTTCCTCAATAGACCCAGGGGAAAAAATAGGCTGAGCAAACTCATCAGTGAAAATAAAGACAGGGAGATTGTTTACCGTCATTGGCAAAACAGACTTGACTTGAGCAAAGTTAATTTAATTTCTTGCTGATTAAAATAGATTCATGTAGTGACAAATAAAGATATTAAAACAACAATTTTCTTCTTCCTTTTGCTCATTTCTTCACTCCCAATGCCTCTTGCTGCTTAGGGGGTGAAGGAAGTGAAGTTAGAATCAGTATGTTATGCTCCATTACAGGCTCTTCAGTAGGCTGCATGGAAATATCTTCTCCAATGCTCTGGTATTTTCTGCTCTTTCTCAAATGTGTTTTCCTAGGGGCACCGACACCTTGGCTGCTGGGCTCAGCTTGCCCTGCAGTGGGGATGCCAGAGCTAGCTGTAACTAGCTGTGCTGTGTTCAGCACAGGGCAGCCTTAGCCTCACCTCCCACAGGCCTCTGCAACACTCCTGACCATACAACCAACATATTGCAACCCACATCCCATATGGCTTTACATTTAGAATTAATTCCATTGACTTCTGAATGCTTAAAATATATATATTTTTTTTCTGTTCATCATAGCTTGTTTTCAAGGGGGGATTTGCTTATTTTCTTGAAATAAGTGAATAGTCATCCTTTTTTTCTTTATTCATTTCCATTCATTTTCTTTCAAAAATATTTGAAATTAATTTTAAAAAGATTTAGATGGCAAAAAAAAACATAAGCAGCAAAATTTTGCAAAACTAGGGAATGTGAAAAACAAAAAAATGGGCAAAATGGCAATTATGAAAAAGTAGGGGAATGTATAATAGCAGTTAAAACCATGAGTTCTAATATACATAAATATTTTCGATCGCCGAGATTAGCTGCTTGGATCGCTGAGGTTAGCTGCTTCGGAGCTGTCCCGGCCAGAACCGCAGCGAGTGATCACGAGGTGCAGGGGGGTTATCGGTCGGTTCCTTCATCCAGGGAACGCCCGAGATCGCCAGAGCAGCCTGGCAGCTCTCGCGAGAGTGGCAGATGAGAAGTGGGCGTTGCCCGGGCAACGGCTCTGCATCCACGCCCCCTGCCTAGAAAAAGCCTTGGGGACGGAGAGGAGGAGTCAGGGTGTGAATCACTTAGGTGAAACGGTAAGTGCACGACTACACAGGGAGGCAGGTTGTTATCTTGCCGTGTAGAGAGTAATTTTCAGGGCAAACCCAGAGCCAGTCAGCGAACAGGCAGAGCGGGGCACCTTGCCATATAGGAGGGGGGTTAGCACTTAGCGCTTAACAGGTCACTTAACAGGTCACTTAATAGGTCGTTGCTGTCTGGACATACTGAGGTGCAACCATGGTCACCACACGGCGGCGAGCTGCTGCTAAAAGGAACGTGGAGACTCAAATTGAAAGCATGAATGTCCATGCTGCAGTACAGGTTTCAGGCTGCAGAGAATGCCTGGGCCTGTCACTGCTACAGGAGGGCAGCCAGGATACCACCTGTGTGCGGTGTGAGCAGGTGGATGATCTGCTCAGCCTGGTGGTAGAGCTAAAGGAGGAAGTAGAAAGGCTGAGGAACATCCGAGACTGTGGGAAGGGGATTGATTGGTTGAGTCACACTCTGCCATCCCTGCAGGAAGGGTGTGGGGGAGATGCTCCTCAAGCAGTGGGGAATCATCTGCTGTCTCACAGTCAGGTGGGAAGAGGCGACCTCAAAGACAGTGAGGGATGGAAACATGTCCCTGTTCAGGGCAACAAGCAGAGTGCCCCTCAGCCTGTCCCACCTTCCCAGGTGCCCTTACATAACAGGTATGAGGCTCTAGAGCTGGAGGGACTGGGGGATGTGGATGTTGGTGAAAGTCCATCCGTGCAAGAGAGGTTGCCCAAGACTAGTCAGTCTGCTCCTCGTTTTGCTACAACATCAGTCAGGAAAAAAAGAAGGGCTGTTGTCATAGGGGACTCACTTCTGAGGGGAACCGAAGGCCCGATATGCCACTCGGATCCATCCCACAGGGAGGTGTGTTGCCTGCCTGGTGCCTTGGTGAGAGATGTTGCTAGGAACATCTCGCACCTGGTTAAGCCCTCTGATTATTATCCATTGCTAGTTTTTCACATTGGAAATGAAGATGTTGGCAAAAGATGTTCTCGGGCAATCAAAATGGACTTCAGGGCTCTGGGAAGACTGCTGAAGGGATTGGGAGTACAAGTCGTGTTCTCCTCTGTCCTCTCAGTTGGTGACTGGGATCCGCACAAAAGGAGGAGGGTGGACATGCTGAATGAATGGCTTTGCGAATGGCATCACACTCAGGGCTTTGGGTACTATGGCTTGGGACGCAGCCTTAAAAAAGGGGGAATGCTGACGGTGGATGGGAGCCAACTGACTAGAAGGGCCACATATTCTCGGGAACAAGCTGGCTGGGCTGGTTAGCAAGGCTTTAAACTAGATGTGATGGGGGAAGGGGCTGTACTAGGTGACAGAGAAGCGCGTAGGAATGCTGTCACCCTGGGAGGAGGTAAGGGAAAACCCCAGACTTGTCCTGGAGGCAACAGGGAGGGCTTCTCTGAGAAGGCAACGAGGCCAATAGCTAAGCTGAAGTGCCTCTATACCAATGCACGCAGCATGGGAAATAAACAAGAGGAGCTAGAAACGGTGACGCAATTGGGAAAGTATGACCTAATTGCTATCACGGAAACATGGTGGGATTAATGCCATGATTGGAATACCCGGATTGAGGACTTTTCAGAAGGGATAGACAGGGTAGGAGGGGTGGCAGAGTTGCCCTCTATGTTAGGAAGTGGATAGATTGTGAAGAGCTGTGTCTGAGGAACAGCCACGATCAGGTCGAGAGCTTGTGGGTAAAAATCAAGGATCAGTCCAGTAAAGGGCATCAAGTGGTTGGGGTCTGCTACAGGCCACCTGATCAGGAGGAGCCTGTTGATGAGGCCTTCTTGCTTCAGCTGCAGGAGGTGCGCGCTCGCGGGCTCTTGTCCTGATGGGGGATTTCAACCACCCGGATATCTGCTGGGATAGTGGCATGGCGGGTGGCAGACAATCCAGGAGATTCCTGGAGTCTGTAGAGGACAACTTCCTGGTCCAGGTAATAGATAGACCAACCAGAGGTGAAGCCTTACTGGACCTGGTGCTCACTAATGCAGAGAAGAGCATTAGAAATGTTAAGATTGGAGGCAGCCTGGGCTGTAGTGACCATGCCTTGGTGGTGGTTGTGATCTTGAAGAATGCGGCCCTGGCAAAAAGCAGAGCTAGGACCCTGCGCTTTAGGAGAGCAAGATTCTGGCTGCTCAAGGAACTGCTGTGTGGGATCCCCTGGGAAATTGTCCTTAAGGGCATGGGCGCAGAACAAAGCTGGCAGCTCTTTAAGGACACCCTTCTGAGAGCGCAGTGGCTCTCCATCCCCCAGCAGAAGAAGTCGAGCAGGGGAGGCAGGTGACCATCGTGGCTGTGCAAGGACCTGCAGCTTAAACTGAGAGAAAGGAGGGAAATGTACAGAAAGTGGAAGCAGGGTTGTGTATCCTGGGAGGAATACAGGGCTGTTGTCCTTTTGTGTAGAGATAGGATTAGGAAAGCCAAGGCGCAGATGGAGATGAACTTGGCGAGGGATGTGAAAGATAACAAGAAGGGGTTTTACAGGTACTTAGGCAGGAGGAGACAGGCCAAGGAGAGTGTTCCCCCTCTGATGAAAGGTAATGGGGAGCTGGCTTCCTCAGATATAGAAAAAGCTGAGGTACTCAATGAGTACTTTGCCCCAGTCTTCATGGGTGGTCAGGTTTCCCATGTCTGCCAGGACCATGAGCCTCTAGGTGAGGGTGTGGGGAGTGGTTTCTGTCCCACTTGAGGTCCCAGAAGACTGGAGGCTTGCCAATGTGACTCCCATCTACAAGAAGGGCTGCAGGGAGGATCCAGGGAACTACAGGCCTGTTAGCCTGACCTCGGTGCCAGGGAAGATTATGGAGCAGATTGTCTTGAGGGAGATCATGCGGCATGTGCGGGACAGCCGGGGGATCAGGCCTAGCCAGCATGGGTTCATGAAGGGCAGGTCCTGCTTGACCAACCTGATCTCCTTCTATGACCTAGTGATCTTTCTGGTGGATGAGGGAAAGGCTGTTGATGTAGTCTACCTAGACTTCAGTAAAGCCTTTGACACTGTCTCCCACAGTATTCTCCTGCAGAAGCAGGCAGTCCGTGGCTTGGACAGGTACACTCATGGCTGGGTAAGGAACTGGCTGGAGGGCCGGGCCCAGAGAGTGGTGGTGAATGGAGTTAAATCCAGCTGGCGACTGGTTACGAGTGGAGTTTTCCAGGGGTCGGTGCTGGGGCCTGTCCTGTTTAATATCCTTATTGATGACCCGGATGAGGGCATTGAGTGCACCCTCAGTAAGTTTGCAGCTGACACCTAATTGGCTGGAAGTGTCGATCTGCCTGAGGGTAGCGAGGCCCTACAGAGGGATCTGGATAGCTGGGCTGAAGCCAATGGGATGAGATTCAACAAGACCAAATGCCGGGTCCTATACTTTGGCCACAATAACCCCATGCAAAGCTACAGGCTTGGGGCAGAGTGGCTGGAAGTCTGTAGAGGAAATGGACCCTGGGGGTGTTGATTGATGCTAGACTGAACATGAGCCAGCAGTGTGCCTGGGTGGCCAAGAAGGCCAATGGCATCCTGGCTTGTATCAGAAATAGTGTGACCAGCAGGAGCAGGGAAGTAATTGTCCCCCTGTACTCAGCACTGGTGAGGCCTCACCTCGAGTACTGTGTCCAGTTTTGGGCCCCTCGCTGTAAGAAAGACATGAGGCCCTGGAGCGTGTTCAAAGAAGGGCAACAAAGCTGGTGAGGGGTCTGGAGCACAGGTCTTATGACGTGCGGCTGAGGGAGCTGGGATTGTTCAGTCTAGAGAAGAGGAGGCTCAGGGGAGACCTTATTGCTCTCTATAGCTACTGAAGGGAGGTTGTAGTGAGCTGGGGGTCGGCCTCTTCTCTCGTGTAAGTGGTGATAGGACTAGAGGGAATGGTTTCAAGCTGCGCCAGGGAAGATTCAGGCTGGATATTAGGAAATACTACTTCTCTGAAAGAGTGGTCAGGCACTGGAATGGGCTGCCCAGGTAGGTAGTGGAGTCACCGACCCTGGAGGTGTTCAAAGAACGTTTGGATGTTGTGTTGAGGGACATGGTTTAGCGAGAACCATTGGTGATGGGTGAATGGTTGGACTGGATGATCCTGTGGGTCTTTTCCAACCTTAGTGATTCTATGATTCTATGTAACAGTGGAACAAGTCCGAGACCTCCTCATGAAATTGAACATGTATAAGTCCATGGGGCTGGATGATATCCATCCTAAGGTTCTGAAAGAGATGGCTGATGTGGTTGCTGAGCCGCTCTCCATGATATTTGAAAAATAATGGCTGTCTGGTGAAGCCCCTGGTGACTGGAAAAAGGGAAACATTACTCCCATTTTTAAGAAAGGGAGAAAGGAAGACCCGGGGAACTACAGGCCGGTGAGCCTCACCTCTGTGCCTGGGAAGGTCATGGAGCAGATCCTCCTAGAAGCTATGTTAAGACACATACGAGATGAAGAGGTGATTCGAGACAGCCCTTCAGCCTTTGGCTTCACCAAGGGCAGATCTTGCCTGACCAATCTGGTGGCCTTCTATGATGGAGTGACGGCTTTGGTTGATGGGAGAAGGGCAGTGGATGTCATCTACCTGGACTTCTGCAAGGCCTTTGATATGGTCCCTCACCACATCCTTCTCTCTAAATTGGAGAGGTGTGGATTTGAAGAATGGACTGTTTGATGGATTAGAAATTGGCTGGCTGGACACAGCCGAAGGGTTGTGATCAATGGTTCTGTGTCAGGGTGGAGGCCAGTCACAAGCGGTGTCCCTCAGGGGTTGGTCTTGGGTCCGGTGCTCTTCAACATCTTCATCAATGACATAAATGATGGCATTGAGTGCACTCTCAGCAAGTTTGCAGATGACACCAAGCTGAGCGGTGCAGTCGATACATCGGAAGGAAGGAAGGCCATCGAGAGGGACCTGGACAGGCTGGAGAAGTGGGCCTATGAAAACCTAATGAGGTTCAATAAGGCCAAGTGCAAGGTGCTGAACTTGGGTCGGGGCAATCCCAGGTATTTATACAAACTGACTGGGGGAAGATCTCCTTGAGAGCAGCCCTGCGGAGAAAGACTTGGGTAGACGAGAAGCTGGACATGAGCCAGCAGTGCGCACTTGCAGCCCGGTAGGCCAACTGTGTTCTGGGCTGCATTAAAAAAGGGGTGGCCAGCAGGGAGAGAGAGGTGATTGTCCCCTTCTATTCAGCTCTTGTGAGGCCCCCTCTGGGCCTCCAGTACAGGAAGGAGGTGGAGCTGTTGGAGCGGGTCCAGAGGAGGGCCACGAAGATGATCAGAGGGCTGGAGCACCTCTCCTATGAAGAGAGGCTGAGGGAACTGGGATTGTTCAGCTTGGAGAAGAGAAGGCTCCGGGGAGACCACACTGCTGCCTCCCAGTACTTGAAGAGAACATATAAACAGGAAAGGGAACGGCTGTTTACGAGGGTGGATAGAGATAGGACAAGGGGGAATGGTTTTAAACTGAGACAGGAGAGGTTTAGGTTAGATATTAGGAGTAAGTTTTTCACACAGAGGGTGGTGACATATTGGAACAGGTTGTCCAAGGAGGTTGTGGATGCCCCATCCCTGGAGGCATTCAAGGCCAGGCAGGATGTGGCTCTGGGCAGCCTGGTCTAGTGGTTGGCGACCCTGCACGTAGCAGGGGGGTTGAAACTAGATGATCATTGTGGTCTTTTTCAAATCAGGTGATTCTATGATTCTATGATCGTTTTTCAGAACTGAAAAACTGGAACATAATGCAATATTGTTATGTTTTGATTCAAAATATTTCTTCCCAACTTGACTCAAAACTTTCAGAAGGAAAACCAGATTCCACTGTCAATCCAAACACTACTTACGTGACTAAGGACTGAATTAGTGCATCTTTTATATTTCTTGAAGTTGGAATATATGTGTGGGGGTCCTGCAGTTGGATTGTATCATACCATATTAATCTGATGCAGTGATAGATATACTTATGACAGATTATCTGGAAAACTGTCCAGCAGAAAAGGACCTGGGGGTGTTGGTCACCAGGCGGCTGAACGTGAGTCAGCAGTGTGCCCAAGAGTCCAAGAAAGCCAGTGACACCCTGGCCTGAATAACAAATAGTGTCCAGTAGGACTACAAAGTGATTGTGCCCTTGTATATGGCATCAGTGAGAATATGCATTGAAAATTATGTTTAATTTGAGGCCCCTCATTACAGCACGGATATAGAGTTGCTTAAGCATATGGAGAGAAGAGCAATGCAGCTGATGAAGTGACTAGAAACAAGAGTTATATAGAGCAGCTGAGGGAATTGAGGTTGTTTAGTCTGAGGACAGAGAGGCTGAGGGGAGACCTCATCTCTATCTCTCTCTACAACTACCTGGAAAGAGGTTGTAGCTAAGAAAGTGTCAGTCTCCTGTGTCAGATAACTAGACTTAGGATTCAAGGAAATGGTCCCAAGTTGTGCAAGAGAAGGTTTAGATGGTATGTTAGGAAGAGTTTCTTCATGGAGAGAGTGATCAAACGTTGGAATCAGCTGCCTGGGAAAGCAGTGGAATCCCTACCCCAGGAGGTATTCAAGAAATATATAAATATGGCACCAAGGGACACGTTTAGGTGATGGGACTCACTAGGTCAGGTTAATTGTTGAACTTAGTGATCATAAGGGTCTTCGCCAATCTAGGCGATTCTATGATTCTATCACTGATATGATCAATTAGATACAAAATTTGCTGTGTTTGGATAAAAGGTAAAGTGTCGGCATCACAGTTAACTGCTTCACTCACAGTTCCATCTGCTGATTTTGCATATGCCTCATGTACAATTATGGGAAGTACTTAACATTTAAATTACAAGAAAAAAATACATTTGCATTACAATAGAATCCAGAATAATTAACTGATTCATAGATATATCCTGTTTTGCCACATCCAGTAAAAGAATTATAAAAATTCTTATAGTAGGTAGTTCTGGTATTCCTTAAAGGTTTGTTTATGCTATGGATGAAGTACAGGATGCTATGAAAAAACCAAGAGTGCTGATTTTGTACTGTATCACCATTCTTTGTACTATATCTTGCAGTTATTTCCAAATTCAATTAAAATTAGAAGACTATTGGAATAATACTTAGGGAACATGTATTTACGTATGAATTTACTTAAATTTCAGAAAGTCATTGCAATTCTCAATCCTTGAATGTCTCATAACGACTTTCTGTTCTTAGTTCAATGTCAGAGGATAAGAACTGTTTAAGTCATTTTTATGTCATTATTTTTCCATTTCAAGGAAACGGACGCAAAAAATTTGAGTGTATTTATAACTTGATGCACAGTCATTGGCAGATATAGTAAGTCAACATTTGTCTTTTTTTTTCAGTCATATCTTAATTGTACTTAATTATATCTTAATTTTATTTGATTATATTTTAGTTGTATGAAAACTTTTGACATTTATTGTATGTAAAAATACATTAATCAGATTCAGTAGGTCATTTGCTGTTATTAACTGTCATGAAACATTTTGGATGACTTTTAATACACATATGGAGATCATAGCTTTTTATTTTCTTTGGTGAGTGCTTCTATGGTTTAATTTTTACGGTCATGAAGGGTTTTTTGTGTTAGTATGTTTTTAGAATTTTGTGGTGTATCAGTTCTGTTAATCATGTATGGGAGATCTGGCCTACCCCTAGAAACAAGCAGCACTTAATACTGCATGGAATACAACACTTTCTGAAATTTAAAAGCCTATTAACGTAGATACATGAAACTACATCTTTCTGATGTTTATTTGTACAAGTGTGATATTTCCAGACCAGTTCTCAAAGGAAGGAATACCTCTTAGATAAGCAGATTAACTTCAACATATACCTGTCTTAAACAAGTAAAAAATGTTTAATTTTATTCTTCATTGCTAATGATATTTCCCCCCCCAAAATAATAAAAGATGTTCAGAAAAATTCTGAATAGAACATCTTTAAAAAATGCTGTTTTCCCACTTATACAATCTTGTAAATAACAGATGTATTGAACAATACAGACAGTAAATAGGTTTGTTTGATTTTACTCAATGGGAACAACAGACATTAAAATAATAAATAAGTGAATAAATGGAAGTCTAACAGAGATACTGTTAGTAGTTGTATCAGGAAGAACTCCTACAGAAATCTGTATGCATTGTAGTATTTATACTGATGTATTCCTAATGCCTAATAATTTTGGATGAAAACATGCTTGAAGAAGGTTAGACTGATAGAAGACAAACAGAGAAAATAAAAAGCAACAGAGAAATCAGTTCTGTATCCAAGTTACTAACGTAATAGATAGTTTCTCATATAATCATCAATACCAAATGGGAAAACTGTATTCAAGAATAAATTTTATGGAACACAGTAAATTAAATTTTTAAGTCTGATTTAAAAAAGAAATAATAAGATTATAGTAAAAAAGTTTTAGATTGAGAGATTTGATATTTAATTTGCTAAATACAGTGCTGTTAAATGCTTCCACATACTCTTTGCAATGTTAAAAACAAACAAAAAAGCCCACTTTTAATTGCACTTACTATTTTATTTTTAAATAGAAAACCTAACATGAAGATGAGTTAATATATTAATTTATCCCAAAACTTATTCATGATAAATTATACAATCTATTTGTTATGCAAAATTAAGCATGTAGACCCACTCTAGACCATTTCTGACTGTTACAAGGAAATATTTATAAGTATTTGATAATCTGAGTTAGGTTTTAGATTCACATATCAACTAGTCAGACATGACTGATGAAATTGCATCAAAATTTAATTTTTGCTTCTTTACACATTACTTTTAAATTATTTACTTGACAAAAATATTCACATAAATTATTTTCTGGACAGTATGAAATGATTAATACATCTGAGAGCATTCATATTTGCCCACAAAGAATTTAAAAACAGGGATAGATGAAATTTAATGAATAAATTAGAAAAAAAACCAACTCTCTCACCTTCAGTTAAACTGCATAGATCAGCAGATTTAGGGGTTTCTTTTCAGTTGTTATATTGATTAGCTTTAAAACATCATCTCAACATTTTCTTTAACTAGAGATCTCTTAGGGACATGAGCTCTAATTTTTAATGTGCATCAGTCATTTTTATTGTATGTTTTTGATTTTCATACTCTGTTTAGTCATTAAAAGAAGACATAAAAATTAAATTATATTTTTATTTTCCTGATCTTCTTCATATCATGTAACATATTCTTCATGCTATCTCATTTTTTAGGGGATGAAAGCCTTATGCTGACTCACTACACAGATTATACTTTTTTAAAAGAAACAGTCTAATTCCACTAAAACAAGATTGATTTCCAATCACTTTAGCTGCTCTGGGTTGTTAGGAAGATCTGAGCAAAGCAATACATTTGTGAAAAAGAACACAATTGTTTCTAAGCATGCAAATTGTATGAGAATGCTCTACAGTTCATAAGTACACAAGTAATTTTGATCAATTAGCAGGCATGGGTACAAGAGCTCATATGCAATGAAGGAATCATCTTTCATTGTCTGGGGACCTCCTGAAGAGAGCTAGTGAGAATCCTGCTTTTTAAAATATGTTTGAAACTCTCTTAAGGAATAATAATTACTGGCAAATGAAATTAGCATAGATGAGATGTCTGAATAATCTCAAAACTCAGTTTGTGAGAATTTTCTACAATATCTCATTAACTCATGAGTATAAATTTGGATGATGGTCAAGAGACCTTAAGATTAAGTGAAGGAACAGTTTTGAAAATCTTAGAAGACTTATTCTATAAGTGCTTGGCAGTGCAAATGGATCTTCACAATATATGTTTAAATAGTAAAACTTATTTGCTGGTTGTGAAGAATATTAATATCCAAGTCTAATGTGGAAAATATTTAATGCTTTTGTGTTAGTCAATCTGCAAAAACTAGCTTAAAACAACTTATAGTTGATTCAGCAACTTTATTGCCTTATTAGATAAAAAGAAGAAAACATGCAACTAGAGTGAAAAAAATGCAACATCATGGAAACACATAGGTACTATTTTACTTGAGATATTCACAGGAATATTGCGTTGCCTAAATCTGATGGTAAGGGATTGTTGAAAAGCTGACTTGTCCTTCTGCCCAATTTTTAGTGCAAGGCTACGTTTACTTTGAATTTAGGATTATAGGGAACCTTTTTGTGCTTTCCTCTCACAATAAAGGAGTATATCATCTACAGTATGGGTACATAAGCAAGTCAACAGGAATTTTCATGAATACTGACATTAAGGAATAAGTGGGAAAAAATCTCTTACAAAACATTAAAGTTAGCACTGTACAATTAGAGATTAAGCTAATAACAGAATTTTTAGGGTTTTTCTTTACTGTCAGTGGTGATAATCTGTATTGTTTTTTGCTTTTTTTTTACTGTTCACTTGAAATGTGAGTAGAACTTAATGAAGAAGTCAATCGTCATCAGCGCATTGTGTAATAAAAACTAAAAACTAAAAAATACATTGACCGAAAGCAAAGTTGAATACTAGTTTATGTAGATATCTGTCTCAGTGAAATAACAAAGACAAGACATGATATAGGATAATTTAAATCATATAGGCTATCATAACCTACCTGCAGAAATTAAAGTTTAAAAAAAAAAAAAAAGAAACAAAAAACAAAATACAGCATAAACAACAGGTGAACAGAATAGGAATGAGAGAAAGAAGGTGATTACTGAATTATATTTTAAGAATTTCTGGAAGGCTATAAGTCATATGTTTTCTTAGATTTTTATGGACATTCTTGACAGTATTTTATTAGAACATTAAATTACAATTCTGTTCTCCTTCAGAACAGTGCCAGGGGAGATAAATTGAATTATTTAATATGTATATGAGACTGTCTTTTTATATGCATTGCTCTTTTTTGGAATAAACATATGCAGTCTCCAAAACAGACCCCAGCCTTAGAATTTCTTGCTGCTTTGTATTTTTATTTATTTATTTATTTATTTATTTCTGTGGGAAGATCACCTTTGGAACATTTATTAGAGTCAGGAGATGTCAAGTTAGAAGAGTGATACTGTTAATATCAGGAGTGGTGTGGAGGTTAGGCATTCTTCCAAATATATTCCTATGTCTGACTCACCATTTCTTTCCCTGTTATCTAAGTATTTTCTTAACATATCATCATGTCTAACTTACAGATTTAATACCTTAATATAGGACAGTAAGGTACAAGGACATATACAGATCAAGCAGTGAATTACCTATTCTTAACATGATTTGCTTACATTCTTCAGTAATCTGAACATCAATTTTCATTTCATATATGATTGCTTAGGTAGTATAGGAAAGATGGCCTGCTTAAGTGGATTTTCTTGCAGAATGGGAACTTATCTTGACAGCGTGATGCTCTTGCTCGTTCTGGTTTTCTGGAATCAGAATTGTTTGAGTTGGAAGAGAACCCCAAAGGTCACCTAGTCCAACTCTCCTGCAGTGAACAGGAACACCTACAGCTAGATCACATTGCTCAGAGCCCCATCCATTTAGACCATGAATGTCTTCAAGGATGGGGCATCCTTCTTCTCTAGGCAACCTGTTCTCGTGCCTCACCACTGTTATTGTAAAAAACTTCCTCCTTATGTTCAAACTAAACTTCTCATCTTTTATTTTGAAACAATTTTCCCTTGTCTTATCACTACAGACCCTGCTAAAGAGTATCATAGAATCATAGAATGGCCTGGGTTGAAAAGGACTCTGATGGTCCTTAACCTCTCCACCTCCTCCTTGAGGTCTGCCACCATGCTGAGCAGATCTTCCACCTGCTCACACCTCGCACAGGTGGTGTTCTTGCTGCCCTCCCTGGGCAGCAGCAGGTTCAGGCACGCCCCGCAGCTGGAGACCTGACCTTGGGCAGGGCCTCTGCCTGGGTCACCACAGTCTTTGTGGGGTGTGTTCATTGCCTCGTGGGGACCATGGTAAATCTGTGGTCTCAGAGACTGCCAATAGATAAGCTGGTCTCCTGAGTAAGGAAGGGCAGTACTTCTGTGCCCTGCTGCACAAGTTACCACACCTGCTGTTGCAGTACGCTGTGGGTGCTCCTCATGTGCTGCCTTCTCGTCACTGCACTGGTGTGTTGCGGCCTTCCCAGAAGCTTTTTCTAAGGTAAGTGGCATGGATGTGGATCTGTTGCCCTGGCAATGCCCACGCCACATCAGCCGCTCTTGCGAGAGCTGCTAGGCCACTCATTTAGCTCAGTGTTCCCCTGATAAAGGAACTGACTGAAACCCCCTTGTACCTTGTGATCAGTCACTGTAGTTCTGGCTGGGGAGGCTCTGAAGCAGCAAACCTCAGCGATCAACAGTACGTCCTTTCTTTTGCTTCCTCTTTAGATACTGAAAGACCACTATCAGGTCTTCCCAGAGCCTTCTCTTCTCCAGGCTGAACAGCTCCAGCTCTCTCAGCCTGTCGTTGTAGGAGAGGTGTTCCATCCCCAAGAATCTTTTTTTGGCCCTCCTCTGGACACACTCTAACAAGTCCACATCTCTCTCATACTGAGGACACCACATCTGGATACAGTACACCAGGTGTGCATAGGTCTCACCAGTGCAGAGTAAAAGGATAAGATCACCTCTCTTGACCTTCTGACCACATTTCTTTTGATGTAGCCCAGGATATGGTTGACTGGGCTGTGAACATTTTACTGATATTCATAGATCTACAGCAGATAGTAGATTCTCATTTCCAAAAATTATTAATAAATAAATAAATAAGAAAAACAAATAAATAATTAAAACAAAAAACAAAATCAAAACCAAGGGAATTAAAGGAAAACCATAAAATTAGCTATTCAGAGTTGCATAATCATTATAAATTATGTATTTCAGAATTTTGTTGAACATTCTAAAGTAAGTTTGCACTTAAATATATCAAATACGTGAATTCATTATATGAAGGTGTTGATTTTTCTTAAGATCAATTATTTTACTCTCCTGATTTAATTGAATTCTATTCATCGACATATAAAATTCCACTATGAAATTTTCAAACACCACACAATGAAGTCACTTTCAATTTGCAGTTGTCAGACCCCAAACCAGCATAGTGAGATGCCACAATTTATTCAGCTCTAAACATGAGAGTTTTTATTGAAAAATTTGCTGCATAAACTTAGAGAAAAAGTTATATCTAAAAAAAAAAGTACAATGTGAGGTCAAACTACAAAAAATGCAGAGTAGAGTATATTGATCAATATTAAAGTGTTTGGATTTAATGAAAAAAAAATGAGCATGGTCTGAGGGAACTTAAACTCTCTAAGTCACAATTTGTACAAAACCAACAGGAAATAGAGATCTTTGACAAATGAGAATATCTGATAAATGTTGGTCTTACTAGTATGCAAAAAAAAAAATCTATGAGCACAAACACAAAACTTTGATCAAAATGAAAACTTATTCACTGCAGATATACTAATAGTTACTTAGCTCTAACAACTGAAATGTAGCTTTGCCAGATAATCTTGTCATTATAACAGGAAATCTATACTAAAATAAATAGCACATTATGGTACTTGTTGCCATCTAATAAGCTTTGCTGCTATTTGTCCACCAAAAATATTAGAAAGAGTGTGGTCTGGTCACCTGAGGACTGAGCTGTGTAATTGGTACCTGTATCCTCCACCATGAGATGTGATCTTGAGCATTTCACTAAAATATAAATCTCAGCTGATTTCCAAGGCACGTTTAATTGAAAATCAGGTTATAAATATCTCAAAAAACTGAATAACCATCAAAGTTATTAAATAATATTTGGAAACATTCTTGAATAATACGATATGAGTTAGTTTAAGCATTATCACATTTTTATAACTTTAATATATAAATATGATATTAATAAAGGTTTGCATAGTGTAGAAGTCTAAACTATGTTGAATATTATATAGAAAAAAAATTGCCACCTGAACAGTTACCAGTAACATTCATCTGTTAACATTACATGAAAAGTTATTTGAGATTTTGAATTACATGTCATGTTACCATGTAAAATCATTTAATGTGAGAAGTTATAAGAAACTTTTCATTTCCCAATGAAGGAAATTCACCAAACCTTTCTTCTCACAAATCATATTACTCATTTCACAGGTTACAGTCTTCTGAGCCATGGAGTGTTAACCTCTTTGGTCCTCCCACCCACGTCCCCATCCACCATCTTAAATGCTGCCTGTATTCAAGTACATCTTTTATTTACATTTTTGTATCACTTCAGCTGAGAAAAAATAGGACCACAAGCTGCAAGTAATGGACATGGAATGTTGTAAACTAAATTTTCATTAGTATGTGAAACCAGTTTTACCACCTGAGCAGCACCTTAGCCCACCAGCTTCCAACAGAGATACCACAGAATTGAGCAAGGGTCTTTTGTGGCTTACGAAGAAATGTATAAGGATGACTTTAATATGAAGGAGAACTAAAGTTTTCCAAGTCTTCTAGAGCTCTGGTATCTTTCTACTCTTAACAGATGAATAAAGAAATTAAGAGTAGTCTTCCAGATATTATAAAGGAATACACTTATAAGATAGTAGTTTCATCTTTGACAATCTGTTCTTGTTATATACCTGTGAGTATACTGTGGCAAAATAAATAGAGAGTAAACTTTCATGTCAAACTGACTGTGAAGAAGGCCTAAAAGTCTATAGAGCCCATAATAGGAGGGTGAACAGATTCAGATGTGGTGTAACTACAGCTAGCAGTCAACTGCTGAGGCCACATGCTCTGGTGCAGGAATCTGGGGGATTGCAGCGTACTGTAGGTTTTCTGAGCTGGGGAAACCCCAGGGGAGTGCAGAGAGCTGCCAGGAGCTGGTAACTCTCTAGAGAATGGCTGAAGAGGTGTGGGCAGGGCAAGGAGCTGAGGAGGAGTTCACTTGCTGGTTCTAAGCACAGTCTGTAGCGGACCCACAGCCCATGGCCCAAAACTACCCCACCAGCATACACGGAAGGGAGGGAGATCAATAACACAGAAAAATGTAAACCTGTAATGGCGAGGACCAGCAGGAGGAAGAGACTTCCCCTGAAGCCTAAGCAACCATAGCTGAAGAAGATAGACACACCACATCAGAAGAGACACTGTATCTGACTATGCTAGCTTGATCGGCTCCCTGCGTAACAAAAAGTGCAACTAAAAGGCAACGAGAAGAAGGCAACTCTTTTCTGAGAGGCACAGTGGCGCTCATTTGCCAACCTGACCCACTCTTTAGAGAGGTGTGTTGCTTACCAGGGGCTTTTATCAGGGATGTCACTGAGAGACTACCAAGCCTTATACAGTCCACTGACTGATATCCGCTGCTGTTGTTTCATATGGACACAAGTGATACAAGCAGGACTCTGAGGAATATCAAGGACTACAGAGGCCTGGAATTCGTTTTAATGGACTCTGAAGAGTAGGATACACTTTAGGAAACACAGATCCCTGCCTGTAGAGATGCGGAGGGGGTATCACCCTTTATTGTTAACAATCATCTGGAGTCCACAGAGTTCTGCCTGGGTATAAATGAGCAGCCAATGGAGACTTATGGGTCAAAATTAGAGAGAGGGCAGGGACAGGTAAGGGTCTGCTACAGACCATCTGACCAGAATTACAGAGAAAGTTAGGCCCTCTGTAGACAGATAGGAGCAGCCTCATGTTCACAAGCCGTGGTTCTCACAGGGCTCTCCAGTCACCTCAACATCTGTTGGAAGAATGAAACAGTGGGGCATTGTGAAGACAACAACTGTTTTTTTTGTTTGTTTGTTTGTTTGTTTGTTTTGGCTCAAAGCTTGCTTCACGAGGCCTTTTTGGTGATAAGACTCTGACTACCGCAACTTATCTAGGCTGGCTGTGGCTGGTGGGTGGTGACCCTGCCCATGGCAGGGGGGTTGAAACGAGATGATCTTTGAAGTCCTTTTCAACCCAGGCCATTCTATGATTCTACAATCTACAGAGATAAGTGGTGGGTGTCACTGTGCCACAATACTTCTGTTTATGATTGTAAAGATAAGCAGAAGTGAGACAAGCAGTCTTTTTTGAGGGTGCAGCTTGGAGGAGCTGACCACTGCAAAAGGCGATAATGCTTGTGCATGGCAACGAAAGCACCATTCCCTCCTGGCTTATCTGTTGGGCCAGGTATGTTACGCTAATAGAGAGAAAAGAAGAAGAAGAAAAAAAAATGAGAAGCGGGGAATAAAAGGTCCCCACTAAACTAAGGACTTTGGAGAGAAACTCCGAAAGAAAAGAAACCTTTGGCAGAGGAATTCCCTAAGAGAAAAACAAACAAACAAACAAACAAACAAACAAAAAAAAACTTCTTAGGAAAGAACCCCCTGGGGCCTGCTTGCTGCTACGATGAGAAGCTTTCTGTCTTTCTCCCATCCCCTGCAGTGACCAGATGAATTTTTGGGATCAGCGGATGCAGTATGAACCACGCTGGACCCATGGTGGTGACTATCTCTCTCACTTTCTACAAAGACTTCCTGCTTTTATTTCCTATCTCTTTTCTATTGCCCATCTTCCCTTCCCTATCTCCCTGAGCAACTAGGATTTGTAATAAACTGGTCAGGCTAACATTTGACCTGTTGTGTCTTAATCTCACCTTTGAGTACACATATACATTGAAGAACCTTCTCTCCCTCCTATAATTGGAGCAAGACAGGCATAAGCAATCCAAGACATTCCTGGAGTGCACTGATAACTTCCTTCTCTGAGTGACTGTGGAGCCAACAAGGAGAATTTCTATGCTGGACAACGTTCTTACCAATGTGAGGGGCTTGTGGGGAATGAGTTGCTCAAGGGAAGCCCTGGCTGCATGGAATGGTGGAGTTCAAGATCCACAGGATCTACAGGACAGTGAGGAGGACACACAACAAGCTCATAACCCTGGACTGCTGGAGAACTGACTTTGGCCTCTTTAGATTTCTGCTTGGCAGAGTACTGCAGGATACATCCCTGGAGAGAAGAGGGACCCAAGAAAGCTAGTTAATATTCAAGGATCACCTCCTCCAAAATCAAGAGTGATGCATCCTAACAAAGATGAAGTCAGACAAAAATGCCAGAAGGCCTGCATTGAGGGAGGTTAGGAAAGCTGAAGTCCAGATAGAATTGAATCTGGCCAGTAACAACAAGGCCAACAAGAAGGGCTTCTACAAATATGTCAGTGATAGAAGAAAGACGAGGAAACATGTGGACCCTCTCCTGAAGGAGACAGGAAACCTGATTACCAAGGCTGAGGTATTCAATGACTATTTTTCTTCAGTCTTTGACAACTAGTGCCACATCACTCAAGTTGCAGAAGGCAAAGGCAGGAAGTGAGAGAATGAAGAATAACTATAGGGGAAAATCAGGTTCAAGATCTTCTAAGTCCATGAAACCTAATGAAACGACTTTGGAGAACCTGTGGACAAAGTTCATTCTGTGTTTCTAAGAATGAGCTTTAAACTTTTCAGTTCTAATTCCTCATAAAGCAGGAATGCTTTAGGAGACTGCTGGTTTGCTCAGTCCAAAGGTAATCAATTTATCATGACCTGTATTTTCTTAGCATAGATGTATCTCCAGTCACATTTACCTATTAGAGTTTGCAAGGACTTTCCGTTTCTACCAAAGCATTTGAGAAAAAATTGAGCATTTAATCTCAGAAAATTGTGAGAAAGAGTTGTACTGCCCACAGAAACTGTGGATGCCCCATCTCTGGGATTGTTCAAGGGTAGATTGGATGAGGTTTTGAGCAAGGTGATCTTGTAGAAGGTGTCCCTGCCTGTAGGAGAGAAGTTGGAACTTGGTGATATTTAAGGAAGGATATCAAGCTATTCTAAAACTATTGAGATCACAATAATTCAACATTTAGATATACACTTAAGAAATATAGGGCCAAAAGAACAAAACTAAAAGACTAATCTGAAAACACATGAATACACACTTAATGACAAGAACGTTGCACAGAAATGTCTCTACTATCTTGTGTAGTCTAGATATGTTTCTTAGAAGTAGCTTCTTGAGAACTGTTTGTGTGGGGTTTACAAAATCTCTCAACCTGAAAGACTGGAAGCCATATGGATTTAAGGAGTTACATGATTTAGTTAACTTTGTGTGAACTCCATCAGAGAGACACCGAACCCCTGTCTACTGAGTCCTAAACTAACTTCTTGAAGTACTGAAGGATATCAAGGATAAAAACATGATTGATTTTTAGGTTGAAAAATGTTTTTTCCTACTTTTCCTTCTTTTTACTATTTATAAAACATTTTCAATGAGAAATTCTGTTTTACAGTTTAGGCAAATACGCCATTTTTATGTTCTATTAAAAAGAAAAAAAAAGAATTAGGTCATTCCTTAAGAGAAGTGATGTCTTTAGAAAGATTTTCCAGCTTGGAGTTCTCTTTTAAGCTGTGGAACCAAGCTGCAATATTCTTGTAGCAGATGTGTTTCACAATCTGGGAATTACTTCTGTAAGCTGCAAGTGCTATTTGGCATGAAAATCTATTAAATGTCTCAAACACCTCTGAAAATCTTTCCTTTTGATTAACTTTTTAAAAAAGTTTTATGAAAGCATAAACAGAAGACAGAGAACAGAAAGTAGATTTGACCAGAATTGCTAGAACGCCCTGAGGTTTCTCTCATTGTATTTTTAATTCCACTGCACAGCTTTCAGATAATTATAATTGTCAGATTCTTTCTTTCTTGCAAGTTCTTCATATAAGGTGTGGTTATAATAACAGGATATTCTAACTTTTATGACTGGAAGGCAGAAAAGTGACTATGGATTTCAAATACTCATCACTCCAACAGTTCACAGGGAAGTGGTTACTTTTTCCACAATGCTTTTAATTCTAAGTTACAAACATTTTAGAGTCCTGTTTAGATTACTTAAGGAGAACAAAATAAAACTGATATTTTTGCCTCCCTAGAGTTTCAAAACCCTTTTCCAATGCTTGAAGTTTGAATAGTTTCAGATCCCTTGAGTACTGATTTAATAAATTTTGTTCCTGGGAAACTATTATGAAGGAAGTGAAACAAAAAAATGGAACTCAGTAAGTTTTGTAGATTGCTTATGACATCACCAGTACTTATTTCTTCAACAAATCACTACATATTACTTGGGTTTTTTGTTTTTGTTTTTGTTTTTTTGTTGTTTTTTTCCCAAGCCTAAAAGAATTTCAAAATACAAAGGCAGTCTTAGAAAGCTTGTGGCTATCAAAAGACATTGAATGTTTTGAAGGTATAGTAATAGCTTTGCCAAATCTCAAGAAAATTCTGTAAAACTAGCTTTGATTATATTCAGATTAAGCTGGGAGAGTTTCGTGCATTTTAAATTCTTTTTTTTTTTTTTTTGCCAGAAACTCCTCAAAACTGTAGATTTATTCTATGTATGCAGTTTGAACAATAAAAATTTTATGCCATTTATTTGGATTATTATTAATATTTATTACTAAATTAATAAACTATGGGAATAAAGGTCTCATTACTGGATTTCAAAACATTTTACATTCAGTAGAGCAAAAGTGTATGCAAAGTGCAGATAGTACTTGGGATGGTAGGAGGAGGCTTGAGTATCATCCATAGTTCTTTATTCACTTTTTTCAGAAACTCTTACTGTTCATAGAATCATAGAATCACAGAATCACAAGGTTGGAAAGGACCTACAAGATCATCTAGTCCTAAACCATATCTCATAGCTCCTCATCCAGACACCTCTTGAACACTGCCAGGGACGGTGATTCCTCCACTTCCCTGGGCATGCCATTCCAGTGCCTGACCACTCTCTGAGAGAAAAAGTTTTTCCTTATGTCTAATCTAAACCTCCTCTGGTACAACTTGTGGCCATTTCCTCGGGTCCTGTTTGTTGCCTGGGAGAAGAGGCCAAACCCCTCCTCATCACAACCTCCCTTCAGGAAGTTGTAGAGTGCAATGAGGTCTACCCTGAGCCTCCTCTTCTCCAGACTAAACAATCCCAGCTCCCTCAGGCTCCCTCACTTCCCTCCCTTCCTGAGCGAAGACAGCATAACTTAAAAATCATTTCAGAATACTGATGTGCAGTCAGAGCACTTCTCCACACACACCAATAAACAAATAAATAGATAAATAAATACAACTGAGGGATGCATCGGGTTAATCTGGCTAAGTTTTGGTAGCTGGGTGGCTGGACTGTAGGGTTGGCCTTTGTGAGAAGAGTCCAAAAGCTGCCCCACGTTAGATGAAAGCCAGCTTCAGCCAGCTCCAAAAGAGACCCACTGCTGGCCTGAACTGAGCCAATGAGTGATGGGGGTTGTGCCTCCATGAGGAATTGTGCTGGAGCAGTCCTTCCATGTAGGATGGACCTTATGGTACAGATCTGTATTGGAGTTATTCTTGAAGAACTGCAGTCTGTAGGAAGCCAATATAGGACAATTTCAGGAAAGCTGCATCCAGTGAGAGGTTCCTCACACTGGCAGGAGAAGAATGTGAAGATGAAGGAATGGAAGATGATGAAGTGCTATGGACTGACCACAACTCCTATTCCCTTTTGCCATTTGTGGGGAGGAAGTAGAATAAGGTGGAATGGAGAAAGGTGGTTTTAGTTTTCATTCTCACTGCTCTCATCTGTTATCAATAGGCAATAAATTATATTAATCTTCCTATGCTGAGTCTGTTTTGCCCTTTACAGCAATGTGAGCAATTTCCTTGTACATATCTTAACCCTTGAGCCCTTTTTCATTTTATTTTCTGCCCTTCTTCCTTTGAGAGGGAGTGAGAAAGTAACGTGGAGTTTGGCTGTGCATCATGGTGAAACCACCACAGGGGATTAACAAGAATACTGGAATATACACATAGCTGTTCCATAATTCTTTTTCTTTCACTCCTGAAAGCTCAACTTTTTGTCCCAACTCTTTCTTTTATTTTGCTGCTGCTGAAAAGATTCTGAAAGTGCCCATGAGATTGGAGTTCAGGGTAAGACCAGATGTATTTGCTAAACATGGTCTTTTTGTGGGTGCATATACTCTCCCATTGCAATCTGATTAGTTATTCATATTTCCTTATTATTTCAAAAATAATATAATCTGATTGACATTGTATTGTAGAATGTCATACAAACGGACTGAGAATCTGCAGCTGCCTCCGCAACCAGTTGTATGTAAGGATTAATCAGACAGTTCCAAGTTAAGGAGTAAATTTCTCCTGTCATCAGCCTGATGACAGAAAGAGTGAAGGCAGTGACAGCTGGCAAGGAAGACAAGGAGGCTAGGTTCCAGGAAGCAGGCAGTTTAATGTTGCACATTTATACTGTTTGATACAAATGCCATTAATATTCTAATCATAACATTATTTTCACAATTTAAAATGCACAGTACTTAATCCTATTTCATTTAAATTGAACTTCATCATTAACATCTGTATAAAACAAGGCTATGAGTTATTAGTGCATTAGATTTAAGTGAATAATGACTTACAATGGATGATTTAGCAGGCATCTAGCCATAGTAATGAAATCTTCTTTTATGAGAAGATTAATTCATAAGTTTTGCCAGTTCCACAGCAATCCAGTTTTAGGTACTTGTGCCACATATGCCCATCAGTATGTAGAAAAAAGAAAATACAAAGTTCAGGGAATGGAAACATTTCACACAAAAAAATGTAAAATGAAGATTCAGTCATAAAATAAGACAGATTCATAATGGTTTTATATTGACAAAGGAGTCTTTCTGTGTGGGAAGATGTCTCTCCGAATCAACTATAATGCTTTTTAGACTGCATATTAAACTAAATCAATTCGCTAGTTATCTACCATTATGACATAGTCACTAAAGAGGCAAGGCAGAAAATTTTTACTTCAGTGTGTCAGAACCATACTAACTAAGCAAAAAATCTGACTACAAAAGCAGTTAATGATTCTATAGATCAGATCACCTCTGCAAATGCTCCACCAGTTTAACACATTCTTCAGAATACTCAAATTCTTATAGACTGTTTTGAAAGCTGCTTTACAAGGTCAAAGAAAATTTTCTGGAGTGCAGCAACATAATGGGAGCATATGTTAATTCCCCAAAAGATGAATTTTTCCCATCAGGCTCAAGAGATCCTGAAACTAAGAGCTTTCTGTGTTTGGATAGTTGTCCTGAGGATTCTTTGACTCACTGACCACCTAGCTTTTGAGAATGAGAAGAAACAGCAAAGAATTTCTAATGTTTACCTGAAAGGAAGCATACGTATCAAGCTGACTACCACTTGCAGAAGTACTTGATTACTTCTATTAAGTACTTAGAAAATTATATAGTTATGCAAAGCAAAGTAGATCACACTTCGTGTTTCAGAGATATTTACCTACTTTTCAGTGAGGTAACACTAAATTAGATGTAATGAACACTAGTTTTCATTAGCTAGAAAGATGAGAAAAAAGGCATCCGTTATATAATGCAAAGTATCAGAAACCCATGTATATCAGAATATTAACTAATGGAAATCATCCAACATTACAAAGAAGAGTATTCTGACTAATATGAATTGTTAGTACCAAAGTATATACATAACCTATATTTTTAATATAGTTTTAGCAGTATGTGAGTATGTAAGAAGATGTATTATTCAAAGTCCTCACTGGCTTCAAAACAAATGTAGATAAAAGCATTTTGAGAATCAGTGACTTAGTATCTGAGAAAAAAAAATAGTTTTTTATATAAAGGAAAATAGTTTAAACAAAATGATTTTTATAGCTACCGTACCATGGTAAACTGAACTCTTCATTAATAGATAAGTTAAACGAAAATAAAAATATTTGATAGGCTATATTTCACTATTTCTAGTACATTTAGAAGCAACTTTGCAGTCATTCATTCCTCTAACAGATTTCAATGCAGAACATAAACTAGTGTTTCTCCAAGACGTATGTTATAATGTACAAAGTCTGTATTGTCTCTTTGACATTTTCCAGAACGGACAAATTCCACAGAAACATGGTTATTATATTTTATGGCATTACTGATTCCCACATGTGTCACTTGCCTTACTCTGACAAAGAAAAAGCAGTGAAGAGCAATTATAACATGGTTACAGGGAAAGATCCCGTAAAACTAAGAAAAATCTGTATGATATATGGAAGACTCATTTCACATTTCCTTCTCTGCTTCACCAGTCACCTTGTGACTGGTGCATATGTATGTGTGACATTAAAAAAATGAGTACAGTAACCTAATTAAAATCCACTAAATATCTGATTTGTTAGCTAGATGCTTATGTCTCATTTATTTCAATCTGTGAATTCCGTACCACTGCAAATAGTGCAAATGAATACTGAAATAATTCCAATTATTCCATTCATACTATCCACATTTATATTCCACAATGAAAAGGTATTGGATTTTTAACTCAGAACAGGAATTATATAGCAATGAGCATGCATATTATGTATATCTCAAGAATAAATGGAAAAATGTAGCACAGGTGTAAAATCTCAGAAACAGTGATGAGGCCACTTCTGTTATCGACTGCCAGTGATAACATTCTGAAATACTGTTACATAGAAATTAGTATATCTTTGAAAGTATATGGAAGTTTATACAATATTATTATACAGCACTTACATCAATAAGTTTTATTAAAATATTAATTTTATATATATTGAAAGAACCAAGAAGAATTTGCAGACAAAATGAGATTAGATTCACAGAATCACAGAATCCACATTTCTGAATTTGGAAGGGACCTTCAGAGGTTTTCTGGTCCAATCCAATCAGAGATCAAGAATACCATCTAGAGTATGTTCATAGAATAGTAGAATCTCAGAATGGTTTGGAAGACTGTAAGGACCGCGTAGTTCCATCCATCCTGCCATGGGCAGAATTGCCGCCCGCTAGATCAGGCTGCCCATCCAACCTGCCCTTGAATGCCTCCAGTGATGGGGCATCTACAGCTTCTCTGATCAACCTGTTCCAGTGCCTCACTACCCTCTGAGTAAAAAATTCCCTCCTAACATCTAATTTAAATCTTTCCTCTTTTAGGTTTTTTTTTTTTTTTNCCCCCCCCCCAGTTCTTTCCTCCCATCCCACCAGGAGGTGGGTGAGTGAGTGAAAGGGTGTGTGGGGTTTAGCTACTTTCCAGGGTAAACCACACCATTCCCCATTCCCATTCCCCTGTGCCCCTTGTGGGGAGGAGGTAGAAGAGGGCGGATGTGACAAAGATGTTTCTGTTTGCTTTTGTTTCTCACTGCTCTATCCTGTAATCAATAGGTATTAAATTATTTTAATCTCTCTAAGTTAAGCATTTTTTGGTGAATGACAATTACTATTCAGTGATTTCTCTGTCCTTTTCAACCCCTGGTGCTTTTTTGATCTTATTTTTTCTCCCTGTTCTTTTGATGAGGGGAAATAAGAAAGCAGTGTGATGGAACTTAGCTGCCCAACAGAGCAAAAATACCACAGACACTGAACTGAATAAGAATACTGGTAGATATCATTCTATTCACTCTTGAGAGAAATCAAACTAAGTACAATATAGTTGTGTTTTAATATTACACAATAGTTTTTGGACCTTTTTCAGATTCTATTTCAATTTCACAACCTATGGAAATCCACTGATTTTTCAGTGTGTAGTGCCTAAGTGAAAAAATATAATAGTAACAAAGGCACAATTACTTATGCTCTTAATGTTATAATTCTTAAATCTATAACTGAAATTTTATTGCCACTCAATATTGTTGAAATTTTGCTTTCAATGCAGTAAGATCCCATGCATTTTCCTAAATGTTATAAAATCCTAGGTAATATATTTTCTACACTATTGTTAAAATTTACCACTTGCTGGTGCCAGGGAAAAGTACAATATCGAACAACTGAATTTTTCTCTCAAGGATAAGGGTTAGGGTTAGGGTTGATTGTTACATTCACAATGTCATTTGGAAAGGAGAATTTCTGAAGAGTGAACAGAGCAGCTGTTGCCTAGTAGGGAGGTAAAATAATGACTTGACATCTGGCAGCTCAAATTTGTATACAGTTTAATATAAAGAGAATAATAATTAAAGTGTAAAATTTGTAACACTTTCAAGCTTTGTTCTACTTGTCAATCCTGGTAAAAAAAATGAAGTTAATGAATTGTGAACACATAATTTATCAACACCTAGAAGCAGGATCCTTCATATAGAAGAAAATGTGTGTTCTGTGGCTTTGTTTTTAAGCATTTTCTGTTTTAGTAATTAATTGTTTCTTGAGCTTTGTCAAAATTACAGTAGATGTCATGATTTCATGAAAGCTTATTTCCTTACAATGATTAAACATTATTTTATGCATCTTGTTTAAATTCTATCTATTTAAATAGGAATTTTGGTTTCTCAGTGAAGTCAAAGCTAAAAAAATATAAATTTATGTACATGTACATAGTATGTATATATCATAAATATTGTCTGGCATTCTGTTAAGTCTCATAGATTTAAAAATTAAAATTTGTGACTGTGTAAGAAAAAAAATAAAAGCTTTTTTATAGTTATTATTATTAAAATGAAGTACCACTTTTTTTTAATTAAGCCACAGTAATTTACGAAACCTAGGTGTGTTGGACCTCGGAGGTGAACAGCCTTCAGTTTTCTTGTACACTGCCTTTCAACTATTAAACTCTACACAGACTTAGAGCTGCCAAGTGTCAAGTCATTGATCTACCTCCCCTACCAGGCAACAGCTGCTCTGTTTGCTCTTCAGAAATCCTTCCCTCCAGATGACATTGCAAGTGTAACAAGAGACTTCATTACTGATGAAATAAGTCTTGGACTACTCAAAGAATATGTTTAAAGAATAAATTCTTAGTAGAAATGTACGGATGAAGCACAGAGAAGACTGGTGGGAGTAATTGTGGTGCTCTACTTGCAAACACACCACACAATACTAGTTTTCAAATATACCCACTATAATAATAATAATAATATTAATAAAGATAATCAGAATTAGCACTACTTTTTTTGTGTGTGTGTGAAAAACACAGAAACTGATATTCTGAAATATCACCATACATTGGTAATACCAGAGAATTATAAAATTACCTGTTTTACAATTTCCATCTGTAAATCTGTAAGCAAAACAGTACAAAGCCTATCAGTGTTTGTTAAATATTTATTCTTGGATGATCTCAGGTAATGTTCTCTGAAAACAGAAAAAAATTAGAGCTACCAATTTATTCCATTAAGTGCTACTCTATAGAACCAATTACATGTTCTTACAAATTTAAACGTGTAAGTGTTTTAGGAGAAAAGATTTTATAGGTAGACAACATGTTTAATGTTGATTTATAAATAAATAAAACTTAATTAGTTACAGATCAAAGATTTTTCTAACATATTATTGAAGGTGCCATTTTGACAGAACTCATGTTTTAATTATTAGCACTACACTATTTTGCAAAGAGATTACACAATTACTATGGAAGAAAGTTGCACATAAAAAATATATTAGGATCAATGAGCCTATGGATAAATATTCAGTTCATATAGTATATATAGTATACCTGGATTCTAAAACACTGTCAACTCTGTTCCACATAAGAGTCTTAAGTGGAATAGAAGATAATATCTTGGGATTATTAACAGTTTAATAACTGGGGGGAGGGGAGTTTAGTTTTCAATGCGTAGGAAAGCTACACAGCAGGTAGCACAAGTTTTTGCATTTCCATGTAGGAAAAGAAAGAAAGATTACACTGGACCCTTGACTGTTCATGCATTATTTAATTATGAATTCACTCCTTGACTTTGTTTTTGATCAGATAGTCAGCCATAGGCTGGAGATCAAACCAGGTCTTCTTCATTTTTGCATACAAATATAGCCTAAATGTCTGCAGGATGGTCAGTACATTCATAAATAGTATACTGAGAATCAATCAGAAATTAGAAGAATTTGTACACAGCATGAAACTATTAAGGGGATCCAATTTAAATAAAAATTAAACTTAGAAAAGGTTCTCATAGCAATTGAATGAAAAATAAATAGATAAACGTAATACTCAAATTTGAATTAAAAACCAGGGACATATTGAATTTTGAGATAACTATGTGCTGTGAGGCCATGTCAAAGGACTTGCAGAAGTCCAGATGGACAACATCAGTTGCCCTTCTTTTGTCCACTGATGCTGCCACTCCATCATGGAAGGCTGCTAGATTGGTCAGGCATGATCTGCCCTTGGTGAAGCTGTGCTGTCTGTCTTGGATCACCTCCTCATCTCATACGTGCCTTAACATAGCTTCTAAGAGGATCTGTTCCATGATCTTCCCAGGCAGACGTGAGGCTCAACAGCCTGTAGTTCCTCGGGTCTTCTTTTCTCCCTTCTTAAAAATGTGAGCGATATTTCCCTTTTTCTTGTCACTGAAGACTTCATGTAACAGCCATGACTTTTCCAATATGATAGAGAGCATCTTGGCAACTACATCATCCAGCTCCTTCAGAACCCTGGGATTTTTGTCACCCAGGCCCATAGACTTGTACAGTTTCAGTCTCATGAAGCAGTCTTGAAATTGTTCTTTTACAGTTGGAGGGATTTTACTCCCCTGACTCCTGCCTAGAGGTTTAGAGACATGAGAGACATGGGAAGCTTGACTGCCAGTGAAAACCAAGGCAAAGTACCTCTTCCTTCACCATGTCTGCTGAAGCCAATTCTCCCTTCTCATTTGTCATGGGGGTATACACTCCTTGGCCCTTCTCTTTTGATCACTATACCCATTGAATCCCTTGTTATTTTTCACATCCCTCGTCAAGTTTGGTTACATCTGCGCCGTGGCTTTTCTGTTCCCATTTCTGCATATCAAGAGGGTGTCCTTATATTCTTCCCAGGCCATACATCCCTGCCTGTATATTTCCTTCTTTTCCCTCAGTTTGTCCAGCTGATCCTTGCTCAGCCATGACAGTTTTCTATTTCCTCTGCTTGATTTCTTATGTTGGAGGATGGAGAGGTGTTCTACTCTCAGAAAGGTATACTTAAAGAGCTGCCAGATCTGTTCTGTTCCTTTGTCCCCAAGGATAGTTTCCCAGGGTATCTCATGCAGTAATTCCTTAAACAGCCTGAAGTTTGCTCTCCTGAAGTTCAGAGTCCTGAGTCTGCTCTTTGCCAGACCCTTATTCCTTCAGATTGTGAACTCAACCAGGCCATTTTGGCTACAGCCTAGCCTTCCTCCAATCTTAACTTTTTAAATGATCTCTGCATTAATGAGCACCCATCCAGTAACACTTCACTTCTAATCAGTTTGTCTAATACCTAGGCTAGGAAGTTATCCTCAATGGGCTCCAGGATTCTCCTGGAATGCTTGTAGCTCAGTGCGTTGCTTTCCCAGCAAACATCCAGGTGGTTGAAATCCCCCATCAATATGACAGTCTGGGAGCACAATGCCTCTTGCATCTGAAACAAGAAGGCCTTGTCAATAGGTTTTTGTTGATCAGGCGGCCTGTAGTAGATTCTGATCACCAGATGTCCTTTATTGGTCTGATCACTTATTTTAACCTACAAGCTCTCAACCTGATCATAGCTATTTCTCAGAGGCAGCTCTTCCACTTCTTAACATAGAAGAGAACTCCCCCATACCTCCTGCTTTGCCAATCTTTTCTAAAAAAGCTTGTAGACCTTAATCATAGTATTCCAGTTGTGTGATTCTTCCCACTGCATTTCTGTTATAGCAATTAGGTCATATTTTTCTAATTGCACCACGATTTCCATCTCCTCCTGCTTATTTCCTATGCTGTGTGCATTGCTGTAGAAGCACTTCAGCTGGGCTATCAGTAACTTTCTTGGAGGAGCCCTCTAAAATTCCTCCAGGACAGGTGTGAGGCTTTCTCCTGCTGTTTCCAACAGTGAATGTGTTCAGGCCATTCTATGATTCTATGATTCTTTCTCACTCAGACGTAAATCTCCATCCTCCATCAAATCTAGTTTAAAGCTCTGTTAATCAGCCCAGCTGCTGCCCAGAACATTCTTGCCCCTCCTGGAGAGTTGCATTCCATCTGATGTCAACATACGCAGTTTCTTGAAGGTGCATTCAATTCAATATTCACTACATAATGCTTACTCTTAAAAAAACAAAACAAAACAAAAAAGTCATTTTCACAGATAGAATGCTTAAAAATTAAACTGCTTTTTTTTTTTATTTATATGCCATTACTTTTACCATGCAAAAGGATAATCACATCTTATAGATTTAAAAACAGAAGAACAAACAAGAATTTATTGTGCTTGTATGTCTTCTAGCATTATAAATTACTAATAGTTTAATGAATTTACTATACTAGAAAAAGAACAAAAGGTTAAGGTTAAAACTGCAACCCCAAGACTTGCTATCCATTTAGAGAAATTAAATTCCCACTAAAATATGTGACGTACGTTTAAAGAAAGATGAACCTGTATAGGATGAACATATCTTCAAGAGCGATGCACAGTGGAAATTAATAAGCGCAAATCTTCCAAAACATGCTTGATTTGTGTTCAGATAAAAGTCAATAGGAAATGAAGCTGGTGAAATATACTTTTAAAACAATTGTATATTCAATTTAGGGCATTGTATGGGAACTGTTGAATCATGGCCTGAACCTCTGATTGACCACCTGAGGCAAGCACTGAGTCAGCCATGGGAGCACAGGTGAAAGCAATTCACCTGTGTGCCTGGAAGGGGTGGAGCCAGGCTCCACCTCTCCTAGACCCCATTTAAGGGCTGACTTCCAC
>JACDJE010000275.1:1986531-2009827 GCA_016647715.1 Pavo muticus | reverse complement strand
AAGGGGAGGGGAAGGGGAGGGGAGGAAAAGTTTTTAAGGACTATGTTTTTATATACTTCATTCTCATCCCAAGTCCAAACCCAGTGTGGCACTCTAGTAGAAATGCACAGATGTCATTAACAAATTAAGTTTATGACACAAACAGAAATGATAAATTCTATCCTAGAAGCAGTCAAAAGATTCAGAGATCAGTGACAATAAAGAAGGCTTTGAAGGCAGCACATCCTTCCTTTACACCAACAAGATTTTCCCTGCCGGGTGACCTACCTCAACTAACCGTCAGAAAGAATTAGTCTCAAGGGAACTTTTTGCTTATAGATTTATAAATGTTGACAATAATCCTAAATGGATGTTAGGGGAATTGACAAATCTCAGCATTTTTCTTGATGTATGTGTGCCTGGGGGGACTTTGGAGGCGCTGCATTTGTTAAAAAGAAGCAAGCCACTGACAGCTGACAGAGGAAGACAGGTAGCATAGCTAGAAAAGTGGAGGCTATTTGTTGACACAAATTGTGGAGTAAAACTTAGTAATCTTTTTTTTTCTTCCAGTGTTCTTTCTAGGCTCATTTAAAGTGTGCAGTCCATGTAGTACAGCTGCTTAGCGCAACAATTAAAATGCTTACTCTATAAATGACTTTACTGTAGAAGTTTGAATGCTCAGGAAAATAATGTAAGACAGATTAAAGCTGGAATTAGTGCTTTAGTAAGGATTTGGAGGGGAGTAGTATTTTGTGCTTGTGCATATGTTTTCTTTACAGCAGCCTTCAATTTAAATATTTCTCTAAAATAAGTGAAAATCAGAAATATATGACAATCTGAGCTGTCATTCATGGATTTATTTTCATAGATAAACGAAAAAAGACTAACAAATACATCAGCAGTTCTTTCTATCTTATTGAGAAATAATACTTCTGAATTAGTTTTAAAAAACTGTATAGATTGATTGCTAACATTCCATCATCCAGATTACTGTATGTGTGAGTGTGTCTAAACAGAGTGAAAACTCACACTTGTGCATAACATTCCAAGGATGGAAATGTGGCTGTATGACTCTATTCTATTTCCTACTACCAGAGAGCTCTTAGCAGCAAATTCACAGTATTTTGTTGAGTTCAGTTAAAAAAAAGGTCTAGCAACAAGTCCTCTATCACCCTTTGAGACAAAAAGAACATGCACATTTTCACTTTCTGCATTCTCCAAGGTTTTAGAGAAAATGGTTATGTAGCAATGAAAGTGATAGTAGCAATATAGATTGGGTCTCATTATTCTTCCTACATAGATCATGCTCTGAAAAGCCATAGATCCAACACTGATCATCCTCCGAAAAGCCTGCAGTCTTAAGAGGCAACCCAAAAGATACCTACATAGGCATTTAGAAGGAGGAAGCTGTGAAACAGATAAAGTTGGTGATTCTGGCTAACATCATATAGAAAGTCTACGCAAATCTGGAAAATGAGGACAGAGATCTCCTTGATTCTCCCATAACATGCTATGTTTGTACTGCTCCCTGCATTGCATATCTGGCAAATATTGACGGACTTTCTATATCAGATTCCCTACAGTAGTGTTGACACTCTACTCAGTCTTACCAGGGATTTTGCAACTGGTATTTGGTGGAGATACCATTAGCATCTAGCTGAAGAAAGGTACATTTTCTTTCTTTCTTTCTTTTTTTTTTTCCTAATAGCTTTCAATCATACACATTTCTGTATTTTTTTTCCAGCTTTTTATCAAAGCTGGATTTTTTTCATGAGATAAGACTGTCTTTCCAAATGGAGCCCCAAACTTCTGTCATTTTAGTATATACTGTAAACTTATGTTTAATTTCCTGTATACTACCTGCCTTAGTCCATCAGTATTGCCCTTATTTTTTGAATACTTCCATATACCATAGAATATTTTTATTTTGGACAGTTTTCCCCCAAAAATAATATCTTCCATTTTACAAGCTGACACTCAACATACTGCAAAAGGTATGCATAACTTTGTAGCTTGTTCTGTGTTATCTTTCCTTTTTCAGATATGCTGCTTTTGATTTGTTATGAGTGTGTATGGGAAGACTGTTTGCAGCGAAGCAGACATATGAGTAAAATTCTGAATTCCTAGTACAAGCATTCAGTACAGTAATTCTGGCATCACTGAAGTTGAATGTTGTCCATCCCTGCTTGCTGATTTCCAGGGCAGAGTTCAGAGGGATCCAGATACAATCTACCTCAGCAGCTCAACTACTTGAACTTACTGAGTTCTCAGACTGATGCATTCTCATGGAACTCGTGATGTTAGGAAGCAAATGTAATTTTTAAAGGAAAAAGAATATGTAGTGAAATGTTTAGTATCTGTATGTATTAAAGAAAAATTTACAATGGGGCTTTATGCTTCACCTATTGCGTTACATTGGTAAATTCTCATAGACCTATGTTTTCTTCTTGCTGCACGATATATCTGACACTTTTCATTCATAAGCATTCACTATATCTTTTTACCAGGTAGGATTAATCTCAGCCCTCAAAGTTAGGACTCTAATTTTAGCTAGTCATGTAGGCTTACTTTATAATTCATAAAAGGAGAGAAATGTCTCAATCTGAAGGTGTCTTTGGAATAGTAGAGTGAGCTGTGTGGAGTGCCTGACAGTCCGCATTGGTTGTAGGGAGAGTTTGAACATTTATTTTTCCATCTGAAGCGTAACTTAAAACAGCCATAACTGTATGAGATGCCTCCTACCAAACTGAGAGTTTGCTCTTATCACAGAATGTCTTAGGTTGGAAGGGACCCCAAGGACCATCAAGTTCCAACACCCTGCCACAGGCAGGGCCACCAACCTCCAGAGCTGGTACTAGACCAGGCTGCCCAGGGGGCCCCATCCAACCTGGTTTTGAGCGCCACCAGCGATGGGGCATCCACAGGCTCTCTGGGTAGCCTATTCCAGCACCTCACCACTCTCTCTGTGAAGAACTTCCCCCTGACAACTAGTGTAAACCTTCCCTCCTTGAGCTCTTGTTCTGAAGTAGAACATTCTTTCTTTTCACCAGACTCTTCTCATACTGATGTTATTTTTATTTTAGTGTATCTCTGGTGGCTAAGTCATGCATCACAGCCCAGAGTCTGATGGTCAGACACTGGAGTCTCATGGAAGACAGAACAGCAGGACCTCATCTGTGAGATGTCTGAATACCTATCTCAGAACCAGATGGGTATTTAGGCATCCTGGTTCTGTACAAAAGAACAGAGCAGCCCCCACCCCACATATCTATGGGCAGCCCTTTCTTTGCAAAAAGATTTCAGTCATTCAGACATAGAGTCCCATATTTAACAAAAAATAAAAAACAAAAATTAAAAAAGTAATCAGTGGTATAAGTAGTTTTTAAAAAACTTGTGCATTTACAGCTGTCTGACTCATTATTTATCATTTCTCTTATTTCACACTCATGATGTCTCAGCAGCACTTTCTGCTCCAACACTTGAGTTTTCTTCCTTACAACACTACTTTTAAAGCCTCTCAAAATGTATCAGGAAACGAGCAGCAACTGTGTCCAGCCTGCTTCCCCAGGGCAGCTCTGGGTGTCCCAGTAGTCAGCACTGCTCCAGGCCCTGAGGGTGAGGAATGCATCCGAGATTTCCTGCTGATTACAAAAGGTGAGTGATGGAGATGAGGGAACATTAGAAATGATTGCAGGAAACAGATACCATTATCTTTCCCCTTTTCTCACAACAACAACAGTTACCTGGGGCACACCAGGCATTTTACTTTGTATAGCAGCTAATTAGCGGAGACCACTGGTACAAATTTCAGTATTCCTGATCCTGACAGCAGCCACAGTTTATGTAGAGATCAGTCCTGGCTTGTGTTCCTTCCACCCACTAGCTCTCCTCCAGACCTGGTTTGTAATTCAGGTTATATCACTTCAAAGAGTTCAACCTTCCCCGGTGTCATCCAGCTGCAACCCACTGAAACAAAGGCAACAGGTTTACACGGAGATGGAAGAGAAATCAGTTCAGAGATTTTAGCGTTCAAAGGAAACAATTTTTCCCCCTTAGAAATTCATTCCTTATCTAGTGCTGAGGGAAGCTGCCTGGGAACACAGCTGATTCATTTCTTCTATGTACATAAAAGCAGGGTTTAGAAGATTCACAAGAGATGAGTTTCACATGTTCAGCAGGATTATTCTCAGGTGAACATACGAGGCAACCATAGCTACTGAAACCTGAAAAATAGCTGTGTTAGTGTTTCAAATGTTAACTAATTCAAGCTCCATGCTAACAGGAGTAGTGCTACAAATTCCCTGTGTCCGCCCTGTGCCTGGGAATCACAAGGTGAGCAACTAGGAAAGCTTGAAGAAATAGCAAAATCTGCAGATGGGTGAGAGAGATATCAGAAAAACATCTTGTGGGAGTGTAGTGAGGATCAATGCTGCAGTCTCAGTATCACTGCAGGAAAGGGAGCAAGCTTTACACTGTTTGATAATGAGGGGGAATGGCTAAAAGAGAGGAGATTTAGGTTAGATGTCAGGGGAAAATTCTTTACTCAGAGGGTAGTGAGGCCCTGGCACAGCTGCCCTGAGAAGCTGTTGATGCCCCACCCCTGGAGGTGCTCAAGGCTAGTGTCATGGTTTTGTGGTTTTGCTATTGGTATTCCACATCATAACATCATGTAAAGCACGGGTAATTAAAGAGTTAATACTCCAGTTCTGTGGACTGACAACTTTACGGATACCTGCTTCTCAAAAGAGAAGAAGAATTACATGTCCTAGGGGACCTCACGGTAAGAGAGGAAGATAAGTTATGGAAGTCACGGGATCTCGCCCTTGTATGGGAGCTCGCTCTCTCTCTCGCTGCCTGGCAAAGGGTGTGGGTGTACTTCCAAGCCGTGTGCCTTCAGTTCAAAAGTAGGCCTTTCGATTTTGGAAACTCTCTCATTTTATTTGATTTATTAGCCTCAATTTCAATTAGATTGTATTATATTGTGTTATCTTGCATTCCAATATCATAGTTAGTAAAATTTAGTTTTCCTCCTTAAATCATTGCTGCTGTTCTGTCTTTGAGCCCACCTCCCATCTCCCTACCCTTTCCTTTTTTCCCTTCCCATTCTTGGGGGCCAGGGGGCCCATGGGCCTACTGCCCCCCTGTCACGGGCATAGATTGATCTAGATAACTCCATGACAGCTAGGTTGGATGGGGCCCTGAGCAGCCTGATCTGGTGGGTGGCAACCAGCCTATGGCAGGGGTTGGAACTGGGTGAGCTTTGAGGTCCCTTGCAACCCAAGCCATTCTACAGTTCTGTGGTTCTATCTATGTCATTCTTAATAGAGAATTTTATTTAGAGGAATTAATTTATTTTGGAATAATTGAATTTATTTTTTGTTATTGTTTCATGTTTTATTTTTGTATTATTATCTCATGATATACACCAGTGCATAAATTGCATGGCACTACTACTACTACACACTGGAACAGGTTGCCCAAGGAGGTTGTGGATGGCCCACCCTGGAGGCATTCAAGGCCAGGCTGGATGTGGCTCTGGGCAGCCTGGTCTAGTGGTTGGCGACCCTGCACATAGCAGGGGGGTTGAAACTAGATGATCATTGTGGTCCTTTTCAACCCAGGCCATTCTATTATTCTATGATTCTACATGAAATTTCACAGCTTTTCTTGTAGAAGTGCCATAATCTGCAGGTTCCCTCCCGAATCCTGTGACAAAAGGGTCAAACTTTCAGTGTGTAATTCCTGTATGCAGAAATGGAAGTACTGATGTGCATCTAATGCAGAGACTCTCAGCTACTGGGGGCCAGCAGCACTCCATGGTCTTAAGATCCACATCACACAGACAGTGTTTCAGCTGAATGCTGAAAGTGCACAATGATTTGTCCTGTCGACTGACAGTGGTTTGGAGTCTTCACAATTTAGGAATAACAGAGTGAGATCTGCCCCTGATCAGCTGTGAGCAAGATGCTTCACCTCCATGTGCCTTTGTTTCCCTTCCAGCACCATCTGTTTTGCTTAATTACAGCAAAAGCTTTCCACCATAAAGACCTTCCCTTCACAGGCATTTGTGAAATGTTTTTCACAGTGCACCTCTGAATTCATTCAGGCCACAGAACTGCCAAGCCAACATTGATTACTGCTATTAACAATAAATGTTTTAACTTGTCAGCTGTGATAGTGCTACTATTGACAACACAGGAAACCAAAATCCTAAGAAGCAAAAAACAAGAAGAATTCAATATGAAAACCTAAAATGTCTCTGTGTTCTGTGTGCAGTATTGCTCTTTTAATCAAATATGAAAAGAATCTTTGCATCCTAAAAATGTATGCTAAACTATCAGGATCTTCTCCAGATTGTTATGGAACATAGCAACCTCTGGGTGCATAGGATACTTCAAAGTATTTTGCTTCTCAAAGCTTCGTTTTTCACACACAGTCATTTGCATGCAGTTTTGCAGCTTTTCATTTTCCATGGATTTTTCAAAATGCTCATTTTTGCCTTCTCTTCTATAATTCGCTTGTAGTTTGGATGGGATCTTACACAAGGGATATACAAGGAGTAATATCAGGAAGAAATCAAAGTCAAAGGATTTTGCCTAGTCTTAGCTGCAGAAATAAAGCTATGTTTCAACTGCAACTCTAATTACAGTTTTGCAGTGCTTTGTCGAGCCCTGCTGATAAGTTTCCCTGGTAAACAGCTCTTTATTGTTCTTTCACATTCAGTCACTATGGCAACTAGCATTTTAGGGCTTGATCCTGAGAGACGCCAAGCACCTGCTTCTGGGCAGTATCTGTGGGAGAGGAGGATGCAAGGCATCTTATAAGATCAGTACTTTTGATGACAACAGATTTGCTAAAGAATAAAAGGCTTTTCATGTGCTTATTTGGAAGGAAATTGCAGGGGGAAAATAAAAAGTACAGGTGAAATCTGGTCCCAGTTACACCTTCCATCCTACACAGCATCTGATGCTGCTTGTTCATTGACATAGTGCAAAAGCCCAGAGAGCCTATGGGTCTCACTGCAAGAGAGGCACAGAGTGTCACTAACAAAGTGTTGGAAGATAAATTTGCTTTCATTCACTTCCAAATCCCTCTCTGCCCTCTTATTGTAAAAAAAACTTATATTGCTTACGAGGTCAAATCCAGGTGATAAACAGCTGAGCAAATTTTCTATTTTAGCTTCTGAATAATCCCCGAGGGACTCTCTTTTGTCTTTCCTGCTTAGGTTGACCTCAAACTGCTGGTCAGAGCCTAGAGGAATCACTCAATTTAGCAAAGACCAGCTTTTCTTTGCAGAGCTCCATTTCCTCTGCATTTATCTTGATGTCTCTGTAGGAAGATATGAGGTTTGTGTCAGCAGTTAGCAGATAGCTTGAATGTGAGCAGGTGTGAACATACCAATTGCTTCCTTATCTGATGCTGCCTGAACATGTTAGACTTGAGCAGAGAATTATGTTCATACCCTATAGGAAATTGCCAGCTGTGTGCTCCCACTGTCTCCTCCAACAAAGCCCTGTGAATCTGTAGGAAGCAGCTATTTCTCTATCCACCTAGCCCCATTCTGCTCTCATAAGCAGCACTGCTAACCAGTGTAATGTCACCAGCTTAAGGGGGCTGATTTTCTCTGCTTCAAAACACCAGCCTGGAGTTTTTCTCTGTAAGGTCAGGTACCCAGCTGGGTGGCAGAGTCACCTTGATCACAAAATCATAGAATGGCTTAGGTTGGGGGCGAATCTTAAGGATCATCCAGTTCCAGCTCCCCTGCTACAGGCACAGCTGCCAATCATTAGATCAGACTGCCCAGGATCCCATCCAATCTGGCCTCGAACACCTCCACTGATGGGGCATCCACAGCTTCTCCGGGCAGCTTGTGCCAGTGCCTTACCATCCTCTGAGTAAAAAATTTCTTTCTAACATCTGACCTAAATCTCCCAAATCTAAACCTAAATCCCCTCTTATTTTAACACTATTCCCGCTTGTCCTATCACTATCAGATAGTGTAAAAAGTCGGTCCCTTTCTGGCTTGTAAGCTCCCTTCACAGGTACTGGAAGGCGTCAATGAGGTCTCCCCAGAGCCTTTTCTTCTACAAGTTAAACAAGCACAAGTTCCTCAACCTTTCTTCATAGGAGAGGTGTTCCAGCCCTCTGATTATCTTCATGGCCCTTCTCTGGACCCTCTCCAACAGCTTCCAGTTCTGATTGATCTCCCTCGCTACGGTGGGAGCAATCCAGCACTTCTGAAAGGGAAGCTGACATCTTAAGTGGAGTAAATCACCTTTTATGGGTTTTCATTTTAGTTGTTAAATACGGAGAAAGAAAGGATGCTATGTCTATATTTGAAAGTCAGGCACCTCAATCTACATCCCAGATAATTATAAGGAAGCTAGTGATGCCCATGCAAATCATCTCTATTGTGTTGCCTGCACAACATTGCAAATTTGGATATTTTGTCTCAGATCAAAAAGAAATTATTTAGATGATGCAGTGTAGAAAGAGGAAGTTGTGGATCACTTCTTCATCTTTGCAAATACTTTTGAAAGAAGAAAAGAGTTCTTCAGAAGATTTTGGTACAGCTTATCTTTACTTTGATATTGCTATTGGAGGCCATGCTATGGTCAAAATCAAGCTTTTCCTAACCTGAACTTTAAAAGATCTATTGTGAGATAGTAGAGGGATGTTTTTTCTTGGATTTCTTCTTCAGTGCACATGGAAGCAACCACAACCACAACTGGAAGGAAATTAAAGATTAGGCAATAGTAAAATTGAAATGAAGTAATATAGCCTAAATTCCTTTGGTATGAGCATACCATGAAATATAGAAAATGTATCAACCTTAAAAGCAAGTACTTGCAGATTAAGAAGTCATGCAGCTGTCTTTTCATCTACAGGGTTGCAGAAGTTTATGTAGAAACAGTATATCCATATTTACAGTTCAGGTACAGCTAGCTTGTAGAATAATAAAAAGAATCACATTCAAAATACCATCAGCACATATAGGATAATTCTATCATATCGTGATCATTCAAGGTAGCTGTTAAGGGACTGAGAAAAAACTTGTTTGAAATTTGCAGAAAGACTGTTTTCATTCTCACAGGATCAGGAAAAGGGCCTCAGCCTTCATAGGAAATTCAGCTGGAAAAAGAAGAGTCAAATGACTTGGAATGGATTCCCTTTTGTGTCACCTAATTGACAGTAAAGTAGTATGTGTCACTGCTTAAACAGTGTTTGCAAAAACTCAACCCTGAAAGGAATGAAATCCAGTGCTAAAGATGATGATGGAATTAGAGGTACTTTAGAAAAGGAAAGGAAGGGTGGTAATAAAAAGCCTGTGCTATTTTACAAGACATCGGCTTCCAGGTGAGCTGCAGATAGTCAGTTTGTTCCCTCTGCATTAAGCCCATTACAGAATGAAGTATTTTAGTGTAGTGGTATGTCAGTTCAAAGATGGGAAAAGCTAACTATACAATGCATGCAGAGTAAAATTACATATTAGACTGTTGCTATTAAATACAAAAAGAGATATGATTTAGTGTAATTTTTAGCTCATCATCAGGTAAAGAAATCCACTGTGTTACAGAGGCATGTCTTTATCCTCCATGGATTAGTATCATGTACATTAACACGTAGTAGTGCATCTCTGTTAGACAGTGTGCCACCAGAGACATTAATTCAGCTACAGGACTGTTTTAGGAACAGAGAGGCAGGGATTCATCCATCCACACACAAGACAGTCACCCCAGGCTCTCTCTCTATCACTGAAGAGAAATTGGCACTTCTGGGGTGATATTCATCTTAGCCTTAAGTAGATATCTAGAGTAGGTCTTAAAAAATGCCTGGAAGTGCTCATTTCATTCAAAAGGGAGCACAGCAATTGCAGAAATTTATGCAGTAAAGTTAGGTGACATGATTTTTACAATTAATGTCCGTTAAAAACTGCCTACAGTTTGGAAGTTGAATTTTCCCTCTATTTTATGTTCACACAATATCTAGTGGATCTCAGCTCAAGACTTAACCCAGGACCGATACTCCAGATCACCCCATTATGACAATATCTTGAGTTTAACATAGCTTTCCCAATAGCTTCAGATGGACATTTGCTTCAAGACAAAGTTACAGTGGAATAATTTGGTAAATGGGCACTGGCAGCCAATGTTACCTCTTTATCTTCCCTGCTAAACTCCTTCCCAAGCATAACTGTTCTTGCTTTCTCCCCTCATTGATCTGCAAGCATTCTTTCTAGGAGGTTGTGGCAGCAATCAGTGTATTTACCTCTATTTACTTTCAGGCCACAGCCACACCTAAAAGAAACCTGCAGGATCATACCCAAAAGACATAAAGACAAATGGGTATTATACAATGACTCGTACGAAGGTCAGCCTGAGGGTATCTAGTTGTAAGAGCTGCTCAAATTCCTGTGAAGTCACATCCATTTTGTATGCATTTTTCACTTGCAGCTACCTGTAGTCTTAATATAAAATCATCATGTCATCAGTGTATACGCATGTGTGTACATGTGTAAATATGTGCTCAGCCCGATGCTCAGCTATTTTGTTATGTATATCTGCCCAGCGTGTGTATGGAGGCCAATTTGTTAGTCATAAAAGGCAGAACATCTAACATTTGTGCTAATATTCAGCAGGGCTGTACACTGAATGTTCTGGCAACTTGCACAATCAAATTGTAGCATTAGATTCAGTTCCAAAGGTACCTTATCTTTATTCTGTGAAAATTAATCACCAGCTGGATGTGGGAGATACCGAGTGACATTCCCGTCCTCAGGAATATTAGACGTCACTTGGAGAGGAAAGGAAAGATAAAAAGGAAAGGAGATAGAGCAGCCAAACTGCTCTGAACAAGGGGGAACCTCACACAGCAGGTTGCAATCTGAACTGTCCCATTTCATTAAGCCACAGAGGTAGACCCCTGCGGTGCACTGAGGTTTTAAAACCATTTAGGAAATATGAAGATACATTGTTATAATTTCATTCCACTTCACAAACAATATTCTGATGTCCTTTTCT
The DNA here is from genome assembly GCA_016647715.1 of Pavo muticus. Classification (NCBI taxonomy): domain Eukaryota; kingdom Metazoa; phylum Chordata; class Aves; order Galliformes; family Phasianidae; genus Pavo; species Pavo muticus. The sequence goes on along the minus strand of JACDJE010000275.1, from coordinate 1,998,827 downwards.
GTACTTTATAAAGTTTGTCTTTCACCAGTGGGGACTGGCAGGTGTATATAGACTGAGTTTCTGAAATGACATGATTAGTATGGAAATGGAAATGTACTGTAAATAATACTCAGGATGATCTTTTGCTCAGCCACATCAAGGAATCAAACAAAAGCTTGCTTAGACTGACTTCCATGGTGTACTGCAAACAGGCAAATGTTTTTTCTATAGTGATTTTGTCATGTGCACTGCATCTATAGGACATTTATTGATAGTATACTTTCAATTTATCCGGTTAATTTATGTTAAACCTTGTAGACACATTTGTAACATGCAAATTAACTGATATTAGACAAACATTGTCTGATCACTGTAGTGTCAATCAATCTTAACTTTGTAGAAAAAGTATACGTATGACAAAACCAGTGTGAGTTGTACCTCTGTTCATACAACTGTGTAAAAGCACATGAAAATACAGAAGCAAAGCTCTTTACAGAAACCTACCCAAAAATTCCTTTTTTGATTTCAGAAATCAAAAACTGAAAAAAAAAAAAAAGTTCTATTATTTTGTCCTGAAACTATGGTTTATTACTTTACAGTTTTAAAAGACAATTAGCCTAGTAATGGGTACTAAATATACCTAATGAGAAAGAGTTTATAAGCATTATTATTGATTCTATAGCAAAAAGTGTGTAATGTTGATGTTAATTATGCATATATTTATCTTAAACTATGTGTGGGACCTTTTTTTAATGCTTTCATTGAGCACATTTCATTCATCTATGCTTCTTTTTATGAGTTAAACATAAACTGAAAATCTCTCTTGGTGAGAAGAACAAGGCAAGAGACACAAGACATGGCTCTGGGTAGCCTGGTCTGGTGATTGGCGACTCTGCACATAGCAGGGGGGTTGAAACTAGATAATCATCGTGGTCCTTTTCAACCCAGGCCATTCTATGGTTCTATGACTGTTGAAAATGGAAACATCCTTTTGCACAAAGAAACTTTGAAGAAACATTAGTGGAAAGAGGAAACTCTGTAAGAACTTATGTTTTCTCATTACCTCATACATTCTAATGCTTTGCAATATAAAAGGTGTATATTTAGATCAGCTCATGACAAGACACATATTTGGAATTTCAAACAGCTGAAACTATGCCAATGTTCTCTCCCATCAAAAGTGATTTAGAAGAGCATAAAAGTTGGGTCTCTGTGGGACAGCCACGCATTTTTCATGAATTCTTATGGATTATACACATCAATTTTATTTAGTCACAAAGAAATCGATTTTCAAAACCCACATTTTCAACAAGAATACAGAAGCCATCATTTTTTATACTAAAAAGAAAAAAAAAAAGCTGAGTTCATTTTCTCATTCTCTAACCTATATATTGGAAATTATTTTCAACTCTCAACCCTACTTGCTGAGGTTTTTCTTGGCCATAGCATGATGCATTTCTGAGACAATCCATGATGCAATTTTCTAGAAACTAATTTTTGAAACTGTTACAGCTGTGTTAATGTTGTATGAGTTGTGCACTGGCAGGAGTCCTTTCACAGCTAAAGCTTTCATATCAAAGGACTACTCTTCAGAGATAGCACAGAAAGATTATTCCTTTAGATATCTATAACCACTACCCTGAACAGTAAGTTGCAAAAAAATAATTCATTTTCTTTCATTTTGTTCTTCAGATAAGTAAATAAATTAAAAAATAAATAAATTAGGATAGGGAAAATAGGCTGGAAAAAAAGGAATTGGAAAGAAGCAAAATGAACAGAGGAAATAGGAACTGAAGAGCAAAATTTTTAAAGGATTTGATGTGTTTTTTTTTTTTAAAGAAGNAAAAAGAAGTACTAGTCCCATTTGCAGAATTTTCTGAGATGGGAAATGAAAAACTATTCAATACTCACATTTACTATTTAAAGGACAAGCAAGAATCATATTGAACATTCCTGCTGGTTTGCCAGAATCAAGGATTGAATAGCTTTCCCTGACACACTCTCTCAGTGACAGTTGATAACAGAAGGAGAGAAACTGGGTTAATACTTTCAATCCTTTCATCATTAGTCCATAACTCCATGACAGCTTAGATTAGCCAAGTATGTGGTCCCATTAGACTTCATACAATTTGCTGTTATTTAATTCAGTGAGGAAATATTCTGTATGTACCATATACAAATGTTCCTGTCTACAGAGCTAACCGCATCACATATTCAGTGATCTGAACTTATGGAGATGTTATAGTATGCTACAATTCTAAATAATTTACACTTTAGAACATTTGCTGCTGATGCACAAAATAGACACAGAAACTTGCTAGGGACCTTTTTCCCCTTGATGTACTGATTAATTTGCTAAGAACAAGTATGTTATCACTTTGAAAAGGTTACTGAATTACTTTTGATAATTCACTCTGAGAAGTATTTTGATTATCTGAAATTAAGGTCAAAATTATACAAATTTCCCAGATCCAGAATTTTGTTACAGTTTTACTTAAATAACTGCAATTAACACAGTAAAAATATGTTAGATGTTCTATACAGAATACAAAGCGATCCTGTACAAACTTTGGAAAAAAATTTAACAAAAGCTGCAAAGATGTTTTCACTATTTTTGTGTTTTCCAACAATACTTATTTTTTCCAATAAAATTCAGCATCAATTCTGCAGGGTTATCGGTTATGTTTCTGGTTTGCCTAAGCCATTCAGATACAATTTTACAGCAAATGTTAAGGATACAGACAGTGCACTGAGTTGTAATGGGAGGATGAGAATTCTAAAAAGAATTGTAGCAAAATAAATAATGAGAAATAGTGAGATTGAAATAAACATCAGAAATTGATTTTATACGTATCTTCGCAGTATTGGATAACACTTCTTTCCTAGAACAGTATTCCTAGCATCTCCAAAGAGAGAAAGTTTTCTTAGGAATAATGTTCTCTTATATAATACTGAACTTAAAAATGGAGATAAAATTCCTACAAATTCTGCCCTTGATCAGGTTCAATATATTATCTTATGGAGTTCTACCATTATTATGCAATTAAGTCCTTAGTAAGGGCTTTCTTACTTGGCCTTTTATAATATATTTAATGATGTTACTCTCAGTAAGGCTGTAAAGATATTTGTTTAGGAGAATCTCAAGTAGAAATTGAATCATTCTGATTTTCCTGGAAAAAAAAAAAAAAGNTTTTTTTAAAGAAGTGAGAATGTTTAGAAACATTACTGAGCAAAAAGTTTTGTAAACTTATAATTTTTCTTTTAGCTATAGTAATTAGAGGATGAAATTATTGGTGGTAAGAGCAAGATCAATATACATAGATAATATTGCAAGAAAGAGCAATATACATGGGTATTATTGCAAGATTAATATGCATAGATATTATTTTATCAGTAACTTCATTGTAACTTTATTTCTGTTTAAAACTATGATTTCCAAACAAAACCAAAATTAATCAAAATAAGAACACTTTTTCAAAACAACGCTCCAGCTGCATTGCTATGATAGTGCCTTATGCTGATGCTGATTTTTGTTCCGCCCATATGGGATGTCTGTTTCAAATAAACTAACATCATTACAGTTGGATTTGGTTTTGCTGTCAGAGGGTTATATTCTGTATCAGTTTGCCTAGCTCAGTTCATTTTTTTTTCTACAGTTGAAGGTGAAGTGTATGTGGAGAAAAATAAATACAGTCACTAAACCTACACTAACAAAAGAGAGATTTACGTGGCATAAAAATTAAAAGCGCTTTAGTTTGATGAGATTGTTTTTGCAATCTGTACGAATGTATGAATTTAGATATCATAGTTTGGAAAGTGGCATTCAGATAAAACAAAGAATTTATCTTGGAAAATAGTGAACAGCTGCATGAAGCATTTTGTTCTAGACATTTGCTGATTATTGAGATAGGGATGCGATACCATAGAAACTCTTCTCAATATGCTAATTATGGGATCTTCATGTCTGAGAAAAGTCGTGTGTCTCATCATTCTTTGATTTTACCTCTGCAGTGGTCTTTCATCTTTGTTATATCTTACGTATTTCACATGCAAGGTGTGCGTTCACTGCTCTTCAGTGCATGCTGCTGTCCCTCCTTCGAATGCAGAGGGCCCAAACCAGGGTGAGGTGAATCCATTCCCTCACATAATTAAACAGATGTGGGACATTTCCTTCATTGCCAAAAACTGATGGTGGCAAAGGTGTTATTTGTTTCAGCACACTGAAATGGCAACACGAGAGATTCACAGTGCACTAAAACTCCCATATTCTTTGCCTTTAGCTATAAAAGAGAGCACTCCAAAAGGAAGTCAGCCACATGACATGGTGTAATAGAATTTTCGGCTTTGCCTGATTGCATTACAAACACCGCACATATTGAAACACTCTGGCAGGTTCGTAGCACTCACAGTGAGGAACCTGAACCTTTTGACCTCAAACATCTTATTAAAGCCTATGCTGGACTGTGTCTCTGCAAGGGAAAAAACAAGAAACTACTGGACATATTCTCCTCTATAATTCATTCAAGTAAGCCCTTGCTGAGTGGAGGACCATGGCTTTGATGTTAAAGTCTCCTAATTGGAAGGAAGTGAAGTGTTAGCCTGTCAGACTATTAGTCTCTCATCAAATACTTTAAGAGGTATCAGAAGACTGAAGTTCTCACACTGGTGTAAAGAGCAGCCTGGTTTTTGTTAAAACGCTTAAACTTTGCATCTGTCTAACAACAAAAAATAAATAAATAAACAGTACACATGGAGTTGTTCCTTGGTATTTCTTCCCTTTTATCTCCACATTTCCCTCTTAGAGCCTCCATCTTCCCATTGCCGACAGTACATCAGCACCTCATAGTAGGAATGTGGGGGTTAACTGATGTAAGCAGTAAAGTCTTGGGCTGCATATTACAGCCCTGACTCAAAGCCAGCCATTGCACATCTGATGTGACCTACCTTTACTGTTTGACTGAGGAATATCAGCTTCAGTGGTGTTTTTCCTTCTAGGAAAGTGACTTCTATAAAGGGTACCCATACAATAAGTAGATTTAAAACCCAGTTGTTTCTTGAGAAAGGATTAGTTCTAAACTTCAGCTCAGGCTGAGACTTTGTAACATGCTTAATTTACAGTATATACTTCCATGACATTAACTTAAAATTAAACATGTGTTGCTGCACTCTTAACTTCTGGTACTTTCCTACATTATGGATTAGGTACCCAAAGAAAAGGATGGGGTGTTTCTTTCTTGAGTATGCCAAACAGTCAAGAGTAAGAGTTGAATGGAGTCCAAGTCTCAAGAGGGACATGACTAGACTTCTTCCAGGACCTCACAAACTTGAACTCTGCGTAACTTCTATTCCTTAATTTAGCAACAGCACCTACACTCTCACAGTGAAGAAAATCTGTAAATGGCACAAAATGACTACCTGAAAAGAAATTCTTGAATTGCTAATACACATCTTTTGGTGTTATGCAGGTGGTCATATAGTTAAGTCTGCTCGATTTTTTAGTTTATAATGTGAACTTAAAAAAATGCAGTGTTATCAGTGTAAATGTTTCTTTTCTATAAAGTTTTCCATTCTCTTTGTCTAATTGCAAGTTTATGTAAATATATTACCTGTGGCATTTCATATACATCTTCAGTGATGCTCAGCTTTCCTTTTGTTTTGCAAGATGATATCCATATGAAATCAAACCTATTACATCTGTACCCTTACTACACCTGTCTCTTTGCTGGGTGAATATGACTCTCTTCATGCACAAATATCTCCTTTCATGCAAGTGTTTGATTGCAAGTCAGATCTCTCACTTTATGGTGTGCTTGGTTCTGGCAGCATTTCCCTCTGCTTTTGGATGGGTCACGGGTTTTATCTATTGCAACAACTTCTCTAAATTACCTTCCAGTGTTGTTTTGCAACAATCTTATTAACATAAGGTCCTTTTGTAAATCATTCCCCTCTCTGAAAGTCCAGTCTTTCATTACTAAATATAGTAGGTTTTTACACTTCATAATTATTTTTATGACCTGGCTCCCTTTTAATAAGGAAAAGTATTTTTTCTTTGATAACTTAAGCAATTGAATCTAAACTTTAATTTCAATTTAGAGAACTTCCTCGCTGTTTAGATAATCAGTCTCCAAAGATATCCACGACACTTTATCCAGTGTTTCTGCTTGGATGGTCAGTTACCTGTCATAGGTCACAGGGAAACTCCTTTTGATAATCATCTTCCACCTAATCCAGTTGTTTACAAGTCTGGGTTAAAGAGATGATGACTGCATATTTTCTACATTATTCTGAATGAAAATTATAGTTTATTTGCTGTCAGTGTTGCTCTCTCTTGGTATCATATATTTATATGGTTTGACCTTCACAGAATAGGAGCATAGCAACCAAGAAATCTTTTTATTTATAAAGCTACTTTTTTCAAACACATTCTGTCTGTGATTGAGCAAGGAACAAGAAACATTTACAGGTCACTATCTGTGGTATTTCAAAATGGAGAGCACATACCCATTTGTGCCCAAATGTTATTCATATCCCTAAACAGACATTGTACCTCCTAGGTTTGGGTTGTTAATAAATGTCCCTGGAGTGACAGATCACTACAGAAATTACCAAATTAAACACGATTTCTGTGGTCTACGTAGATCTTCAGAGGTCAAATAAGCTTTCTCTTTTAAATTCCTTTAAACATACCTTTGTCATTATCTTTTTGGTTAATTCCTTCTGCACTTTATGTGTACAATCTTCAGCAGTCCAGTTTAAAATTATTACATTTTTCAATATTGGATGCTTTAGCAAAGTACAGACACCTCAAAAATTTCTTTTACCTCAAAAAATATTTTCTTATCAGAAAGTCAAAGTAGATTAGTAATGTGGCTATGGAAAATCAAGGTAAATTTTTATTAAATTTTACATTTATTGCCATCTGTTTTTCTCTCTTCCAAAATCTATTCTTGGGCTAAAATCTTAGTTGGTGCACACCAATAAAATTCTGCAATATCTCTTCTTATGAATGATTAGTAATGACCAAATACTATGTAAATAAATAGATAATAATTCTCCTGCACTATCATGAAATGCCTATTACTGCCTTCCGGTTCGGGCTTCCTTGCCTTTGATTTTCCGCAGCCTGCCACACTGCCAAGTAACCATCATGATTGCACGTATATTTATAGAAACTATGGCTTCATAATTCCTGGAGTATGTAGCTCTTAGCACAAGCTTCTTCATCTGGGTATGTGCTCTCTTAGACCAACTGAGAACCTCTTCCTTGTGTTCAGATTTATTGCCCATCTGGAAGACACTGAAGCTAGAGTTTATGTAGGACCAGATCTTAACTTTAGCCACATTAAGGAAAAATATCAGAACAGGCCCATATAGAATTTCTTTCAAGCCATCTTTGCTCTTAAACTGCAAACAGCTCTGCTTTCCAAAGTGAAGATAAACCTCAAATATGAAGCCACCTAGAGATTGTTGGTAAACAGGCTGAGGTTTAGATCCGTGCTTCATCACTGGGATGTATTCCATGCAACCAGGAAGTATGAGTGCTGTGGAGTGGTTATGCACTGTTGGCATACCTATGCTGGCTTAATATTAGGTATTTAGATAGCAATCATTTCAGAAGAGCCTGAACTCAGCAGGATTTCAACACGAATTTTGAAGGCCCACAAAGACCAGAACAGCTGTGTGCTGGAGGCTATGTGCTCAAGGGCACACCTATGTGGTCTGGTCTCATATTACTACTGATGGAGGACAAACAGGTGCAATCTCACCTCTACAGGGGCTGCATTGGCAGAAGGACAGCCTGGTCAGCGCTGCATGTTGTGATAAGTTTTGCTGCCTGATACCTTCAATCATGTCCTTGCTGAGAAGAAAGAGCTAGTACAAAGCCTTCTACTTTGTCTTTGTTCATGTTTATTTTTGTGGGAGAGCAGTAAGCACAGCCTGTCATGTTGCCAAATCAGAATAAAGGTCCACACAGCTTTTGAAAGACATCACTAAAAAGTAATAAGGAGAAAACAGTTTTGTTTGAAATTTCCCAGAAATAGCAAGCTTGAGAAAGATACCCAGCACAAAGCATTAAGCAAAGGATTAGTTTGGAAAGTATGTGAGGTCTGATAATAGCTTCTTGTAGCACAAAGAGTGAGACAAATATAATAAAGGCAGTACCATTCATTCTGCCCAAAAGTTACTATACTAAATTAAAAAAAAAAAAGATTTTAGATTAGATGCTTAGTATATCATAGAGTCAAATAACCATTTTGGTTGGAGAAGACCACTAAGATTGTCTAATCAAACAAATACATTACATAATGATAGCTTTCAAAACTTTTATGAAGTGTTTCATGCTATTGCTAGATTCTGCCTTTCTTTAAACATCCGTTCTCTTGCTATTGTTCCTGCTGAAGTCATAATAGCAAAATCTGAGTGCAGACCATGCTCCAAAGATCGCTGACCATTTTAACTGATCATTCAGATTCCTAAAATCATCTGGTCAAGAAACTTCCCCTCTTTCATTTTCCTACAATTTAAATATTGTAAAGAATGTGATGTATTGACTTGATACTTACCATGTGAATAGAATTCACCCCATTAAGCAGAGTCAGTTTCTTTGAATGCAGAGTGAAGGATTCCAGTACAACTTCCCACCACACTATCCATCTATTTGAAAGCAGAAAAATGCTGTAAGATTTCATTTCTTACATGCTCTCTTCAAGGAGAGCCATGACTGATTCCAAGCAATAATGTTTTGTTTAGCTAATGAATAAAGCTTACCCTAGGTAGATTGCAATTATAGTATCAGCTTCTCTGTATTTTGTACAACAGGATAATTGACCATTTGTTCAATGGATCACGAGAAAATGCTTGACCATAATAATAATTGGATCAAACGCAAAAGAATTCTAAACACTACAGTCTAAAAACTGCATTTCTTCCTCAGAAGGGTAATTTTCAGTCAGCTTATACATGTCATTCCTATCTGAATGGTTTCTTAGCATTAAGTTGGTGGTGCTGCACATTTAAAAGTGCTGTGCAGACATTAACTAATCAATCAGTTTTCTTATTATATTATTCTATTCAGTGGTGTCAGATTTGCTGTATTATGAACTACCGTAGTAGTTCATGCAGTAGATGCAAAGTGCCCCTTTTGTTGCTTAACGCAGTTTGTTGTGCTTAAATAATGATGGAATTGAGTGCTTTTGCAGCTACAGTTAGATTTCTATTATCGTGTTTTCAGAAACATTGGATTTTTATCACAAATAGTCTTGCAACAGTATTTTACGGCACAGCAATTAATGAAAAAGTAAAGATGTTTATGCAAAGTAAGCTGTAAGAAAATGATCATTTACAGCACAGGAATATATACCTTTGCAGTATTTCCTGTACATAAAATAGGAAATTCTGCGGATACCTCTGCCAATGTAACCCCTGTGGTAGTAAATGCCTTCTGATATATTTGTGTCACATTGACTTCTACATTTCTACCTAAACAGAACTTGGTCAAAGACACAAATATTCAGTCAAACAATTTGGCCTTTCTTGGTTTTTCTTAGTGTTTAACAAAATACCACATTTTAACCACAAAAATACAGCTTATATCTTCAGCTAGCATCAAGGAGTATAGCAATACCAATTTCCATGAAATTACAATGTATTCATGCTGAGAAGTGAAATCAGTGGTAATGCCTGTGTTCAAGGACAGATTTTAATGACTGTTTCCTAAGTATTGACAGACAAATGGATAGTTTTTGTTCAAGTCTTTTGAGGGATGAGCACGCCAAAATGCCTTCCTTGCAGCTCAGTGTAGGAAGAAAGAACATTATCCAACCTGACTGTTCAAAGGCACTGGGAGTCCTGGTCAGTGGCTTTGACTGCAGCCTTTCTTCTAAATCTGCTGAACTCCACGTGTGGGCTGTGTGCTGCTGGTTGTAGTGTGTAGATCATGCAGGAGATGAAAAGTACTGTGAGAGTTCTCCCTTCGTGACTATTAATCACTTTTACAATTTTCATGTCATGATTTATTTGAAATGGGAGAGTGAGGATATTTGTGTGGATCACAGAGATTAAAATATATGGAATCTCAAGCTAGATGTGAGAGATGTTAACTTCCCTTGAAAAGTAGTGAGTTAGGTCTTGCTGAGAAAGCTACCATGAAAAAGAAAGCTGCTGGCATATCAGCACAAACCTTGTCAGAACAGCTCTGATAAAAAAGTAGAAGAAACCAGAGAGAAAAATGAAAGTGAAGAGAAAAAACAATACTTGACTTTCGATCACTAGCCTTCCCCTGCTTCCCTTTAAGGACATCACTCTAAACTGCTTGAGCTTGTGAATAAATCAGCTTAGCTACACACTATGCCAAATTCTTGGGACTATTTAATCTTGCTTTGGTTACGTGTTATAATTGTTATAATCTTCATGTATTCTGTTTTTCATTTAATTACTTTCTTAAATTGCATTATACTCTAGATGCTAAAAATGCAAATATCTTACAAATTCTTCTAATAAACACTGCTTTCTGTGCTGTTCCTTTCAGTAATTTTGAGCATGGTATAAAGAATTTCAAATTACTTTGTAGTTAGGACAAAGCTCAAGTAGCTAGCTAACCTAGCTTCAGTTATGTAAATCTGAAGTTCAGTTCTAGTCCGGGCCCCTAGCCCCAGATCCATTACAGAATCTGTCTCCAGGCATGTGGATTGTTTCCCAGACACAATTTCTGTGAGCAAAGTCAATGCTTATTGTCCAGTGGTCTCAAAATGACGAGAATGGACTTTTAAAATATGTTTTTATAAATTTCCCCAAATTGATATGTTCATAATCATAATCAACGTTTTCGAGGAACTTCATTTCCATACATTTTAAACATTTTCTTTATAGAGTAAAAGCATGATGACATAACACACTGTTAGAAAACTATGTGTACTTGTATTGTTATACAACCTTCTAAAAATTAAATAAAGTTTAAATAGTATTTTTTTTGTTTGATTCTTTTCTGCAATAAAATGTATAGTGCCAACATCAGAGGCACTTATATTGAATTTGATTGGAGTTGTTCCCAAACAGTGTTGCACCATGGAAATCTGATAGGATGTGGATTGTAATAGGGGCTATAATAGTTTATCAGCAATTCTTCAACTATCTGTTCCATGTATACATGCAATTCATTGAAACTATGCTCAGAAAGTACCTACATCTTGGCTGTTCTCTACTGAGAAGGCAACCTCAAAGTTCCCAGTCACCTACTGGCAGGAAAGCAGAACTGGCCTTAGAAGAAGGAGCAATGATTGGGCACAACACATGACCTTATATCACCCTCTGGATTGGTAAAAAGCAGAAGTAAATGCAAATAGACTAAATGAATTCATGCAAATAGGTAGAACATTTCAGAACAGAATCAAGATCTGATAACAGATATGCCTGAAGAGATAGATACGTTGTACATGGTTTTACTAGTAAAATTCTGTTGCTTTTTCTGTTGTTTCTATCAAGTATATCCTTGGCATCTGGCTGTAGTTTTACAATAGGAAATCCACTTTTTTTTCCTCCCTAGCTTATGTGTCTCTAACTATGTGAACTCATTTCAGTGCAGTGAAAGAAATGTTCATAGGCTAGAGCAGAACTGGTATTTCTTACCCATAGTTCTCTTTCAATTTAACATATAAACATCCTCTCAAGATAGTTTCCCAGGAGGAGATGAAAAAAAAAAGCCATGCAAAGTGCTTACTGCATCTGAGAGAAACACATCTGGTGAGGCTGTAGCGTGCATTAGCTCACCAAGGTGATGAAGTGAAGTTTGAAATGACTTTTAAGTGCCGTGAGGGATGGCCCCAGTGGAGAGCTACTGACTGGGTATGACTTTTTCTTTCAACACAGTGAAAAGCTTTTGTTATTCTTGTTAAACTGCTGCTGCCCCAATGGAAGAAGGTTTATTAATATCTAAGGGGAAAAAAAAAAAAAGAGGTGGATCCTTTACTAACACAGTGCAGTAAAACCATGCAAATCTGCTCAAGCCTTCAAGACAGAGAACAGTTTGCCTGCTGGAAATGTCACTGCCACAGTCCCAGTGCCCTGATGGAAGGAAATCAAACCATTGATTCTGCTCAGTTTACAGAAACACTGTACTTGAATCACTATTTCCATCAATGTCAAAATGAGAACTTCAACATTGTTCCTCTTTCTTAGCTTGATTTATTTTCCTTTCAGAAAGAATTTTTAAATATTTTTTATAATATAAGTTGAAAAAATAAGAAAAAAAAGAAGTAAGGTAAATTGAAAAATAAATATATTATTTATACACACACAAAAAAAAAAAAAAGAAAAGAAAA
>JACDJE010000275.1:1890328-1986228 GCA_016647715.1 Pavo muticus | reverse complement strand
ACCATATACAAATGTTCCTGTCTACAGAGCTAACCGCATCACATATTCAGTGATCTGAACTTATGGAGATGTTATAGTATGCTACAATTCTAAATAATTTACACTTTAGAACATTTGCTGCTGATGCACAAAATAGACACAGAAACTTGCTAGGGACCTTTTTCCCCTTGATGTACTGATTAATTTGCTAAGAACAAGTATGTTATCACTTTGAAAAGGTTACTGAATTACTTTTGATAATTCACTCTGAGAAGTATTTTGATTATCTGAAATTAAGGTCAAAATTATACAAATTTCCCAGATCCAGAATTTTGTTACAGTTTTACTTAAATAACTGCAATTAACACAGTAAAAATATGTTAGATGTTCTATACAGAATACAAAGCGATCCTGTACAAACTTTGGAAAAAAATTTAACAAAAGCTGCAAAGATGTTTTCACTATTTTTGTGTTTTCCAACAATACTTATTTTTTCCAATAAAATTCAGCATCAATTCTGCAGGGTTATCGGTTATGTTTCTGGTTTGCCTAAGCCATTCAGATACAATTTTACAGCAAATGTTAAGGATACAGACAGTGCACTGAGTTGTAATGGGAGGATGAGAATTCTAAAAAGAATTGTAGCAAAATAAATAATGAGAAATAGTGAGATTGAAATAAACATCAGAAATTGATTTTATACGTATCTTCGCAGTATTGGATAACACTTCTTTCCTAGAACAGTATTCCTAGCATCTCCAAAGAGAGAAAGTTTTCTTAGGAATAATGTTCTCTTATATAATACTGAACTTAAAAATGGAGATAAAATTCCTACAAATTCTGCCCTTGATCAGGTTCAATATATTATCTTATGGAGTTCTACCATTATTATGCAATTAAGTCCTTAGTAAGGGCTTTCTTACTTGGCCTTTTATAATATATTTAATGATGTTACTCTCAGTAAGGCTGTAAAGATATTTGTTTAGGAGAATCTCAAGTAGAAATTGAATCATTCTGATTTTCCTGGAAAAAAAAAAAAAAAGAAATTTTGGCACAGAACAAGGAAAGTATTCCTGTAGATGTGAAAAATGTGCTCATTCTTGTCAAGACTTATATGAAATGGGCTGCTTTATATTTTTGAGATGAGAAGCAGTTGTCATGAGAAAATTTGACATTTTGAACATAAAAATCCACAGAAACACATTTAGTTTGACTCAGTGTCAGGAAGTGTTAAATTCAAAGGTAAGAGAGAATCTGTATAAATATTCAACCTTTTTCACCATGGTAAAACACAGTAAGAACTCAACAGTAATTTATAGCATGATGTTATATGTTACTGCTCTTTCCAGCAGGACCACGTAGATAGAAAATATGTTAGGTGGAAAAACTGGTGACTGAAACATTTTAGAACTACAGAGAGAAGGAAAAATACTGCATGCTTATGACAATAGTTATTGAAGTAGTTCTGATAATTATCCTAGTTTTACATAAAGGGAACCCAAAAGTGCAATGAAATAATGTAGTTATGTGCATTTGTACATCTGTGAATTTTAGAAATCATGGGTAAACTTTTAGGATTCGGACAAATACCTGAATCAATGAATGAATTCAAATATTGTACATGAATGAAAAAAAAATTGCTGAGCAAATAAACTGGAGATGATCATGGATCATGAATGTTGTAAGGGACCTCCAGAGGTTTCTCGTCCAACCTACTGCTCACACCAGGGACAACTATGGAGTCAGACCAGATTGTGAAGGGCTTGAAAACCTCCAAGAATGGAGATTGCATGACCTCTCAGTTAGCCCCAGTGCTCGACTGTTCTGAGGGAATTATTCTCTTGCTGAAAAGGTTGGTTTATTTAATTAACACTGTGTTGCTGAGGTAGCAGTCACCAGTCTCACACGTGAAAAACAGAACTGTGAGTACAGGAATGAAGTTGGATAAGTTGTTTGCTGATACCAGAACAGTGATAGTGTAATATGGAATAAGCAGAAATTCTTTTTTTTTTTTTCCTAGGAGGGGTAGGAAGAACATTATAAATCCTTTGATGAATCTAATCTGAAAGGGAATGGTAGTAACCATTTTAAAAGCTTCAGTTCTTTTGAAGAAGATTCTTGGCCTAATTTCAGGCAAAACGATCCATTAGAAATCCTCAGAGATATGAAGCGCCAGGCAAACCACTTCAGCAGGATATTTAAGCAAGGCTCTGTGCCAGTAAGTGATTCAGTAAGCCACAGGTTTCTCTCAAAACATTGGGTGACTTATAAAGTGTGGAAAGCTGTAGTAGAGCTGGAGGAGCTGGAAGAAATCAGAAAATATCTGAATTTACAGCCAAGTGAGAATTTTTCTGTGGAAAAATTTTCTTCAAAATTTAACACTTGGATTTTATCAAAGAAAGTTGAAGCAAAAATAATTTAATTTCAAATGATATCAGATTTTTTTTTTTAACAAGAAAACCAAACCTTCATTTCTAAACTAGTCTTTGTCATCTACACTTTTTGTGGCACTCTCTGAGAGCTATGATGACTGACACAGCCCTGTCTCACCTGCATTTCTCATATGGGTCATCCAGGTGATTAACTCAGAGCTGCAGAAGTCAGATAGGCTGAGCACAAATTAAGAGGATACAGGTTTAATTACAGATCTGCTTTTGTTGCTCGCAAGCATTGCTCATCAGAGTAGACATGTCAGGAGAAACAGCCACCCACCATGTGGCAGATGAGGGCTCGTGATGATCTAAGCCACTGCTCCTCTGAGTTGCACCTGAGACACAACAAAAATATTCAAAAGACACAGAAGTGCACCAAAAGCTGTTTACATCTGTCCAACCATCTTGTTTTCTCTATTGTAACTTGAATTATGGACTTCATTTTGTCATGTTTGTATTTTCGGAAGCCAACAAAAGAATAAAATTAAATGTAATTGTTCAGTTGGAAGGGACCTTAAAAGATCATCTAGTCCAACTGCTTGACCACTTCAGGGCTAACCAAAAGTTAAAGCACATTATTGAGGGAATTATCCAAATGCCTCTTGAACACTGACAGGCATGGGACATCAATCATCTCTCTAGGAAGCTTGTTCCAGTGTTTTCATTCTCGCAGTAAAAAAAATGTTTCCTAATGTCCATTTTGAACCTCCTCTGGTGCAGCTTTGTGCCATTCCCTTATGTTCTGTCATCAGTTCCCAGGATTAGAGCCCAGCACCTTCTTCTGCTCCTCAGGAAGTTGTAATTCACTGCTGTGGAAAGACTGAGAAACAAGAACAGCTTGTTATGCTTAGACATAGGAAATTTCAGTATTCAAGAAATAGACAGGACTTCCTAAAATGCAGATATTTCAGAAAGAAAGACAACCCAACATTTTCCACTGCAGTTCTCTGCCGGTACACCCACATAATAGTCCTAACACACCATAGCTGTCAGTTGTTGCTACTAGACAAAACTGTGAGAGCTCTATTGTATTTGGCACAAAACATAAGGAACCAAAACCATTATATCACAGTAGGGTGTTCTCCCCACCCAAGTTTTCAGCTCTCGTTGATTTGGTTTAAAAAAAAAGGCCAGAACATCAGAATTTCAAGTATTTTTTTAAAATTCATACCAAATGTCTTCCTTTCATGCTGCAGTTTATATGGATTATATAGATATCAGGGTACACAGGGGAATGTGAAAGTGGACTCACAACATTCAATGGTATAATGGTGGCCCGTGAAAGTGGAGGGGAGGGAAATGATCCAAAGTTCTTTCTATCCCGTGTAGGTAGTCAATGAGGCAATAAGCCAATGGCACTAAATCAAAGAAAAAGGTCAGGTCTTCTACCAGAAAGACTGGTTGAGTTTTCTCCTCAGAAGTAACTTGGCTCCTGCTGCTCCTTATACAGTTCTACTTTGCATTGACTTTTACCCAAGTTGCATTAGAAAATGCTAATTATGTTTGAATACATTCATGTAAACCAATCAGGGATAAGGGCAAGTGGAAAATCCAAAGGGTATGGAAAAATGTATCCTATATTAGTTATTCTTCATAGGGAATGCCATTATCTTGGGAGAGATATGATTTTGTTTTAATTATATTTGCAATAATTAAATAGAAGAAAATCCAAATCAGTGATATATAAACTTGATACTTTCAGAGGGAAAGCTACATAAAGCTGAAAGTAATTATGAACCAGATCAGACAGGAGGAAGAAATTAAAAATAAATTTTTTAATAATAATCAGAAATTGTTTAAGAAAACTGTAATAGATATTTAGAAATCTACACTCTCACATCTGTGGAAGGCCACAGTGGTTGTAATCACAAAACTAACTTTGCTAAGAAGTGATAAAAGCTCCACATACATAAGTTTAACTGGGTAACTACAGACTAGTGAGCCTCACCTCTGTGCCTGGGAAGATCATGGGGCAGATCCTCCTGGAAGATATGTTAAGGCACATGCAAGATTAGGAGGTGATCTGTGACAACCAGCTTCACTAAGGGTGGATTATGTCTGACCAATATCTGGTGGCTACCTATGATGGAGAGACGGCATCAGTAGGCAAAAGAAGAGCAACTTATGCCATCTACCTGGACTTCTGCAAAGTCTTTGATGTAGTCCTGCATGACATTCTTACCCCTATATTGGAATAATATGGATTTGAATGGTGGACTACTCAGTGGATAAGGAACTGGTTGGATGGTCACAGACAGAGTATGTCTGAGTGGAGGTTGGTGACAAGCTGTGTCCCTAAGGGATCAGTCTTGGGACCAGTGCTCTTTAATATCTTTATTAGTGACCTGGATAGCGGGATTGAGTGCACCTTCAGCAACTTTGCTGATGACACTAAACAGAGTGGTGCAGTTGATACAACAGAAGGAAGGGATGCCATCCAGAGGGACAGGAGCAATCCTGAAAAGTGGGCCCATATGAACTTATTGAGATTCATTGAGCCCAAGTGCAAAGTGTTGTACTTGTGTAAGAGCAATCTCAGATATCTATACAGACTGGGAGAAGGACTCACTGAGAGTAGCTCTGTGGAAAAGGACTTCGGGGTTCTAGTGAATGAGAAGCTTGGTGCAAGCCAGCAGTGTGCACTTGCAGCTTAGAAGGTCAGCAGTATCCTGGGCTGCACTGAAAGAACGGTGGCCAGGAGGGACAGGGAGGTGATTGTCCCCATCTGCTCTGCCCTTCTGAGGTCCCATCTGGAGTACTGAATCCAGGCTGGTGCCCGCAGCACAAGAAAGACATGGAGCTGTTGGAGAGGGTCCAGAGGAGGGCCACAAAGATAATCAAAGGGCTGGAGCACCTCTCCTATGAAGAAAGGTTAAGGGAATAGTGCTTGTTTAGCTTGGAGAAGAGAAGACTCCAGGGAAACCTCATTTCCGCCTTCCAGTACTTGAAAGGAGCTTATAAGCAGGAGGAAGACCAACATTTGACCAACAATCTGATACTGATAGGACAAGGGGGAAGGTTTTATAAACTAAAGGAAGGGAGATTTTAATTAGATATTATGAGGAAATTCTTTACTCAGAGGGAGGTGAGGCCTTGGAACAGGCTTCCCAGAGAAGCTGTGGATGTCCCATCCCTGGAGGTGTGGAAGGGCAGGTTGGATGGGGCCCTAAGTAGCCTGATCTGATGGGTGGCAAACCTGCACGTGGCAGGGGGTGGAACTAGATGATCTTTCATGTCCTTTCCAACTCAAACCATTCTATGAGTCTGTAAGTTAGATTACACGTGTTTATGCATACATGAGAAAATTCAGTGTATATGGATTTGAAAAGAAGATACACTAATAACAGTAAATAATTTGATATGAGTGTTCTAGAATTTTAGGACTGATAAGAACCGTGGGCAGAATTCTTGATCATAAAATTTGAGGAGATTAAAGACTTATAAAAGTTTGTACATTTATTTTATTTTGCATGAAATATCTTTTGTATTCTGGGGCAAAAGCAAAAATCAAAAAAGGACAGATCAGAACAGAAGCTGAATATAATTTCCTTTTCACACAATTTCCAATTGGAAACTTCAGAAGATAGTACATTGCAGGTATTAATGTTAGACATTTTCATGTCAGCAAGTATGAATAATTTTCAGCAGGTTGAAGTATTGGAAAGGGGGTCCTTATGATGAAATGAATGAAATTCTTGTGGTGGTTTGCATTGTCTTTAAGATTACTAAAGAAGTTCTGGAGGCTAAAAGTAAACTAAAATTTTGTTAACATTTCAACTAACTTGCATCAGTAACATGGCATTGTGGCTCTTCACGGAAAGTGCTGTAAATGTACAGAAATATGATATTGCATATGTTCATTAATTTCTTAAACACAAACAGTTACCTCAGTCATAATTCTCAGATAATTTGATTTAGAGTGTGAATCTCTGTTCAGGAAGAGCAAGCGTAAGAGTAAGAAATGGACATATTTGACAGAGAATCAAGAAGAGCATCTATATATGTTTATCATCTTGTCTGCTTATCAGGCTTGACATCGTCACAAAACTTGAATAGCTCCAGAGATCCCCTATTTACTGTGTGAAATAGTTTAGATCAGCAACTGAGGAACTGTATATCCTTCTCTGAAAAGTTCTGTTTTTAATAATAGGACGTACTTTAAGAATTTCACTTCTACTGAGAGCAAAGCTGCTTTAATTTTGGAAAGTGATCTGATATCAAAGTCCATATTAATATACAAAACAGCAAACCTCTTATCTGTGTTTTATAGGACTTGCCACTGAACATAACTTAAGAATCATGATTGTAGTATATTTTATTTTAGTTGGTATAGCTAAAAACCCCATGCAGGCCTATGATCAGCCCCCTGTAATTGCCCCAAAAGGAAAAAATTATCACCATTCTCTGGTAAGATAAAAATTGGCAGCATACAGGGGATGGTTCTCATTTCTGTACACCTCTGAAAGTAGCAGGAAGGTCATGATCAGTAGAAGTATGTCAGGAATTCATGAAGATCAAAAGAGAACCATATCTCTGTCAAATATTTTTTCAGTGTTGCATCTGATCTTAGAATAGATGCATGCAGTGAGCTAAGGTGGGATATCAGCAGAGTTTTTAGCTGGTAATAACTCCTGTGTGCACACATATTGCTTCTTCAGAAGGAGTACTTTAAAAGACACTGAAGCAAATCAAGAGTTTTGAGATGTTTTGTGTCAGCTGCATGCCATTTTATCTTGCAACAAGGGACTGGGTGAGCCACTCAAGCTGTTTTTGATCCTTCCACAATTCTGCTTGTAATGTCTCCAGATAATTTTGTACTAGGAAAATGTCACATCTGACACAGATATATTGGGCACACATTTTGACAACGTTCTAACCCTAGAGGGATTGACTGTGTAACTACTTATATGGTCCTAATCACCAGGCTACTAAGCACCTCAGCTATTTAACACTGTTGATTCCCACAGCTTGCCTATGATGCAGGTGTGTTTTATCGTGCTCATTAGAGTATTGTGCTATTTGAAAAAAAAAACAAAATTCTTGCTTAAGGTGACGTGAATTCTACAAGGAAGTCACAGATTTATTCCAGACAGTAATTACACACAGATCTTTTTAGATAGTATAATACAGAACTAATTGTTTGATGAAGTTTGCAATTTTAGGTAGAAATCTGTTTTTGTGAATCAAAAAGGTACAGCATGAAATAAAGCATAGATCAGACATCACAATTCCTGCTTATCCCTGTGTAAATACATGCCAAATTCATTAAAGAATTCTATAAATTCAATCCAAATATTTTCCCAGCAACATCTTTGAATCATGTTATAAAATTTCAGCTTAATGAAAGACTTTCAAGAGAGTAGTGTGAATAAGCAGAAAGCTTATATTCTCAGTATTCCAGCCCCTTTCACATCTGGAGTTGGCTCAGCACTTCCTCCCATGTCCTACCTACTTGGCTATGGGTGACTTTTCTTGTTCCACTTCTGTGCCAGGGAAGCTGGGCAAGGGGAACAGAAAACAGATTTCTGGGATGACTACGCCTGCAAAAATAGAGGTTTTGGAAAAGCCGTATACCTAGTATTGCACTAACTGATGTAGTTGTATTTAAAAGCTCCTCTTTGAGTTTCTGGTGTGTTACACAATGTGAATATCTTTGTCTGTTGGCTTCCCGGTTAGGGTAAATATTTTTCTAACATGCTTGACCATATCTTAGTCCTATTTAGGTAGCTCATGTAGATTGGCCTCAGTGAGGCTAATTGAAAACTTTGTTGGCTTTCTAACACAACCTGTCAGTGGCCATTTCTGGGCTCATTTCTGAGTCTTTTATGAGTCAGCTGCATCTCATGCTTTGCTCTTCTCCCTTACACTTTTTTTTTAAAGACTGCCTTAGCTTGCAAAGCAATAATGCATGAAATGACTTTGTTTACAATAACTACTAAGAGGCTTCTTGGTTGTCCACAAAAGCTGTGCTAAAATGTACAAAGTTAGTATTGTGGTGGTGTTCAGTGTAAAAAAGAGTCCTATGCTTTACTAGTTCAAGAGTAACTCAAACATAGATAATTATTGCAAAAAATGTTCTTGTAGACACATATCCAAAGCAGAAAAACATCTGATAGATCAGGCTGCCAGTTATTTGTATCAGCTATATTTGAGCATGTTAGCCTAATGGTGTACATGATTGTGTTGACATTTAACCTGACCAAACATTCTCCACTTTATTAGTCTTTTGTAGTTCTTCATTTTTTACTGTTCATCTCTGTATAATTTTTTTTTGCTGCATACTTCATAATGACTCCAGAAAGTTGTATGAAGTTGAGGTTGTCTTGGTTTATGTAGTACATGAAGCTCAATCAAATTATATATACACATATATATATATATATATAAATCACACAAGATTTTCTAACAACTCAGTCTAGCTATAATTAAAATTAAGCAAGAAGTTTTAATCCATGGTTTTGTCTAACTAGACCCTGTTCACTATCTTCTGGCTTTTTATCTGCAGAATTTTTATAAGAAAATCAAAACTTCTCATTAGCTGTGATAGTACTAATGAATTACAATGTTTCAATTGCAAATTCTAGGAAGAGGTGATATGACAGAGCCCTAGTGTACAGATACCTGGACTGTTAAAATTAAAGGTCATGTAAAAATGCATATTTTGCTTCAGAAGTAATAGTTTCCTTCCTCTATTTTTCTGACTTTTTATTTCTAAGGCATTTTGGTATTGTTCACAGTTTTTTGCTCTGTAACTTGGTAAAGAGACCCTGTACTTTTCCTACGTTGAAATATTGTTTGTAAAATATATTATGCTGCTTAAATCCTGAGAGGCTTCCTGGATTTTCTGTACTGATACATGCCAGGCTGTAGCACCATAAATAAAAGGAACTGCAAATAAAAGTGGAAGTTTTAGATAGTTCTATAATTTATGACTATCCAGCTACATTTTCAGTATCAAAACAAACTCCAGAATGTTTTACTTTCTAGGAAAATCATAATGCACAGCTTCATGCTGAGTTTTTTTTTTTTTTCAAACTAAGCTCATTTGCATTTTGCACCACAGGGAGTTACTTGTAAAGCTCCACACAGCAAGGTGTGAACAGACTAGTTAGAGATAACAAACCATGAATCATACAAACTTGTAACACCATTTATAGAAGCACCGTGAAGCAAAATGTTTTTCAATATTTCAATTTGCACAAAACTTCCTTAATTATAAAATAAACAAAACAGGCTATCCAATGCATTTGCCTTATTAACAACTTTTGACTTGAAAGTTTGAATGGAACAGCACGAAAACTAGCTCTCTGCCTTGATGTGAAGGTGTGGTATGGAACAGGTCTAGGAGCTATGTGCAGTCAAACTTCAAAGACTGTTTCATTCTGAATTTGTTTCACAGGGCTAGGAGAGGTTTTTTTTCTAAAATCCAGTTCAGTTAGCTCATTCAGCAAAAACTATGTCTTTTGCTACTGCATCTAGGTTTAATCTATTTCAGGTTTTCCAACTTACTTTTGTTAAATCTGAATATTTTCCAGTGAAAAGGTACAGCAAGAAACTAATGTTCCCATAACATCTTTGTCCAATCAATCAGAAACAGGACAAAACACTTCAAAAAATTCAAAAACCTCGAAGTAAAAAAATATCTAATCTCAGACTTTGAATCATGCTCTGTGAAGCTGATAATATGATAACAGGATAAAGTTTCAATTGGAAGGGTGCTCAGAAGATCATGTTGTCCAATCTCAATCTCAAAGCCAAGCTAGCTTCCAAGTCTGAGGACTTGAGTCTCTAATCAATCATATCTAAACCCCCACAAGTATAGGGATCCATAGCATCCCTAGGTAACTTGTTCCTGTAGTTAATCAAGATCCCTCAGAATAGGAGTCCTGCCCACCAGCATATCAGGTGTTCACACTCTGTTTGATGTCATCTACAAATGTGATAAGTCCATTATCCAGGTTTTAGATGAAGATAGTGAAGTGCATTGACTTCAGTATCAGCCTAGAAAGAACTCCACTTGTACTTGGACAGCTGTTAGGCTTTGAACTTAAATACTGGCCACTGGGCTAATGAACCAGACAAATTTTTCATTAACTTGGAAGTGCCCTTCCAGCAAATATTGCAGAAGTTGAAGTCTCCCATGCTTTAGACTTGGTGGTCAGCAGCAGATAACTTACCAAGGTGTGGATGGTTGTTGTGTCTCACTTTTTGACAACTCCTTTTATTTTGACCCAGAAGCTCTTGACAGACCCACTGGCTGGTCCACAGACTGTTTCGCATGGAAGCATTGCATAAACTGTCCCACCCTGCTCCCATACATATAAATATATATAAAGTGTATTTATATGGCAATATTACGGCATGATGTGATTTGAATAAATAATAAAACTATTCAGTAGGTTTCAATTTGTTAATTTTTTGAATTACCGATTTTTAATAGTGGATATTAACTTAAGTCATTAAGAAGTTTTTAACATTAAAGTGACTTGTTTAGTGGTAAAATTCTTTCAGAGTATACAACATGAACTGCTGAGAAGTCAGGTGGACAAGATATGAAAATAAAATACAGATCTGCTTATCCTCATTTTTGTATCAAAAATATGATTTATTCTGTCAAGTCATATTTGAAGTAATCAAAACTGATTTTAAAAGTTGTGTGACAGTAACCAGAAACAGAAGCCTCTATTTTAATTACAGACATTTTTGTTGCTCCTGAAAGAAATCAGAGGAAAATTTAAAAAAAAAAAAAAAGAGTTTGAGGAATTCATAGATAACATGATCACACATAGGGGTTTCAACAGCAGAAAACTCATTTGGCTTGCTCTGTATATCATTGTTTTTTAGGGTTAGTCATTAGTGTTCATAAATTCTTCACTCAGAATTAGGCAATCCTCAAGTCTGTCTTCAGGTTTTAATGATATATCTATCAATTAAAAATATTTTTTTGCATTCTTTATATGGCCATTAACCTGATGCTTGAAAAGCATTTGAAGTGCATAACTGGATATCTTTCTTTGAGAGAAAATTCTGGCTTTATTCTGTGGTTAATGATCAAATGCCACCCCTCACTGATAGATGAGCAGGTCTTATAAAAATCATACAGGAATGATTTTTTGAAGGATATGTAGTTATTGGAGAAAATTGGTTTATTCTATTATATATAATGAAGGAAGAGAAAGGGTAATATAACTGTTGATCCAACAAAATGATAAATGCTGAAAGTGAGGAAAGAAATGAAACTATTTAAATTAAAGGGCAATGCTGTCATAAGAAAAAAAAAATGAATATCAGCTAGCCAAGAGGCATGAAATACTTAAGACCATTAAAGCAGAGTGGTTCAACACATCCTTCTGTTAGGAATTGCAGGGATAAAAATCCTGAGTTTTAAGAATGGAATTTGACTCTTTATATAAAAGATTAAAGGACAGAGTTACCTGTTGTGATCAAGGAAATTTCAATTATTTATGCTGGAAATCTGTGGGAGGCAATCTATCATAACAATGAAATGCAGAATACTTACCAACCACTGTATTATTTTAAATCACTAATAAACTTGGACAAAACGTAGACAGCAACAAGGCTGATGAAGACAGCCCTGTCAAATTGTTTAATATTAATAAAACCAGTGTGAGGTTGTTATTTGTCGAAACTGGTTTGAAGATGAACAGAGGCCATCCTTAATCTTATTTTCCATCCCCGGGCTTTGATAAACATATGTTGATTTCTGGTTGAAAATCAGATGGAATTTCTGTTTTACTTTTTCTGATGGAAAATGGTATTACTAATGATATGAAGAATAAATGATTCTGAGAAGAAAGCAGGGATGCACAATTACTTTAATATGTACAGAGAAGTTAAAACATTATCCCAAAATATTTTCCTTCATATACCTAGAATTAGCCTACAAATGTGTCTATACTACATAAGGATGCTAAATGCCTGAAACAGGAGGAAAAGCCTGACAGGCTCACCAGTGGCTCATTGTGGTCAGTTTTTAGAAAGCCTATGAATCTGTCATTTTCCTTCTCTTCACAGCCCTGACAACCTCAATTCCCTCCCATTATGGCCATTTCTTACTGTAATTGAAATGCAATACATTTCCATAAGTGAGAGGAGGTGACTACCCGTTATCATATCTTACTTCAGACAGTGTGAGCTTACTGTAGTTTGAATTAACCAAGTATTAAACCTCTTGAATTTTACAATCATGTTGAGCTTTCTGAACCTTAAGAAAAAATTAGGAAATTGGCTTAGGATACATTTCTAGCACAAATAAAATCTTTGACTTAATTGTTAAGGACTATGAATACATGGGCCAGTATCAAGTTTTAAGATATGACTGCTTATGAGTAAAGCTAACTGTTACGTGGTAACGTGATTCCACTGAGCTTGCAGCTCGCTGCTGAAAACAAAACACAGTCATGTGTTACAAGAAGCTCCAACTATTTACTGTTGTACTTCCACTGTCACAAAGCTGGTACAGAAGTCTTTAGGCACTAGTAAGGTGTAGAAGAAAGATACAGCTTTCTCTAAGACCAAAAATAACTTGTGACCAATTCCTTTAAAAACCCTAAGATAATTCTGTAGTCAGAGATTCCGATGTAATTTGCTCATCATTGATATTTTTTTCCATTACAAATTATAGCCTGTGCACTGGATCCACAAAAATTACAAATCTGTTACAGAATGTGTTTTCTAGCTAAAATAGTAGTTATTAAAACATTCGGCTCTCAGGATCCCTTGGGCAAACCAAGATGGCACTTAACATATTTAAGTGAAAAAAAAATAAAAATAAAGCATAGACAAAAATAATTAATACGGACAGTGAAGAAAGATCACCAGTGGGAAATGGAAAACAATTTCCTTTTAAATACAGATAAGGGATAACCATTGTCCTGCTGATGAACAGTCCCAGATACATGGACTAGTATTTACTTATTTGCTTAACTACTCAAATTACCTTAAGGTATTTATGATGTTATTTTAGTAACACCTTCTAATTTCACAATAACACAAGACTGAAAGGACCTCTTGACTCTTGGAAACCCATGCCCTGTTACCTGAGGCAACTACTGTGGGTAATCCTGTTATGAAGTGATCAAAGTCCCCTTAAAAACTAATTTTGATTTCAGAGAGTTGCTTCTACAACTGATTCTAGACAGTTGTTCCAGAACCTCACTCCTTTGATAAAGTAGTACGTTTTCAACATAGTTTTTCTAGCCAGTCTAAATATGTCTGTTCCTGTGCCATCAGGAAATTTCTCTTTCCTCCTGGTACTCACTTTATTTACACATTAGGAGAAGAAACAATCTTATACCTTTTTTCCCTGATCAGCCAGAGAAAGTTATTCTAATTTTATGTTTTGGAAGCTCTTCCTTATGCCCCTTTTCTTTTGAATTTATCGGTGTTGCACTGGATGAAGGAGCATGTTCCCCATATTCTAAACACTACTGCCTTGCACAAAGGTAATTTATGAAAACCTCATATTGATTTTGCAATTTCAAATGGGTTTTCCTGCATGTTTTTTCTGAATTGTGTTTCCAGTTACTTGGACTTCCCAAATCACATCTCATCTCTCCTTTTTTTTTTTTTTTTAAATTTCTTTTAACTGTGCCACAGCTTCCATTCTCACATTCTCTTCATTCTTCATTCTTTGCTCCTGGTTGCACTCTGTCCTTTGATTCCACAACAAGAAGTGATAAAGCATGTTCTTCTACCTAATGCATTCTGTAAATCTTTCCCAGTACACAGAGTGCACTGTATACAAAATGCAGTGGGTACACAGAGTGACCCATCTTCAATTGGGTCAATAGAACCTTTCGTCCAGGGTATACTGCATAGCCAGCTGGTGGCAGTGCTCTCTTGACTAGAAGAACAAACCACTCAAGCTGAAGAGGACAGGGATGTCAAATGCTCCCTTTTTGTAGCAAAAGAACTGACTTTTTAGACTAACCAGCAAAAGGCCACACCTTGATATTTCTCCAGATGAATACTTTCTGAGTGTTTAGTTTAGTTTACTTTAGTGTAAGTTAGTTTTAGAGATGTTCTTGGTGATGAGGAAGGGATATGGATATTTCTAAGAGGCAGAACTCAGATATACACTTCTTCAGCTGCCTAATCGATATGTTCTCACACCCAACAGACAGGTTGCTGTGAGTCCTACTGTGGAGCCTAACCTTCATTTAGCTTATATCCAGGGATCTAACATGATCACATAGACCTTGGGAATTCAGAGCTGGACATGGAGCACATAGGCATCATAATACCCTACAAGACACTATGCTGAATGTCGGAATCTTCATAGCAGAAATGATAGAGCATAACAGCTCAGAATAAGATTGAAGGCCTCTTGCTACAAACTCTCAAAATTATTTTCCTATTCTTTCCCATTTTTTACCTGATTGATAATAGCAGATATGCAACCAATAATGCCAGACTGCCTTTCTCCTTCTCTTTGCTCTCACAAATACTTTGTGCATAACTTCCAGTTGACTCAGTGTAAAACAGTGTGGAATAACTATGTCTCCAATAAGTATATCTCCACAACACTATTTTGATTTGAATTTTGATTCTGTTAATAAAATAGTGCAGTTCTAATAAGTCTACTACACTGGTAGTAGAAAATTTATGGTGAAACACATTTCAGAACATTAAAAAAAATCATTAAGAAACCTTTTCATTACTTTCTTACCCACTTGTCTCCCTAATTTATTTTTGCTCTTTTTCTAAAACATGAATCTTCTAAAGTGTCTGTTCACATGTTATTGACATAAAGTAAAGAATATAATTTTGTTTCTAAAACCAAAAATCCTAACTGCCACATTTTAATCAAACCATCACAACTACTGAGAGAATCAAAGGATAAAGAGTCTGTGCTGCATATCCTGGGACACATCAGCTTGCCATAAATTACATGTGATCCATATCCTCAGATGGTGTAAACTGCCAGGCCTCTGCTGGTAGTGGAAAGATAACTTCACTAGATGAGGATCTGGTGTTTGATAGTTACATGGTAAGGGCAGTGCCTATTTCACATGCAAGTATGAACTATCAGATTTGTCCTGAGGGAGGTTCATGCACTTCCTTTGTTTTCCACTGACAAATTCTTTTGACATTCTAATTTGGGTCCCTGAGATAATAATTTATAACATAAATACTGCTGAAGATAAGGGGCCTACATTTTTTATGTATAGCTCCTTCTTGGAGATAATTTAATTTCTAAAGCAGTAATAATGGCATCTCCAATAATGATGTGTTCAGGGAATACGGCCCATGATAAAAAATCACCATAAGAGGATGACATTAGAACATCCTTCCAGATTATGCAGTGTTCATTTAAAACTAGAGGAAATTGTGATGGGTAAAATGAAGCTATATTTTGCAATATGCAACTTATATATCTAAAGAAACACCTCAAAATATTTAGTCAGAGGAAAATCTGTTTTTCTTCCAGAATCTAAACTGCTGTCCTCAAAACTGATCATCCAAATTATCCAGAATTTTATTCATGTTTCTGTTTAATTTCTATGTATACACCATTATATCTTGTAGAAAGAACCTCTCTGCTGTAGTATAGATGCAAAGGCACAAAGTAAAACAAACTCTGCCATGAAGAGTTTACTGTTTAAATTGCTGGGGAAGAAAAAGAGACCTTCACTATGGAAACAGCATAGACAGATTAAATGGCTTGCTCCAGATAGTTCCTGAATAACAGTTCAGTGCCTTAAGCAAGAGACAATTCTTTTGTTCCATTTTGGGTCAGGTATTTGTAAAATGAAGTCGTAGCTTTCTTCTTTTTCTACTCTTCTTCTTTGAAACAATCTACACAAAACCAGAAAAGCAGAATACTTTCAGAAGCACCCACATTAGGTGTTTTAAAATGAGTCAGGCTTGGAAGGGCAAAGATGCTCTAAAGTGGCTTTCAAGCTCTTCTTAACCAACATTTCAAACAATATCTTCTCACAGAGAATAGTAACTCCTTTCTTTAGCTGTTGCCCAAATCCAGAGGTAGATAAATGATAACAGCTCTTCAATTTCCAACAAAACAAAATAAAAAAGGCTTGGAAGCTTCAAATATACTTAGCAATGCTTCAACCACATCAGATTTAAATGTCTAACTAAAGGTTTGCACCTCTGTCTTTTCAGAGGCTAGTAACAAATTATTGTTCGGTTTAAGAGACATTCTCAGAACATACAGGAAAGTATCTTGGATCACCCAGAAAAAGCAGTGGTGGTCAACCCTGTCATTTCCGCTGACAAAAGAAATATCAACTTTTTCACTCCAGTTTGCTGTCCATCTCAGGATGCTCTAATCTGTGAACCTACCCATGACAGCAGTGTTACAGGTAAATGAGCAGTCTTTGTTTGTTTGTTTGTTTGTTTGTTTGTTTAATTAAAGAAAATATCAGATGGACCCAGAGGTCCCTGCCAACCTCAACAACTGTGTGATTTTGTAGTGGTTATGTTACTCTGGTAATGGGAGAATACAGGTGTGAATTCCTCACCTAAGGAGTGAATAAAAACTGAGACTCCTTGATATGTAATGATGGCAGTCACTAAAACACTATATTGCACATGTCACATCTCCAGTTTTCCCTAGAGAAACTATACTCACTTACATGGAATAAAAATTCTTGCTGTACCCATTGGAGCAATTTTCTGCACTTTTTGGCCGCAAGTGGATGCACATCTGTAAAGAGGAAGCCTGTATCTTCGCGAAGACTTTACATATGCCCTTTTTAAACCTAAATATGTTGAGCTGAAATATTTTGGCATGAAGCCATATGGAGAAATTAATTATGTAGTATCAATTGTCCTAAATTCATTTTAGTAACTGGCACCTGAAAGAAGAGTGGTGGTACTGAATTGCATCCCAAGGGCAAATCTGTTCTGCTAACTTCTTAAAAGTGGGTCAGGTTTCACATGAGAGGACCTGCAGTGGCCAGCTGAGTCATTTTCTTCTAGGTTCAAATGAAGGAATATTTTCTCTTTTCACAAAACAGGTGTGAAGTCTATGAAGTGCTGGGGAACAGCTGGGAAAACACATGGATCAAGTGCAGATATTGTGGTAGGTTTCCTCTAAGGAAAAAGACCAGTCAGCACTGCTTGCAGTTGCTTGCTCCAGGAATATGCCGTTAAGATCCAGTGAGGTCTGCAGTGAGTAAGTGCACAGCTACACATCATCAGCACTAAAGGGTTTCCTGCCAAATTGCAGAGGAGACAGGCAACCTTTTGTGTTAGCACGCACAACCAGTCAAGGCACTTTCTCACTCACTATAGCAACTGTCACTGTGAGAGTGATGACAGTGGGAACTGAACTGCCACAAGTGAAACTGAATCAGCTCCTCTGGAAGGAGAGTAGCATTCCTAGCATACTTTCAGGGCCTCGGGCCAGCAAGGAAAAAGATCTTTTATCTCAATCCTTCTCCTTTTGGCTACAGAACTGGCCACACTGGTAAGTTAAGTCCTCTCCTTGTCCACATGTCCTTTTGACACTTCGATGCCATCCACCTCCTTTTCCTCTCCACTAACCATTTTAGGAAAGCGTTCTTGCTTGACAGTTTTCTGGAGAAATAAACAAAACAAAACAAAGACGCAAAATAAATAGTTTAAAATACATGTAGCCATTTCCTGCCTCCATGCAAAGGACACAGAGTAATGTGATTTTTCATTTTTTGCCTTTTGCTTGCATATGTTTCCTCTTGAACATAGTTTCTTTGTGTAGCAATAGTGGAAACGTTGACCTAAGGAAGAAGAATCACAAGATTACAGAATTGTACGGGTTGGAAGAGACCTCTGGATATCATCATGTCCAACCCCCTGCTAAAGCAGGTTCCCTACAGCAGGCTGCACAGGAAAGCGTCCAGACGGGTCTTGAGTATCTCCAGAGGAGGAGACTCCACAACTTCTCAGGGCAGCCTGTTCTAGTGCTCTGTCACTCTGACAGTAAAGAAGCTCTTCTTTATGTTTATATGGAACACCATGGTTTCCTGCTTCTGCCTATTGCCTCTTGTTCTATCACTGCACAGCACTGAAGGGTTGGCTCACATCGACTTGACTCCCGCACTTTAGGTATTCATACACAGTAATGAGATTCCCCTCTCAGCCTTCTCTTCTCCAGACTGAACAGTCCCAGGTCTCTCAGCCTTTCCTCATAAGGGAGATGCTCGAGATCCCTGATCTTGTTTGTGACCCTTTGCTAGACTCTCTCTAGGAAAATCCCTGTATTTTTTGAACTGGGAGCCCAGGAATGGACACAGTACTCCAGATGTGGCTTTATCAGTGCAGATTAGAGGGGGAGGATCACCACCCTTGACCTACTCACCACACACATTTTAATGCGCCCCATATTTATTTTCTTTCGACCCTTCCTTTTTCACTTCCTCCCTCTCTTCAATCTTGCTCCAAGATCTAAGTTCTGAATCACAGAAAGTTCTTACATATCTGAAGATTGGAAAGATTCATTCAGTGCTTTCTTCACCTTCAGTTATATTTTTTAAATGTTCTGAGTGCAAAGACAGTCACTTAAATAAAAAGCTCTTAAAAATAAACAGATCTCACAGACAATACTTGTCAAGAATTAAGTTGGTCTATCAGGTTTTCAGAAGTAGTTTCACAGCTTATTCCTTGAGCCTTCTCTTGACATACAATACAATCCCTGTGAGATACCCTGAAAGTGTAAGGACATCTGAAGGGAGAGTCTCAGCTAGATTGAAACCCATATGAAAATATCCTTATTGTGTTCTTGTGCACAGAAACCTAGTATGGGAAAGACTGAGGTTCAGCAACACTGAATGATGAATAAAATTTTCACTCATCTTTAAATGATATGGAAGAGAAGAGGGAAAGAAACTGTCAGTTTAAACCTAACTTCTCTCCTTCTCCAGTATCAGCAGCAACTAGCAGATTCAAGTGGATTTTTAAGCAGTTTGAAGGATATGATGTGTCCTTGTAAGCAAAGGATATATTGAGCTAGATATCAGAAGACTCTGAAGGCATCTTTAGGAGAACCAACCAGTACCGTGCATGGAGAAGGGCTGCCTACTCTGCCCACTCTACACCATGGCTTCCAGCAGGTGTTGGATGGGGATCAGACTCTGTGAAATATTTAGAGATTTCTTAACAACATAAATAAATGTGAGCTCCTTGTATATTATTTTCTTTCTGTTCTTTCTTTTCAGTCTAGTTCTTTCCAACAAACTCAAGTGTGCTTCAATGCAGGGAAGAACCACTTAAGAAAAAAATGAAAAGAAAAAGCTTTTTTTGTTGATTTCCCATAATGGGGTATGAGTATTCTTGAGACAGGCTTGTGAAGGTAAACACCGTAATCTGCTTCCAGTACCAACTAGTAGACAGGTTTACACCTCTTGGTTTTAGTTTTGCACAGACAGGAAAAAGAGATGTCAGCTGATGTTGGCAGCTTGTGATACAAAAGCTGCTTGTTCCATTTCCATGAGTGTATACCTACTTTGCTCTATCATTGAAACAGCAGTAATAAAATCTCCTGTATATATCCTTGGGCAGCAGCAATCCCAGGATGCAAACAATAACCAGAGCGGCCGTGTTTCAAAACTCCATTCTTTGCTTCTTCTCACATTACCTGATTTCTGTCCTTATCTTTCACCTATGGCAAACTTTACTGAGTGTAATTGTCCTTGACTGATTTAACATTATATCCAAACACCTCGGATCAATCAGTGATCTCTATCTCTACTGCTCTCTCTCTCTCCTTCTATTAATCACAATATCAGATAATTGAACGTAGAAAACTGAAAGCTTCCACATTTCTGGCTGAAAAGTTATCCACTTCGTACTCCTTGCAGTGCTTGCCAGGAATGATGGTAGAATAAGCTGTGAATTACACTTGGCTGGGAGATAATAGGAGACTTAATTAGGTTAGAATGATTCTGGAAATAACCTTATTTGTGTAGCAAAAAAAGGTAGAGCAACGCTCGGAAGAACACAACTATAAATTATCACATTAGCAGTGCTTTTGAGTCACTGTTAATTACTTCTGCATGTTTTCAGCTCTTTTAGTTAGCATGCTGGTGTTAAAATATTTTTATAGATCCAGCTTTTGATCTTCGTTTTTGACCAATGATATTAGAGACTTCACTTTAGCTCAGAATACAATGATCTCATAGATAAGGTATAGTGAGGTAAGATACCTTATAAAGTTGCTATTCAATTAGATACTCTGTGGTGAATGACTTCACACTCTTTCCCAAAGTCAATGGAAAGAAGTTACCTCTTGACGAAAGCACCATAAGCTGTATCATATTTCCTTAGAGAAAGACTTCAAATGGACAGATAATATTAAGAAAAAGGCGAATTCATTGCTATTTTTTTGTGGATCCAATGCTTTTTGTTTACATTCCAGGGCTTTGAGTCAACTCCTAACCTGCCTCTCCTTATTGCTGGATAAGAGAAATATTGGATGAGAAAAGAAATGCAATTCTTTTTTTGGAAAACGACTAGAAACTCTTCATGGATTTGGAAAGCTTGCGTCTACCTTACCCGAGAAATGCCAGCTTGCACAGTAGTAACATCTTGTCAGAACTGTAGTCACCGGTCCCTTTCCTCCCACCCCAACGCATGAACAAGATCCTTCAAATTACATGAAACTAGTGAATTAGTGGAGCTTGCTATATGAAAAACATTCAACTCCTGAACATGATTTTTTTTTTTTTTTTTTGGCTACAAAATAGCCTGAATTTGAAGACTGTGTGTGGCTGAAATTCAAAGGCAGAAACAAAACCGAAAGAGATGGTACTGTGGCCAGTTAGTAAGATTCCTTTAGAAAGAATTATCTGATGATACCAGATTTTAAAATAATGCTGGTTGTTTTTTGCTTGCTCATTTGTTTGTTTTTTTCCCAATTATAATTTTAAATCAATCATGAAAGATTTACAGTTTTAATAGATTTCTCCAGCACTAACATGTTAACTTTAGAAAAGAAGGTTTGCTACTTTAACATTTTTGGATTTTTGTTCCTTCTCAGGAGAACTAAAAGAAAAATATTATGCTGACTACTTTCAATTGGATTTCAAGTATATTTTCTCTTTTTTGATATTTCCAAATCAAAACGCAGGGACTTTTCAGCTCTCTTTTTTTTTTCCTTTCTGTTTCAATTTGGAGTGGATACTGGTGGAAAATATAACTTCTTTCTCCCTCAAACACCTCTAATTAAAATTAAATATGTATGCTTAATTTATACTGGAGCAAAAGAGCAATGAAATAGTAGTCTTTTCTACAGAGAGAATATCTGTTCCATTGTTGCCTGATCCTTGTGCCTTAAAGAAGACTGGACCTCTAGTACATTCCTTCATATGAAGCAGCAGTTGAGTAGGGAGACAGTGGGGAAAGTGATCACCCAACTAGAGTTAGATGATAGTGCACAAATTCTAAGAACTGTAATAACAACCACAACAACAAAAAAAAAAGATTGTTAATGCTCAGAAAGTCTTCTAATCTCTTGATTTTTATCTGTCAGTTACACGAAGGAATGAATTAACTCAAATTAATCCATTCCTGATGTGGTAAAGTGCTATGATATGTTAGCTATTCTTAGCGAATTGCAGTAATTAATGAGTTTCAATTATTCATTGTGTGCTGTTAAAACAATGGCATAATGGTCATGATTATTTTAGCTTTTTGTTTTGTAGGTAGAAATAGTTTACCTTGTAAGAGGTCATTTACTAGTTATTTAATGATTTATTAATTTTAACATTTCACTGTTATCACCTTTAGAAAATAAACAAACAAAAAAAAAAGATTAATCATTTAATCTATACAGTCCAACTGCACTGTGTATTTGGCTAGGAAAGAAAGGCAAATGTAACGTCAGATGCACATGCTCAAAAGACTGAGAAAAGTCTGTAGAGAGCCCTAACAACTTTTCTGATATTTAAATCATGGCCTAAATGAACTCTCAAGTTTTCCTAGTGTATCGTATCTATATTACCTCTCTTCCGGGCTGCCTTTTCTGTTGCTTTTCAGTGCTGAAGGCATCTCCATGATGCAACAAGTAGAAACACAGTGGTGTTTGTTACTGTTCTGCTTTCATGAGTTAGTTGAAGGATGGTGAAGCAAAAGTTACTGAGAACTTGCTTTTGTGCTGGCTTTGTTTTGTGGAGGATTTTAGGAATCATAGAAGTTTTTGCTTACATTACAGTTCAAAATTGTGTCTGCAAGCCTGCGTGTATGGAATAGCAGAAATCACTTCAGTCAGTAGAGCAACAGTTAATCAGCGCTGCTCTTTGTGAAGCATGCAGGCTCCTGGCAGTTTTCATGGGAATGCTCAAAACCTTGTACAGCTGCTCCATGCAGCCAGTGCATGTATTAAGATCTAGGAAAAGGAGAAATAGAGACATAATTCTTTACTGCTGTTTTGAGAAATCAATATGCTGGCAACATGCTGCATTTTGATTATATTTCATCACAGGTTGCCTGATACTATGTCATTTGGCATTTATTTCCTTAGTGCAAAAGTGAATTGCAAAAATGGGCAATGGCATCCCAGAATGAGGTTGCTTTGTGTTAGGTATAATGAAAAAAAGTAAAGCTGTTCTTACCCCAGCAAGCTTGTAGTCTAAAAGATAAAAGTAGAAAAAAAAAAAAACAACAGAAAAACATTGTCTAAATGCTCTCAAGGCAGATAATATAGCAGAGCTGTTTCCTGAATGCTGCCATGTTGAATTTACTTTTTCACTTTTGCTTCAGATGTAAAAGCAAAAATTACAGCTTGAAGATTTATCAAAAGGATGAAAGCACTGCTGTGATATTTATCTTGCAGAAAGGAGAATAAAGGGGAACCATTTCATTTCACTGTGCCAAAATATCTGATGCTGGACTACAAGTCCACAAAATCATACATGAAGTGTTATACAGGAGTAGAATATATTTTTAGGACAAATGGGATATTCAGCTTAAAGTTGGTTCATCCATCAAAGGTGAGCTACAGAGGTGCTTCATGTTGGACAAGCTGTAAATAAATTCAAAGCACTGGCAATACATAAAGGTGAAAATTGTATGTAAAATATGAACTTTATATATATATACATATATATATACAGACATATATATAAATAAGATGATGGAAAATGGAAAATAAAGGAATTTAAAAGGGTCATCTAGCAAATCTCTCTGCTAAAATGAGGAAGAGTTGCACCTGTACCTCACTTTCCCCACTGTGTTCTCCTAGCTTCCAATAGCTTATACTCTGTGGCTTCCCTCGAACAACTTATGTTTATTCCGTTCCTCTCTGCAACAACTTTCAATGTAATTGAAGACTATTAGAAGGAAAAAATAACCATGTCCCTTTTTCTTTTTTCCCCATAATGGACAGCCTTCATTTCATTATTTTTCTCATGAACAAAAGGTGGGTGCATCATTCTATCAAATCTTTAAAGAATATCACCAAGCATTAAGCTTGCTGATTAACTAGACTCTCACAGAAGAAATAAATGTGTAATAAAACAGGTCTTTTACAAAAATACAAAAGCAAATTAAAAAATGTCAACAGTTCATGGTCTGGTTCAGCCTGGTTCCGTGACTAGTGGGGCAGAGGGATTTGCAAATCCGCGCCTCCGGAAAGGGAAACAGGGGACCCCAAAATAATTAAAAACAGCGGCAACGATCTGAGGAGAAACAAACTAATTTACTAAATACAGTATCGGAATGCAAGATAACACACTATAATACAATATAATTAGGATTGAAGCTAATAAATCAAATATAATGAGAGAGATTGTCCGAAAGGTGGATAGGCCTCACCATAACACTGAGGTGAGATGTGCAGTCCGGTTCAGCAGCAGGGAGGAGAGCCTGACGAAGAAGAGCCAGTCAGATGACCTACCAAGGCCTTATATCTGCTACCCCTGAGCAGAAATGATAACAGCACAGCGAACAGTCTTCTGGGGAATGTAGTTCTTCTCTTCTGGGACAGGTACCCAGAACTGGAGCATTAACACTTTAACTCCCAGTGCACTACATGATGTTATGATGTGGAATACTGATAACCAAAAATCATAAAACCATGACAAAAAAGCACAACTGCAACAACAAAATATTCTTTGTTTCTATTTTAGAAATGATAAACATCCTGGATGCAGTTTCGTAGAATCATAGAATCACAGAAATGTTTGAGTTGGAAGGGACCTTTGAAGACCATCTAGTCCAACTCTCCTGCAACAGATGGGGACACCTACAGCTCTATCAGGTGCTCAGAACCCCATCCAGCCTGACCTTGTAAAATGTCTACAGTTTCCTAAACAAGAATTCACAACTTAAAATGTGAAACTACCTTCAGTTTTTGCCTTGTTACTTATAAAACAGATAAATAACATGTAAGAAAGAACAATGTAGAAAGTATCATTAATGCAATTCTTCAATTAATTTTATTCAGCAGAGGGTTTTCCTAAGAGGACGTAATAAAGCTGAGTGTTTACTGCAGGTAGGACCATGGGAAAGTAAATAGAACAATCTCCTATTAGGACCATCACTTTCTAGGTAGAGGCATTAATGGAGATCTTTGAAAATATTCATACAAATTCATCGTTGAAAGGCTGACATTTTTCACAGAATCACAGAATCACAGAATCACTAAGGTTGGAAAGGACCTATAAGATCATCTAGTCCAACCATCCACCTATCACCAATGGTTCTCTCTAAACCATGTCCCTCATCACAACATCCAAACGTTCCTTGAACACCTCCAGGGTCGGTGACTCCACCACCTCCCTGGGCAGCCCATTCCAGTGCCTGACCACTCTTTCAGAGAAGTAGTATTTCCTAATATCCAGCCTGAATCTTCCCTGGCACAGCTTGAAACCATTCCCTCTAGTCCTATCACCAGTTGCACGAGAGAAGAGGCCGACCCCCAGCTCACTACAACCTCCCTTCAGGTAGTTATAGAGAGCAATAAGGTCTCCCCTGAGCCTCCTCTTCTCCAGACTGAACAATCCCAGCTCCCTCAGCCGCTCCTCATAAGGCCTGTGCTCCAGACCCCTCACCAGCTTTGTTGCCCTTCTTTGAACACGTTCCAGGGCCTCAATGTCTTTCTTGCAGTGAGGGGCCCAGAACTGGACACAGTACTCAAGGTGCGGCCTCACCAGAGCTGAGTACAGGGGGACAATTACTTCCCTGCTCCTGCTGGTCACACTACTTCTGATACAAGCCAGGATGCCATTGGCCTTCTTGGCCACCCAGGCACACTGCTGGCTCATGTTCAGCCGAGCGTCAACCAACACCCCCAGGTCCATTTCCTCTACACAGTCTTCTAGCCACTCCGCCCCAAGCCTGTAGCGTTGCTTGGGGTTGCTGTGGCCAAAGTGTAGGACCCGACATTTGGTCTTATTAAACCTCATCCCATTGGCTTCAGCCCAGCTATCCAGCCTGTCCAGATCCCTCTGTAGGGCCTCGCTACCCCCAGGCAGATCGACACTTCCAGCCAACTTGGTGTCATCTGCAAACTTACTGAGGGTGCACTCAATGCCCTCATCCAGGTCATCAATAAAGATATTGAAGAGGACAGGCCCCAGCACCGACCCCTGGGGAACACCACTCGTGACCGGTCGCCAGCTGGATTTAGCTCCATTGACCACCACTCTCTGGGCCCGGCCCTCCAGCCAGTTCCTTACCCAGCCAAGAGTGTACCTGTCCAAGCCACGGACTGCCAGCTTCTGCAGGAGAATAGTGTGGGAGACAGTGTCAAAGGCTTTGCTGAAGTCTAGGTAGACTACATCAACAGCCTTTCCCTCATCCACCAGGCGGGTCACTAGATCATAGAAGGAGATCAGGTTGGTCAAGCAGGACCTGCCCTTCGTGAACCCATGCTGGCTAGGCCTGATCCCCCGGTTGTCCCGCACTTGCCGCATGATCTCCCTCAAGACAATCTGTTCCATAACCTTCCCTGGCACCGAGGTCAGGCTAACAGGCCTGTAGTTCCCCGGGTCCTCCTTACAGCCCTTCTTGTAGATGGGAGTCACATTGGCAAGCCTCCAGTCTTCCGGTACTTCACCAGTCAACAAGGAGCGCTGATAGATGATGGAAAGCGGCTCGGCTATCACCTCCGCCAGTTCCCTCAGCACTCTCGGGTGAATCTCATCCGGCCCCATGGACTTGTGACAGTCCAGTTGGAGTAGCAGGTCTCTGACTGTTTCCTCCTGAATCGTGGGTGGTTTAGTCTGCTCCCCAGCCGAGACTACCAGGTCAAAAAGTGGAGTACCCTGAGGATAACTGGTCTGACCTTTAAAGACAGACGTAAAGAAGGCATTCAGGACCTCTGCCTTTTCCTTATCCCCAGTAGTCATATTCCCAGCCTCATCCAGTAAAGAATGGAGATTCTCCTTAGTCCTCCTCTTACTGTTGATATATTTGTAAAAGGGTTTCTTGTTTCTTTTTATCCCAGCGGCCAGGTTGAGTTCGAGCTGGGCTTTCGCCTTTCTGATTTTCTCCCTGCACATCTTAACAACTTCTCTGTACTCTTTCTGAGTTGCCCGTCCCTTCTTCCACAGGATGTAGATTCTCTTTTTCTCCCGGAGCCTCAAGAATAGTTCCCTATTCATCCACGCCGGTCTCCTTCCCCGCCGGCTCATTTTGCAGCTCAGGGGGACAGCCTGCTCCTGCGCCTGTAAGACTACCTTCTTGAAGAGCAACCAGTTGTCTTGGACCCCTTTACCCTCTAAGACTGAATCCCAGGGGACTCCCCCTACTAGTCTTCTAAACATTTCAAAGTCCGCCCTCCGGAAGTCCAAGGAGCCTGCTAGTGAGTTTTGATGGGGCTTCAGAGCATGTGCTGAAGCAGGAATGAGGAATGGACTGCTTATGAGCTTGGGACAAAATAGAGAGAGTCTAAGAGTATTAAAGCAGAAAATTTCTAAAATGCTGATGGAAATTCCCTCAGATCCTACACAAAAACAGACCTTGAAGATGGAAGAACACAACTAGATTGAGGCAACTGTGAGTTGAAGATCTATAGTGAATGCTCCATGAGTTCCTCATGGAGACTTGTGTATGTTTGCATTTTGAGCTATTTTTGCAGAATTTAGTTTAATTTTCCAAAGTTAACTCTGTATACTGGCATTAAGATACTATACTTGAAAACAAACATACTCTTTATTTTTCCATACATTTT
Source organism: Pavo muticus (assembly GCA_016647715.1). Classification (NCBI taxonomy): domain Eukaryota; kingdom Metazoa; phylum Chordata; class Aves; order Galliformes; family Phasianidae; genus Pavo; species Pavo muticus. Next base: position 1,958,682 of record JACDJE010000275.1, on the reverse strand, counting down.
AGACTGAATGCTTCCTAGTTCCTAGTGAGGAAAAGATAGACTGAAATGCATATCCATAATGCTGTGCTTAGGGACTATAGGTAGGATACACAACTTTTTTTAGCTACAGATTTATCCTATGTATTTACAGGAGACTAAGGATGGGATATACTTGCATATATGTAAATATGCATGGATAATCTTTTGGCTCAGCAGATGCTGTAACAGGAGAACTAAATGTAACTTAAAGCATTTACTTGTTTAAGCTAATAATAATCATATTTTAAAAACAATTAAAATCTTTACTAAAATACTTTCCATTTTCTATTTTAAATGGGTAAATGATTCCATATAGGTCCAAAAAGATACAGTAATTGCCAGTAGGACTTTTTACAAAAGTAATTTCTCATATCTTTGTAGAGGACTGTCAGTAGTATCAGCATGGAAGTAAAGCAAATTATTTTAAAAGAAAAAAGACTTGGAAAGTTGTCTGAGTTAAAAATATGAAAATACAATCAAAACAAAACAAAACAAACAACAATAATAACAAGCATACCATATTATGTAAATAGATCAACATACAATCATTAAATTAAGTAATGCTTTTCAAGACTGAACCACAGCTAAAATGATAAATTTTATTATGACTGCTGTAGTTTTGTGCACTATCATCAGTATATTAGTTTTTCTTCTACCTGAGAATGCTAATGAAGAAAATAATATGTTTTTTTCTGTGCAGCATCTGGCACCTAAAACCATAAAAATGTTAAAATGCCCTTGATAGTTTTTTAGTGCAGTATTGCTGTAGGAGGCATTACCTGGCTACTTCCCAGAAAGCTATGCAATTGCATCAGGATTGTGTTGACCAGGAAAGTAAACTACAATCAAATGGTTTGAATTAGTGACAGTGTCATTGTTTTCTCTGGCACCAATGACAATGAATAATGCCAGTGCTCTGAGTTCTCCTGCCTGAGATACTTGATTTCCACAGCTAAAGGTAGAAGGAGCCTTGCAGTTCTGCCAGCCCAGCTAGAGCAAAACTGGCATGGGTGACTGGCTGGAATGAAAATATATACTCTGACAGGGTCTCCCAAAATGCAATGTAGATAAACTCTGGATTTCACAGTTTTGTGTTAACCATCCCAGCTGTTCTCCTGGATGTCTCAATTAACGTCTTTGGAGATGAGAAGTATTTTGGAGAGGGAAAATTCCTCGAGATGGAGAGAGACAGTTGCTTGTGATCCTGACAGACCTGGAACCCCTGGGAGAATACACGCATTGTGTTTGCTCTTAGTCACAAGCTCTGGACAAGTAGTTCTGTTGAGTGAAGTATTTGGCATCACAGATGTGAATTTGTGTGACTCTTCAACAACAGAAAGCTTTTAAAATGGAAACAAAAATAAAGCATACATTTATTTGGACAGGACTTGTGCCATAGGGATGCAAATTTTGAGAAAGAAACAAAGTTGTATCATCATCATTTGTCCCAGAAACCTGCCTGCGAGATCAGCCCAACCTGATTCTTCTGTTGTTATTGTACAGTTGATATAGAGTATTAGGAGGGATGAAAAAAGCAGCTTCCAGCTGATGTTGCTGAAAAGAAAGCTCCTTCTGGCTTGGCAAAGCATTGGCTAATTCTTTTGGCCTTCCAGGCAGAACTGCTGACTGCAGATCACAAAGGTCCCAACTTAAAACTTGTTTGTATATATGAGCAGAATACAAACATAGTAAATCCAGCCAAGGAAAGAATCTCTGCTAATTGCTTAAGTTCATTCTTTGTGTAACTACCAAATGGCTGACATGAGCATAGAAGAAGTATAGATTCATTTTGTTTTAAGACCAGCTCTTCCATTAATAATTTTATCTTCATTTCTCCAGTTTCTTTCCATTTTTCTCCACAGCTTAATGTCTGTTTTCTATTTCCTGACAAAAAAAGTGATTGCAAGTGCTGTAAAAAATTGTGTCTTATGTATCATCAACTAGCATGTTTTTCCCTACTTTTACTAAGCATAACACATTCTGCAACCTTTGCAGGTTAACGTATTTTGCAATGCATTATTAAGAAATTATTTTTGATGTACTGTTGTTATCCCTTTATTCTGCAATTCCCCTTCACCTACTGGCATTCATATTCTTTAAATGTTTGGTAATTGCTGTTTTGTGTTCAGTTTTTTCACGTTGCTTATGATTTTGTACATCTTTCTCATAGAATGACAGAATCGCTCAGGTTGGAAAAGACCTTAAAGATCATCGAGTCCAATGATGACCTAACCATACTACCTTAACTCTAACAGTCCTCCACTAAATCATGCCCCTGAGCACCCTATCACCTCTGTTCCAAACTAAAGAAGCTTAGCATTTAATTTCTTCTCACTCTCAAATAGTGCTGCTGATCTGAGAGTAAAGACACTCTCACTAGATTAGAAGGAATTTCAGTTAGTTTGTCATTATATTATATGTGAGCAAAAAGTTTCAGCAAGCTCATGAGTAAATAGAAGAGTACAGTTGATTGTTTTTCCATAGATACTTTAGAGTTCTCTCCCTCAATGTACCTAACTTATTCTGCTCTCAACGAACCGCTTTCATTTTTCCTTCTATAAAACATCACTTAACTCAAAATACACTTAATCGTATTAAGTGACATTGTAGACAGAAGTATTTCATTTTAAGTTGAAATGGGTAATTATGAGTGGGTATTAGTTTCTGTAGACTGCAGTATAAAGGTTTGTTCTTAGCCCAGTTGCCAATAATGATTTTTCCAATTATCTGAAAGAAAATCATCAATCATTGCTGACAATTCAGAAAATGACATTGAATTATCACTATCTAGATTGCTTGTTAATGTGAGTGCAGTCAAGCGTATTTCCTAACACCATACAAACAAATGGAAGGTCCATGTTCAAAGAGAAAAGAATGGTGTCATTATTGCGAAGTATGAAATTGTGTCTTCATGGGAAGTGATTCAGAAAATGCTTCACAAATCACCTAAGTTACCAAATCAGCGTGAACATCCAGTCCAATAATATAGCTAAGAAAATCACCTTATACCTTGTCCTGTAGGAATTATTCAAGACTTGAAAAATATGTTTGTCGGTTAAAGAGTTAAGGAGTTTAGTCTATTTACTTTATAGAATAGTAAGTTAACAAATGAAATCGTGACTTCATGTAATCACGAGGAAAAGAGACACTGAAGACTCTAATCTTACAAAGACATAAAACCACAAAATAAATGGAAGTAATGCTTTCACCAAAAGGAGAGCAATTGGGACGATTTCCCCAGTGGATTATCTATTTCTTTAAGGCTTTCTAGCTAAATCACATCCTCTAGAAAAAGACCACAGTTCTTAATAAATAAACAAACAAACAAACAAACAAATAAAGTTTTTGTTTAGAAAAGAGTGAATGTTCCTCTTTATATTTCATTTTGACACATACTAGTCTGAGTCATTAAGATGGTTCCCTTAAACGATGCAAAAATTATTGTTCTGATCCAACCTTAATTTTACATTTCTACCTTCTAATTAATATCAATACTAGTATCAATAACTATGAAGCCACTTCAGCTTCTTGTGTATGACAGTAGTTAAATATGAAGTTCAAATCCCACTTTCTCACTCAGAAGGTATTATTTTTCCCCTATGGAATAATATTGCATTAGATTTGGTATTTTAAAGTCATTCTGCTGAGATTGTTTTACTTACTTCATAATTTTCAATTTCAAAAGCCTTCCATCTTGGTCATATTTCACTCAGAAAAAAATATTTTTTTTACCTAGAGACTACCAACATCTCACATCTAAATTTCTCCCCTCAGCTATCCATCCACAACCCCAATGCAGGTAATTCTTTGTTTCCACAGTTGCTTCACACCTTTCTTCTTTTCCCTTTGTCCTCACTCAGAAATATCAAAAGAAGTTTGGGAGAACATCAAGCATCCATGCACATCAGCACATTGCTTTACCACTGACTTGCCAAGCCAGCTCAAATATTCCTTAATCAAGGTAAAGGCAGAATGTGTGAAACTTCCAGTGAAATTCTTCACATTGAGATTCAAACCACAACTGAGTACCACCTGCACCAAGAGCATGCTTATTTTTCTTGTTACTCTCTGAATGAAAACTACACAAATGGGCTAGCAAGAAAAATATAAAAAACAACCCTCAAATTATATTTATAATAACACCAAAAGGCACCCAAGAAAGGACCCATTACCCAAAACTGATATTTAAATGAAAAATTTCTCATCAAATTGAACTAGAGTTAAACCTCAACCAATTATATTTAAATGTAATGAAAAATAAATACAGCTGAGCTATTAAGATAGCTGGAAGGTCTGTCAGCACTTCCATTATAGACCTAGTTTGTTTGGGGGATTATAAGTACTGTAAAAATGTGTTCCAGGCTGAAACTTGGCAGACAGATGTTGTAGTTTTAGAGGTTGGGACTTTTTTTTTTTTTTTTTTAAGAGGTTAAAAAAGAGGATTTGCCACTTCTGAGGTACAGGATTGGTAGGCTCTGGAATTTTCCAACACTATTTTTGGTGCTCCTATAATGCAAAAAAGGACTGACTTTAAAAATAAGATGATGTAAGCTATTATTAGTCCATGCTGTGAACTAGCCATATGCTGCTTTTGGGATTTGTACAGGGGTTTATTTTTAAAAGGCAAGTGGGTTCAAACACAGGTCAACAGACTAATATAGCTTTTTTTACTCATAGGGTGGGATTTTTCAAGTGCCCTCAGCATCGGCTTACCTCAGTTCCCAAGAGCTGACATCAGTGGTGTCGAAAGCTGAGGACTTAGTATACCCCCACTCATCAGCTGAGATGATGAAAATAAACAAGGATACCTGCCTATTCTATTATTCATCTCTCATGCCTTATCTTTATGATACATTGGAGTTTCATAAAAAATTCTCGGTACAGGATGGCATGGATTTATTGATATTACTGATATACATATAGATATATAGTATTGATTCCCCCCTACTTTCTGGTGGTTTATAGATGTGGGAAACCAACTAAGCAACATTGGCATTTTTTGTCTCAGCAACCATTTCCTTAATTTGCTTCTGCAAGGAATACAGCTGGTGTGCAGCACACACACTTCTTCCTTTAATAAGGAAGCAAAAGAGCTTTGGACATCCACTTCACCCTACAGACCACAGCCTGATAGCAAAACTACGTGTGGTATGGGTACAAATCTAGACAAGAGTTGAGCTGTGAATCCACAGTATTTAGGACAGTTGTGTAAGGACATGGTTGGTCTGAGGGAAGCAAGGATACTTTTTTGTAGGAATGAACATCAATATCTGAACAAGGATAGTTGCAAAAGTATTTGTGAAATTGAGGAACATTAACTTTCACCTTTTATCTTCTTTCTGTGCACAGAAGAAAGAAGATATGAATGCCCAGACTGAGTGGCTACTGGATGCCACTGCTATCATTATGAATGGGAGTGAGGGTCTTCAAAGGATTGAAGACATTTGTTCTGATACTTAGAAACCCTAATCTCCACGGGGTCCTTCTAGCACTTCTGCAAGCTCAGCTGTGGTTACAGGGCTGATACTCACTTGTTGATACTGGAAATACTTTTTTTCTTCACTCCTGCAGGGCAGTAGTTTCAACCATGACGTGATACAGAAAATCATCATTTACATTTAGACTTGAATAGGGCAGAACAAGGATTCGAGCCAAGAGTTTTACAAGAGTAACTGAATTATGAAGTTATTGATTATTCTGGAATATTCTTTCTCACTGTCTTTATTATGGTTGTTGGTTTGTGGAAAGATTTCTGTTCCAAGTTTCTGAGGGATCACAAACAATTTTGTTTCTCCAAAACTGGTGTTTCTCCAAAAACTGGATGCTGAATTCTGAAAATGGATCATAAAATTTAGCTGAATAATTTATTTCTGACTAGCGCTAGTTAATTTCCATGAAATGTGAAATTATATCCTTATTTCTCTATTTATTTACATAATGGAGTCTGTCAGTAGCAAATCCATCTGTTTTGTTTTGTTTTGTTTTTTATTTGCTCCTTTATAAATCACTTTTTCTTTCAACCAAAGTTAACATTTTTTGAGATGTAGGTTTTAAAAAACATTGGCACAGCATGATTCATAGCATTTGGGGTGAGGAACCATGTTTATTTGTATTTCATTTTGCTAATAATTCAACAGCTCTAGAATACTAATCTACTCTTTTTCATACTCACAAATGATGTAAGTTTCCAGGATCAGACTTCTTTATGAAGAAATTACAAATATTGGCAGTAGGTCAGCATGAGTGCTCTTCGTTCACTGTATAACTGAAAAGACTGGAAATAAACAAGAAAGCAGAAGTTAAAGCATAGCAGAACAAGATCTTGTTAGCCAGGTAATGTTTTAATATTTCTCCTACTGCCACATAACAGTGCTGAGAAAGAGGGAGTTACGAATCAGATTAACCTGGTATGGATCAATGCCTGGTTAGAAGATCACCAGAGATTTTACTCCAAGTGGAGCTGGTACAGGCCTTCAGAGGAGTGTAAGTTCAGAGGAGTACAATTTGCTTTGTCATGCTGAGCTTCCTCCATGGGCGAGGTTCAGATATAACTAAGACAACATAAAGGAGGGTACTTCTGCAACAAGCCTGAATTTTGCCTTCCCTAAAACTCTCCAAAACCTACATGGAGGTCATGTTCCCATTCCTCACACAACGTCCTCAGAGTCTTTATCCTTGTCTGATGAACTGTGCTTCCAAAAGTTCTGAAGTTGGGTAGGAGCTCTGTGACCCAGTCTTCTGAAAGGTTGTGAAAGGAAGAAAAATCTTTTTGATCATTTAGAATATAATCCAACAAGTTCCACATAATAACTTGAGATGTAATTGTGTCTGCAGTCTTCATTATAGGCTGTAGTCCCTTTTCTGTGGAGGGCATCCTGGTAGAGGAGAGGGATCATCTAACTTTAACTCCTGGAAGCTTTAAATGAAAGGTTTTCAATGTGAAAAAGAAGTCTTTAAAAGTACAACTGTATCCCTCAGCCTGAACTCAAGGTTGTTTCAGAAAAAAAAAAAAATCAAGTAAGTTCTCATGCAGTGGCCTTACGTCTCCAGTCATAAAAAAATATGAGAAAAAAAAAATATTTTAACAGTGACTACTTTATTTTTTTGTCATAATTTTGATAGCTACAGCAGGAAGGTATGTCTAAGGAGAGTGTTGTAGTAGAAGTACAGTGAAGGACTGGGGAGAACAATCTCTCAGCTGCATTGCAATAGTGAAACCAACAGGTTACAAATAATTACCACAATAACTGTTTCCCATTGCTCTCTACACAGTTTAGAAAATGAAGTATTAAAGTAAAACAAAACAAGCAAAAAAAAGAGCAATTAAAAAAAATACACATACTTCCCTGGTTTTGCCTCATATGTAAACTCCATGCAAAATGTGAAACTTTGCATGGATCTTACTTGGAGGAGCACTAAGTCCAGGAGGGGAACCTTTCCTTTGTGCAGGCAGGTGAGTAGCAGTGTGGGTGAACCTATTCATTTTGAAACTGCGGAATAAAAGTGTTTCAAAACTTTTTAGTTCCTTCATTTTTCAATTGCCCTTGAATTCAACTGAGATGTTTTCATTCCTTTCATTAAAATCTTTATATTGTTTTCCTTGTGTTTTATTAAATGGTGACAACGGTAATGAAGAAAATTGATTTCATGCTGCTCTCTGTCATGCACTGGAGTAGGGGGCAGGGGTCATGATTGCCCTCCCCTGGCTGTTGGCTTGGCATCAGTGAACAAGCTGCACTGTTTCCAATTGCAGGGGACTTGCAGGAATCAGGTAACTGGGAGAGGGAAGAGAGGACAGAGAGCCTGCTCCCTCCCCACAACTCTGAGGACAAGGAAAGAATCTGTTCACTAGGTTTCAAATGCAATTGGAGTAGTTCTGCTTAGAGCCCTGGATCTCAAGCTCTCCTCTGGGCTTATCCTGGAAACCATCATCCTCTGTAAGGACCATAGGTTTTGTCCAAGTAGTAGGGAAAGCTAGTAAACCAGAGTAAGAAGAGTTAAATTTATACCTTCTGTGCATCAGAATTCTTTCCCAAGGCTGATTCTAGAAAAGACACACTAAAGGCTGTTGAATATCCAGCCAGAGGATCGAACATAACTTCAAATCTTACTTCACACTTCTGTTTCTTTTTCAGTAGGTCCTTCAAGTTAGACTCCAAAAGTCATATGATGAGCAGGACTAAGGGAAGGAAGATCTGAGTGTTAACAGTGGCTCACAGTTTCATCTTCAACTGTCAAAATACACCCATATCCTCTCCTTTTATACTCTTGGTTTGTCTCCTCAGTCCTCATGCCACACACCATTCTCTTTTAAGGAAAATGAAATCAATTTGGATTCTTCCTCAATGATATTAAAAGGGAAAATTCCTTAAGCCACTCACTCAGAGCTGATCCTTTTAAGGTTTTGCTTTTGTTGTGTGAAAGAAAGCAGCAGAATTTTCAGTATCAGAACACCCCACCCCTGGGCTGCATCACTTCAAAACCAAATGTTCAACTGTTTGCAGCGCTATTGTTAGATTGCTTTGTTATGTGATACACTCCCTGACTGCATGCTCTGTGACACTGGGAATCATAAAACTCCCATTTTGGAAATGAACTCTGGTATGTACATAACCCACATAGCAGCGAACAGGGTTTGGTGGCACTCAGAGCGCTGCCTGCATTATGAGGTGTTAGTAAAAGTTTTGGTCTCTTCAGCCTCTTTTATTGGTTCTGCAGTGGATTCCTTTCTTACAGATGTTTTCTAAACCAGCAGTTCCAAGGAGAGCCTACTTATTGCCAAAAGTTTACAGCTGAATTTCTTGGCATTCGCAAGCAATGATTTCATCAGAACATGAAATAAGACAGAGCTGCTGTTGAAAGACACTGTTTTATAATCCAGCACTGTAAATTTAAGACTTTTATTTGCTGCAGAGTTTGGTTTCCATTTGTTAAACTCTCTGATAGGTGTATTGCTTGGGAACAGATATAGAAGTTTTACAGGGTCTTTGTGCAATTTAAAACCCCCATATAGAATACCATAGTACGGTGCCCATTCACATCATTAAAGACTTTTACAAGAGTATCATGTTCACACTTATATGTACTTTACTCTAGCGACCCTCCTTGTGCCATGTTTGAATTATTATAAGCGGTCCCATGCAGAATGCTGCCTCAATAGCTGGAGTAGGGAGGCTTTGTTTAAAATTCAAATAATAGCTGAATGGTGTCTGTTTGTTCCTGATCAACACTCTGCATACAAAAAAAGGTTGCACTTTTTTAAAAGGCAGCAAATGTGGACAAATATTAGCTTTTGGAACTAAAGGGGAAGTTATTCATTCACTCAGCAGTGCTTTGCAAGCTATCAATCTTTCAGGTATTTCTATTAGCTTTAATCATCGAGGTTGTTTGTTTGGAGCAATTTCTAAGAGAATAAAGGTACCTTTGGCTCTTATCTCCTGTCATCAAAGCATCCATTAGGAAATCCAAGCCCTGTAGGCAAGCTCAGGGGATTACTCAAAGAGGTTTTCTTGAAACAAGCAAGAATTCAGTGCCCTCTCTTCAGTGCACAGGAGTTCAGGTGGAAACCATAATCTGAAAGAGAGGTTTATCTGGGGTTTAGTACAATTTGAACAGGATTTTGTTCAAGGCAAAGCTACAGATAAAAGCACCTTAAGTATGTTGAAACAAAGATGAGCCCCTATTCCTCGTGGTGCTGTTTATAAGTCCAATGGTCTGTCAACAGAGTGGAGGGAAAAGCTCTGAAAGTCTTACAGTTATCACAGTATTCAGCAGATTGGGCCACTGAGAAGCTAATGAATAGCTTTTTAATAAAGGAATGCTGATTACATGTGAAGTAGTCAAAAGCTGATTCAGCAGTGGGAGGTTTACCAAGTAAACAGGAAGGTTGAGGATGGGGATAATGTAAGGATTGGCAAAAAAAAAAGGAAAAAAAAACCTCTTTAAAATACAGGATAGGCTTAAAATGAAAAGCTTCTGAAATGTGTATGGAACTGAATTTTCACAAAATTTGAGCATTTTTATTCCTCAGGTACAGGAATTTAATTCAGTTCACTGCTAATGGAAAGGGAACACACGAGATGTGGTCAAATAACAATGCAACTCTACATTTAGGAAGCTTGGGTTTAGAAGAAAGCCTAGTGTAGTATGACTAGGATGCAGGTGACCTGGGTTCGACTCCTGCTTCTTCCACTTGCCCACTGCTTCTCGACATGCCCTCTTTGGTTTTCCTTCCCTGAGAAGGGAAATGATGAATGGCTTGGGATCAAGTGATGAAAAGCCTATGATGAAGTTCAGATATTGTTATACTTCTGCTATTCCCAAGAATCCTGTCTATAAGTTGAAACTTTGTTTCTGTAGGAAAAGAGAGTACAAAGCATGGCCTTGCCTTCTTACTATAATTAAACGGGCTTGATTCACAAATGACCAAGTAGAAATTCTTTTAAAAATGAAGTATTTTGTTTCAGCTTCTTAAGGTAATAGATACTGTTCTGCTTTTCTTTAGACTGAAAGTTTTTCAAGGCTTTCATCCAAGGAATTAACGTGTCTATGAGGGCATCAGTTTATAAAGATAATAGAATAGACAATATGCATTTGAAATTTCAAAAAGGTTTTGACAAAAAATGAATAAATTCAGAGTTAATTAGAAAGCCCATTCACTGTGAATTCAGGTAGTGTTCTTTTGGAGATTGAAAGTGAATTAAAGGGCAGGAAAGAAAGAGTAAAGCTTAATGGTTATTTTTCAGGATGGAGAAGAGACAAAAGTGTAGTTCTTCAGAGATCTATTCTAGTATCTATTTTATTGAGTGTATTGACACTGGCCTGAAAATAGGAGCAAATAGTGAAATCTCCAAGTCAAGATTTGATATTATGTTCTTTCAGTTAGCTGAATATCATATCAATGACAAGAAAAACGAGAAGAATCTTACAAGTTTTGCATGGATGCAGAAAAAAAAAAAAACAAAAATCAAACTCGACAAGACATCAGATATCATTGGAAGGGTACTATGCAGATGTCAGTTTTCTTTCTATATCAGACTTTCCGAATACTGTGTGTGATTTTGTGATCTCAGGACAGACATAATGGAACTAGATAAGAGTACGTTGATGATGGAAAAGCAGTCTTACAAGAAAACATTAGAAAGGTTGGAACTCTTCTGTTTCAAGGGGAAAAGGCTGAAAGGAATATAATCAAATTCTGCAAAATCTCAATAGCATGCAGAATGATTATTTGGGAAGTATTTCTTTAAGCAATAGCTAATTAAACTTCTGAAACTTACGGCTACATGAGGTTGTGGAGACGATTTATTCAGTTCAAAAAGAGATTAGATAAATTCATAAGTAACATATTCTTAAATAAATTCTGACAGGGCCAGGAAGAGATGTGGCTTCTCCATCCCTAATAAAAGCATTTTGAAAGTAGATGAACTACAGAGTATAACCAGGCTCATGTACTCTCCCAAAACAGCATCTCTTATTGCTGCTGTCAGAAAGAGAATACTGAGTTAGAAGGACAGTTGCTCTGGCTCATTATGGCATTTCTTATATTCTGACTTCTTTTCCAATGTTGGACACATTGTAATTAAACTAACAAAGACTAAATACGTGATATAAACAATATTACCTCCCTAGAAATGGACATTCTGACTTTAAGACCTTCATTTCCAAGAGCAGAAGAATGGTGTATAAATGGGAACTACAGGCACGTGTTGAACCAAAACAGGTTAGAAAGAAGGTGAATTTATCAGGCATGAAAATAATCATAGTAGCTTTTAGACAAGCTTGATAATTTGCCAGGTTTCTATTCAAAATACAGATTCGATAAAAACACTGTGCATGGTTCAAAAATCTTCCTGTCATCCTAACAAATTTACATGTCTATAGAATTGTTAAATGTAATTAGATTTCATTTACTCAGAGTCCATCTGTTGTCAGGGATATTTTTACATGGTCCTATAAAAAAAAGCCTATTATAATCTATGTAGTCCATCTATAGAACAGAGTATGGATGATTTAGAAAGAAGCTCTCAATTTTTTAGATAGTTCATGCTTATCCTGTCTAGGCTCCATCCCAATTTTCACCTGACTCACAATATCTCCATCTGACATGAAACCTCAGTCGGCACTGAGTATCTGTATATCATCCCAGTCTAAAAACCTTGTAGAGGACAACACATCATATTTCAACCCAACAAGCAAATCTTACCTGCCTCTTTTAATGCACAGTACACACACACAAAAAAAAAGTAAAGTGATTTAGCAGGGAATTCCTCTTTTAATATTTATCAGTGAAAAGTCTGGTCATGTAGATATTCACAGGCGGACAGACAGCTAAGCTTTAAGTATGCAGCCATATGCAACAGGAAGATAGGAATTTTGAGACTGACATCAAAGACAGACAACTAAAAAGGAAATTTTCAAGTGTTTCCTGGCTAAATTATGCCCTCCAAGGAAGTGGGTTGCTGACAGTGGCAAAACGGTTCCATTTCTAGCTTTTCTGGTGCCAGACCCTGAAAATCCAAACTTAGCTGCTACTGTCCCAAAGGGAGAAATTAGAACAATACTTACTGCAATAAGGGATCTTCCAAGTAGCAGCAGTCACCACATCCACACCTCCCATCCTTCAGGAACAGAAATCTTGTCTTTCCAGACTCTTCTTCCATGCAGATATGGAAAGCACAGGGTGTTCCTGTACCAGGACATCTTAAAAGCTCTGAAAACATAGCCAAGGGCAGAGCAATTCTACATTTTCTTGCTATTCTCCAAAACACTTATTTTATTTTATATTTTTATTGCTTATTTCAGGCCTAATTCAGGTTTATTTCACTATCTCCTGTTGTAGCTACTGACTCAAAGTATTTCAGAAGATTACTACTGTAACTTCATAGAATCACAGAATTATAGAATTACTCACATATAGAGTACTGATGCTACAATATCAACATAGGTACCACAAAGATGCAATCGTGACAAAAGTCAAATGTTTGGCATTTAAATAATACTTCTGGTTTTGTTCACTAATTCTATTCCAGTGTCTTCTGTTTAATGCATCAAATTTCTTGGTGTGGTGACACGTGATTAATCTGGATGTAAATTTTCAGTAAGACTTGAAGATTCTTAGCCTGAAAATTATCTACAAATCTTCATAAAATTAGCTGATTATATCAGATATTTGTGACATAATTGTGTGAGAAAATGTTTAGAGTGTCTCATGATTATTATTTCAATAAATTTCCAATTTTGCCTCTAGATGTTTTAGGTTTTGATTAAAAATTTGAAAGAGATGAATCACATTGTTCTGAAGCTGTCTCAAATTCACCTCAGATTCTTTTCACTAACTTGTTTATACTGTTTCTATTTGTGAGAGGGTTCTTGCTAACTATCTTATTTTTCTTGCTCATCTAAATTAACAGTGTAGGCATGGAGTGATGCCATCTTTACCTGAGGTACAGAACAGAAAAAGAAATTAAATACCAAAGTAAGATATCTTCTTCTGCTTATATGTTTTTTATGTAAAATGCTTTGCATTTTATATTAGAAACACCTCCCTCTATTGTCATTAGAGGAAATGCAAAATGATTCATATCCTAACTGTGGTGCTTTAAAGTTCAGGATTTTCACATCTTTCCTTTTAAACTCTACAGTTACTGGGAAAAAAAAAACAAAAAACACCACAAGGAGGCAATTCAGAACTTCCAACTTTGCTTTATCTCCTGAATAATATTCTGACAGTATATATATATGGATCTTAGAGAGACTAATTGCCTTGTTTAACCAAGTAAGTACTAATGCTTAATGTAGGAACTGTAGCTATCTCTTCTCTGTGTGCCCAGCTCATTTGTGCATATATTCGTATCTTATTTTCATTTATGATGCCTAGAGTGTTTTATCTGATTTCCAGTTGCTCTCTCAGCTGAGGACAAGTCTCATAAATCCTGTATTGCATCTACTGCCTGCCCCATCAGGAACGGGGGTATCTCAGATATCAGTAGGTATCCATGAATGGAGAAATTAATTGAATATTTTTCCCCAATCAGTGAGATGCTTTCAGTCTTGATCAAGCTAGATATGTGTTTGGTGGGGCAACGCTGGTCCTGAGTGCAGGAGCAACAGTGGATTGGCCCCAACAAAGATGTAACAGGTTTTGCAAGAAGATATCACATCTGAAATGGAGGTGATCCATGGAGCTGAATGCTGACCCCATCAACATAAGGTTGCGGCTGTTCACTTGTCTCTTTCATTTGCTCACTGCAGTGATGTATGGGTCCTTGTCACTGTTTGTCTCCATTTTTGTTTCCATTCTATCATTCATGGCATGGAACTGAAAATCTTACACAGAAGAAGACTTCTGTTTCTAATAACAGGCATCTAACAAAAATTTTTGAAAACATTTAGAAATAATAAAAGGTTTTTTTTTTTTTTTCCCAATATTTCATACAGATAATTCTTGGGATTTCGGCCATTAATGTGATTTTTTTGTTGTTTTTTCTTTTTTTTCCTTTTTCTTTCAGTTTTTTCATCAGTGTGCCTTCAAGTTGATTGAAATTTACCTTGGTGTCTAAGAAAGAAAGAGCACTGGGGCCTCCTACAGTTTCCTTTTTAATTGTAGTTTGTGTTCAAGTATTACACAGAAATTACAGCCATGAGAAAGGGACGTATCAGTGAAGATACTTTACTAATGGATGTGAAGAAATGGACTTTTCAAAGTTAGGATTTATCTGTCCAAATGTAGATATATACAATCTGCATACCAACTTCAGAATGGATTCTCTTTGTAATCGGTGGAAAGGAAAAGCCTCTTCTAAAATGCAATTTATCTTACTCTAATCTAAATGTCTAAAATTATCCAGATGAATAGTATCCTGAAAATGTCTATGGTTTTCCATTGACTATAAAGGAAGTCTAGGCAGTTTGCTCAGATGTCTATACTGCAAAATGTCTGAAGTTAAGTGAAAGGAATCCAAGTAGTTTACCATCATACAGGGAAGGTCTGATCCATACAAACATCAGAGAGCATGCCTAGTGTCACAGATGACCCCTGAGGAACTGAATACATATTTCTTGAATTCCAGGTGAATAATTTAACCATAGATTATCTTTTCTACAAAAAAAAAAAAAAAAAAAAAAAAAAAAAAAAGTTATGAGTAGGTACATAAAAACTCTTCACGTCTTAAAATAATACTTCCAGCTTGTACAGAAAGATTTTGGCTAACTTCCCAGCCATACCCTCACTTCCCACCTACCCACAATATCCCTGCCTAAGAATCCAAATGAATATTTATGTTTTTCCCCATTTGGAGAAACTACTAAAAATCCAAAAGGAAAGAGTCACTCAGAAAAAATAGCATTGCATAGGTTGCAAGAGCTCTACTTTCTTAGAAAACATTGTAATTTTATAGTAGAAGAGAAAAGAGAGTACGGAGAAAGAGAATTACATCCCTTCTTCTTCACATTTTTTTAAAATAAGGCCATAATCCCAGGAAAAATATCTGAACAGATGTTTTCCCTTGAAAACATTCCAGAAAATGAAAGCACACATGGCATACTGATCTGCTATTTCCTTCAACACATTCTTGTTCAGAGATAACAAATGTACCATGTGATGTTGCCATAGTAGCTACTTGTATTTTACCATAGACTGAAGCAGAGGAAACAGTTAATCTACACCCATTCCCTGAGTATTGGACAAGTTGTAGTGATGTCATTTTTCTCCTCTTAACATTGCTCTCTGCACAGCACTTCCTAGAATGTCTGCTGAAGGACCCTATGCAGCAAGCAGCCATTTAGATCAAGTATCTTGTATGTGCAGAGTTAAGAACAGCGCAGGAAGAAACAGCACATTCAGGCCAATGAGACAGCCAGCCACTTCTTTTCAGGGTGGTCGTCAGGCATGAGGAATGCTGTTCACCTCCTGGCAGCTAATCCCAAGCCCCTCTAAAAATTGCAAACGAGCAAGAACGCTATTCAGCATTTTTTTCAGGCCCCGTCACAGAATCATATAATCATTAAGGTTGTAAAAGACCACTGAGATCATCTAGTCCAACCACAACCCATCCCCAGCACGCCCACCTCAGTGACACATCTCCACAGTTCTTGAACATCTCCAAGGACAGTGACCGTATCACCTCCCTGGGCATCCTGTGTCAATGACTCACCAATCTCCCTGAAAATAAATGTTTCCTTATATCCAACCTGAACCTCCCGTGGTGCAAGTTAAGGCAATTACCTCCAGTCCTATCGCTGTTACCTGGGAGAAGGGACTGACCTCCACGGCATATATTTGGACAGCTTCCGGTGTTTTTCCAGGCTTGTCTGACTTTAAATTAGTAACTGTAACTTTCTGTAGCCTCCCAGGCACACCTTCTGCCTGCATGTTTTCCAAACAGACCAGTTTCTAGTGAGTTATCCATTAATTTTTCCAGTGAAGCTGGCCAGTGCAATGGTTTTCTATAAAATGGTTTTATACAAAAACAAAACAAAACAAAAACCAAAAACCCACCAACAAAAACAAACAAAATCCCCAACAACAACAAAACTCACAACCTTATTAATAATGTTGGAAAAGTACTTGTTTGAGGCAATATCACTATGAAAAGAACTGATATCTCATGTATTTGAGAAACTGGTATGATCAGTAGATAATAATAGCCAAGTTTGTAGAATCCAGTGGAGAAACTTGAAATACTACGTAAAAACTGACAGCAGGAATTACAGGACAATAAATGCATTGTTAAATAGGAAGCATGACTAAATTGGAGGTATTTAAGGGTATATATTGCTAGGGAAAGCTATGACTTAAGCAAGATATGGTAGATCAACTTTTTCACATTCTTACATTTTAAAATAGACTAACAAAACATGAATATAAGTACATACATTGAGAAGAAAGTAAAGCCTGCCTGTGTCAGCAGCATTTGAGGAGAAAGCTGTAAGAAAAGTTCTGTGCCTGTAGTCCTAACGATGAATCTGAATAATGTACAAAGTCATTATATACTATTTGGCATTGTAAAATGAATAACTTCTTTTTCCAAGTATAGCAAGAAAGATAAATGGCATTAACGGTAGGACCCAACTGCTCCTTCACAGAAAAAAAAATCGCTCATACACAAAAAGAGCAAACTGTTTTAGACTTACTTTCATAATCTTCTGAGATATTTCCAAAAAATATTAGATTCAGATAAACAAAATGTAAAGATACCCATGGGTATGGCTATAATTAGATTCTCAATTTCAAAAAGACAAATTAATTTAGCTAATTAACATAGTCTATCAGTCTGAGGAACTTATGGACTTCAGTGTAGTATAAGCTTGGGAAATCTCCCTAATAAATGTACAAAATATACAAAGAGATCCTATCCCAGTCACAGAGGACTAACTTCTAAGATTTTAATCATGGACTTTACAGCACAGAAGATCATAGAATCATAAAATGGTTTAGGTTAGAAGAGACATTAATGATCCTCCAGTTCCAATCACCCCTCCATGGGCAGGGATACCTTCCACTAGATCAGGGTGCCCAAAGCCCCATTCAACTTGGTCTTGAATAGGAAAATTGTACACACAACTAACCAGAACAATGTTTGGATAGTTTTGAAGCTAAAGACAAATGGAAAAATCATATCAAGTGCAAAATTGATTTGATAGGGTTTGCCTAAGCCATACTATTCAGATAGCTTTCTGTGATGAAACATTGGAGTAAATTTTTTCTACTCTGTAAGAATTCTGAAATCTATTTTTTAAAGTATGACATAGGAGATTAAAGTAGAGGAAAATATGATGAGGCATTATAAAAGAGGAAGTTTTTACAAGAAAGAGATGGCAATGTGTGTTGCTGAGAGAAGCATCAAGGGGTTTAGTGTCTGAGAAGGAGGTGAGTTAATGATTAACTGGGGAGGATGAATAGCCAAGTGGTGTCAAGGACCAAAGTGATGTTCTAAATTCAGTAGCCCAGACTGCAACAACTGATCTTAGGGACTAATAAAACCAAGTCTGTAAAAAGCTAGATATTCATGAACTGAAAATGACTGAGGAAAAGGACTTGGACATACGTTTATTAATAAAAGGATTACATTAAACATTACCAACAAGGTGTTCCCATGAAAAAGATCAAGTGGAATCAGCTAATATAGATTAAAACACATGCTATTTTGCAAAATGATGCAGTAAATATTCCCTCATTTGGAGATGTATGTAGTGTAATTCTGTCAAAATGAAGGCTAAAAGTTTGTGAGAAAATACTTAATATGTTAATATAACAAGAAATTGAATATCAGAACAGTTTGACATGAGAACAAGTGATATAAATGAATAAAACTTAATTCACTCAGAAATGAGATTCTAGACCTTTTTTCCAAGGGAGAGA
This sequence comes from Pavo muticus, assembly GCA_016647715.1. NCBI lineage: Eukaryota > Metazoa > Chordata > Aves > Galliformes > Phasianidae > Pavo > Pavo muticus. The sequence goes on along the minus strand of JACDJE010000275.1, from coordinate 1,940,303 downwards.
AAGGAGGGGTGAAGAAACACCCTGCCTCAATATAGTTGCAGCTACATGAATGTTTTAGCTTGGGTTGAGAACATTGCTTTTGAAGCAAGTCTTCTCATCCTCACCCTGACTGTTCTTTGGTTTGCAACACAAAGTGGCCTCAGAGAAGGCAAACTGCACTCCTTTCGGATGAAACTAATCTGGAAGATGTGTTGCAGGATTACACCTAATGCAGTGTGGCTAATGAGTATTTAAACAGCACAACAAGATTAGAATGAGCCCAAAGTAAGGGCCCTGAAATGCATTCACTGCCAGCACCAGGTGTCCTTCATAGTATTTTTCTCCACAGACTCACATCCACTAGGTTAGGTTATTTCACTTACTCAGTGTAGGCATATTCTATTCTTCTTCTTTTTTTTCTTTTTTTTTTTTTTTTTTTTTTTCTTTTTTGCTTTTTCCTCCTTGGGAAATGGAATCACTGTACAACGTAAAACTGCCTAAATTATGTAGAAAAGAAACGCTAAAATCTGCATGCAAGTGCCTTCAAAATGGGAAAAGTAAAAAGGTGCAATCCTCTAGGCTATGTTAAATGGAGAACAGAGAGATGAGCGAGAGTTTGGACAATACTGAAAGTCTGGGAGAAATGAAAAAAAACAAAACCATCAGGTAAGGAGGAGTAAAGTAAATAACATAGATATGAAACAGAATAGGTAAATGGACCGTTGGTTTAAATATTAGGTACATATTCTTCTTTCACATGTAATTTAAAAGATATGAGGACTACATTGCAACTTGTTCCATTTATTGTTCTTCCATTAAAAAAAAATAATTAGAAAAATAATTTTTTTATTGCTAGCACACAAGTCCAGACTAGATGATCAAAGAGGTTTCCAGCCTCCAGGTGACCAGTTGGCAGTCAGCTGCTGCAAGCGATAGATGTGGACAACATCAAGGAAAAAGTTATTGTATGCCAGTGGTGTCCACAATGGTAGTTAGTGGCTTAAAAAGAGAAGAAATCAATGCAGGTAGGCTGGAAAATAGTGGTAGAAAGATGTTAACCTGTAAGTTTAGAAGATGGTGGAAGACAGAAGGACAGGAACACTTCAGTTCTTTTTATGCTTGACTTCCAGATAATGGAACAGTCACAACTGTTTATAATTCCTCCCAACAGGTATGCTTACAATTAAGTATAAGAAAGTATGGCTCTTATCTCTGTTCTTCCACAGCAACATAAATAGTATAAAGGAACCAACAGTATCTTCCACTCATATCTGGTCAAATTGCAGTTCAAATTGTAGCTCAGTGAGCTAAATATAAGCAATTACTCTTTGTATTCACATTCTCTTTCTATAATAAAGCCAAAGAAATTATATGCCAAAAGCCATTAACAGGGGGCTAATGTCAGTTAGTTATTACTTGTGACATTTCAGAACATCTAGTTTAGTAAAGTCTCACTTTCTAAATCCAGGAGAAAAAGAATTACAATACATCACTCTCTTGTAATGATATATATTGCCTCAGTACAACCCTAATATATATATACATGATATATATATATATGTTTGCTGTGACAGGCAAAAGCTTTGCTTGTTTCACAGAAGATCAGGGTGTTCAAGAAGTTCAGGAAAGGCCTCGATTAGGCACACAATTAACTTCATGAACTAGTCCTTTTTCTAATAGGCATGAACATCACCAATTTACTTACTGATAGAAAGATGTTCCCAGGGACCCTACACCTCACCAATGTGTTCTCAAACTCTTGAGTTACTGTGCCTCTCCTTCAACCACAGAGTACCAGCACAGCAGCCAAGCCATGGCGATCACCTTCTCTCATCTTCTTCCCTTCCAACATTCATCTCAGTTGTATCCTCAGTTTCATTTGACCTTTCCTCGTGTGGTGGCCTTGAAAGACATACCGCCACTTGATAACTCCTGACAGTTCTTCCCAGAAGAAGGAAGGCAAAGATTTAATGAAAATCACATGACTGATGTGAAAACCAGGACTTAAAGTCTTCCAGTAATTGACACCCAACCAGCTCTTGGCACATTATTACTAATTAGTTCTCAGAGTTGCTCATGTCTCAGCTTTTTAGAGTCCTAGTGAACAAGTCATTCTGGAAGAGCAACCTGTACTATAAATATTTTTCTATCTCAGTTAGAACAAGGAAAAAGAAACATAATTTGCTTAATTGTTCATCTTGTAGTTGCTTAGAATTGCTAGCTGCAGTACACTTCACAAGTCTTTAAAGTGAAATTATTTTGTATTTTAAATGGCTACATGAAAACATAAAACATATTGGCAAACAACAATAATGGTTCAAACAGTTCATCCCAGCTCCTCCATGTTTTGTTATTTTTTATTTCTGATAAAGGACAAAATGTCTACTAGAAGTGAAATATTCTTGGTGAAATAAAAAGACAAATTCATATTGTTATTCTGTAGAATAACTACATTCACATAAATGTTAAACAATTTTGTAACATGCCAGGCAATGTTTATAAATGGACACAAAAGTAAGAATCCAGATGAGAGCTCCTACATTACAAGATGATTATGCTTTATTACATACTTTATAATTAAATAGACCCTTCTTCTTTCAGTTTAATAGCCAGGAATAGCATCTCATTAGCAGTGCTTTCAATTTAGCCCCTGTAAGTTGGAAAACATTGTCCTATATTAAATAAATAAATATTGTCCTCTGGGTATTTAAACCCTCCCAGCAAAACGGTAAATGCATATGGATGCCTCGATGTTAAATGAAATCATAGTAATATATAATGTGACCCTTTTTTTTTTTCTTCCAACAAACTAGGATCATTAGGAGAGAAATAAATAACTTTTATAACTTCTCTGCCTATAGCATCTATTATTACTTGCACTCTTTCTTGAAATTGATCATCCAGCTAATTTCCAAGGAGTCTTGAGGGCAGCCAGATGAACACCAAGGCTAAAGCTTGCCCTTATTTTTCCATATTGTACCACTATGTAGCATAGAAAAGTGATTTGTGAAAATGTGCCAAGAGCTGCATTGATGTCATTTGTTGTAAAAAAGTTTAATTCTTTTTGCAATGTGAATCCCTCAACTCTTGTTAGTCAGAGGTATAAAATGACAAATGCTCATACATAAAGGATAGCAATAAAGTATCTTAGTTCACCTATGTTAATGCTAAAGAATTACATGCTCCCGAGTTATTAGCCCATTTGAAGCAGGAAGGGCCTCAATGCACCAGCGCGACTAAAGGTTGTGGATGGAGCATTCCTGATAAAGAAGGATGGCCTGACCTTTCATTTGAGATCAGATCCTATTCTCTAACCACAGGGTTATAAAAGTGACTCCTGCCACTGAGTCTCACATAAACAGAATGGCCCAGATGCAGGAAGGGAAGTGGCAAAGACAGCTCCTCTCACCTCAGTGCTCACCCATCACCTGCCGGGTAGGGAAGCAGGAGGTGCACCCTTGAGTGCATCAGGCTGAGGAAATAAATGTTCTAACCATTAGATCAGTTTGGAAAAAGTAGGATAAACTACCTATTTTGAGTGAAAGAGAACCAGTCATTTCTATGGAAACTAAGCCAGTGGTTGGAATAGAAAACAGCTTTTGGTTCAGAATCCGTATTTTACATGGGCACCTACCACAGAAGTGCCAGTGAGCAAGGTGGGGAGAGAAGGTGAATAAACATGCCTCTCTGCTCTCAGACATTTTCTTTTTTCTAGCTGTGTTTGGTATGATGAATGCTATTTTATGGTACCTAGGTCTCTCTCCTCAATATGTAGGGCACTAAAATGCTTCATACGGTAGTGTCAGTGCCACTGGAATAGAAATTTGACCGGTATTCAGCAACACAGTGCTGTGTGTCATAATGGCTAAGTCCAGGCCTGAATCATTTATAATTTATTGCTCAGAAAACTGGAGATCTGCATGTTTGTCAAAGATTACATAATACATACTAGTACTCCTTCACTGTCGATTTAAGTCATACTGAAGTCAGCTTTGCTCCATGTTGCAATACCATTGCTTTGCAAGAACAGTTTTTTGTCTTTCTGCTGGTGTCCTTTGCACAGGTGTGCAGTACTGCACAGCTCTCACCTGTGTTTTATCTGATTTTTGCACCACCCCTCCTGGGAACCAAAGTGTAATCTACTTTCTGAAGAGACTCTGAGTGGTGCTATCCCACCACAACACATACAAGGCCAACAGAAGTGTCTTTCTGGGTGAGATATGAGCTATGATAATGTCTTAACTCATTAAGAGACAACAGCATACAGTTACCCCTTTAATGGGAACATGGAGGGAAACTGGTGTGCCAGGATACAGTACCTATTCTAACTATATTTTAGTCAGACCATTCCTTGGCCAATGCTTTGCATATCTGGCTAGCAGAAAACTTTGCTCTTCAAAAATCCCAGTGCAATGAGTGGAAGAGGTGGTAAAAAGAGGCTCTGTTCCATATTAGCCTGGAACAAACTGCTTTTACCTAATTATCAGTAAAATCATATGGCCTTTGCTCACCACTGATTCAGTAAGAAGCTTTGCCAAATAAGGACTTCAGAAGTTGTAAAGTGGAGCTGTGTGAAATGGATACATTCCTAAAACCAGGCTATGTACCTATTACTCCTTCTATTTATTCTTCTCCTCTTTCCTCTGGGTACTGCAGATGCTTTATGGAATTTCCAGACTACAAATCAAATCCATTTGTGTGAAACTATAAATAATAATTTTATAAAACAGCTTTATTTCATGTTAACCTCTGCACAGAATGCCAGCAGCACCAATTAGCTCTTGCTAGGCTATCTACCATATAAGGCTTAAAGATATGAACAGGGTCTTTCATCTGTTAGCGTTCAGGAGACTGATAAAAATTTACGCGGCTTTTAAACAAGCTGTACGTGACTGAAATTTACCTCATCCTGGGGTATGCTATAAATAATGTAAATCTGAAGAGGCTGTGAATTCTTTCACAGATTTGTTTCAGAGCTATTCATAACCGTGGTTATCAATGACAGTACCACAACATTTCTGTCAGCTTAGAATTTCAGTCACAGCCAGGAAGTTTGATGGATGCTTGCCCACTCTTCCCTAGTGAAATACAATTATCAAGACATAAAAAGCACTTAATTGCAGTGCTGGACTGTTTAAGCATAATTGTAATTAGTTCTTCTGTAAAGCCTTCCATTCACAGATGTATTTTACAACAGAAATTATCACATACATTTTATAGTTGAAGTAAACTAAGGCAGAGAATAGGACCATTTTTACGCTGTAGTCTAGAAAGAAAGCCTTGAAGAGAAAACAAGTCTTCCCATTGCCAGTGAAGAGTCTTGTTCATGCTGGTTAAAACAAGGTCAGTCAGAAAAACAGCAAGAAAATCTTGTAGCTCAGACTCTTCTTTCTGGTGGAATAGACTCCAGTGAAGATACTACTACTACTAATAATAATTTTTTAAAAGCCCAACCTCATTAAGAAGTTTGATACATTTTTCTAAAGAAAACCATGTGCACAAAGCTGGCTGGCCAATGATGTACAGCCAAGAATAATGGAATAGGATTCTGGCTCTTTTTTATTTTTTATTTTTGCTCTTTGGAATCAGAGCTATGATTATGAGCAATAATTGGGGCATTCATATTGTGCCACTTGAACTGAAATTTTTGGACCAGTGTAAGATGAAAAAAGCTTTTGCCGAAAATGTTTTAATTAATGAGGAAAAAAGTTAGACAGTTTATTTTCTAGTGGCATTACACACATCACCCTCCAGGAAGTTCCAAGGACACCTGCGCCTTCAGATTCTGAGGGTAGGATGGTTGTACAGGCATTACCAAGAGTAAAGCCTGTAGCTAAATTTTATTCAACACAGGAAACCTTGCTTGCTCAGACATAGACAGGACAGAAGGAATCTTGTCCTGATTTTTGGGTAGCAGTGTATTGTCATTCTTAGTTGATGGAGCAATTAGTCTGGCTAATTTTCCTATTGTGTTTGACACGAGAAGAGATGTGATGTGTAGGTTTAACCCTCAATAGAGTGTGAGCATGGCTGCCAAGAGGAAAAGACAATTTACTAATACCTCTGTGACTAGGCACAATGGCTGAAGACCAGACTTGATACAGTTGATACAAGTTTTAAATATTTAGTCTAAGTACTATGAGCTCTTCATTTTCAGTTACTAGTGACCTCATAATTTTGGTGCTGAGAGCTCTCAAATGCTGTTTTTCAGCACTTTTACTTGTTCAGTTTTGCAGTGCATCCTATCTCTCACGGTTATGCCATCATTTCTTCATCTATAATGTGAGGAAAATTACTCCATTCATATTTTTTGCTAATATATTTCCTTTTCTGTTGCACAGTTGATAAAAACATTTCCAACATAGAACTACCAAGTGACATCATGCACTGTTTTTTCCAACCTCATGTTCAGACAATGGGCTGAATAATTTCTAGTGCCTCTAGTGCAGTGTGACTCTACTGTGGTCCTAACATTCCAGGAAGAAAAGGAAATGAGAAGAAATTTTGAACGTGTGAAATATTGCTCTTCCATATAAAGCAGTCTGAGAAATGCTACAATCTCACTTGTGATGTAAGGGCAGATAATAAATTAATCATTTTCTGTCACTGGCGAATTCAAAATTCCTTCAGCTGTTGTAGAAGTCAGCACGAAGGTCTTAAAATGTTTAAGTTCAGCACTATTTTGTTTTGAAATATCCATGAGAATTGCTGTGTAAAGGAGAACCTTCAAACAGCTTTACAGTCTTCTGTTAGCACAAACTGTACTGGAGTCTTTTATTTATTACCTTATGGGATACAAGCTTCAATTCCTATATATTCAAGTGATAGCCATGCAAACTTTAAAAATCCCTTTCAGGTTATGAGTAAACAAAGTGCAAATTTGAAAGCCAGAACACTTTCTCAACATGAATTTATAACTGAGTACCTACCTAGAAGTATACGATGCTTGCTGTTCTCAGAAAGAAATGCATGTGTTATTCTGAACATGTAGCGGTGCACACACTCACCCTTCTTCCTATGGGCAGTGGCTGGTTGTAAATGAATAGAGACTAGTGCTGTACAGTTTTACTTATCAAAACAAAATTGTACATGTAGATGTCATTGCACAAGATCAGATGAAGGATAATGGAAAATATTTATGAAAATGAGTGGATGGTTAGGCAGAGCCCTGTTTTAGGAACTGGTGCCTAACCACAATAACAAATTTCATAAGGTTTCAGCTGGGAAAAAATAATAAATATATGGACCATTTTAGATCACATTTTAAAGGGACATTATTTGAGAAAAATGTCTGCTAATTTTGTCAAGGATTTGATAATGGTTAATGGGAACTTCTTGAAAAATTGAGAGAATTTGTGAATATTTAAAAGAAAAGAAAAAAATCACAAAAATATTAACTAGAAAAGCATTCCACTATTGCTTTCCATTAGTTCCTGATCTTCAGGCCATGTCACAAGCCTCTGGCGACTTCACTCTGGTGATTGTGAGATTGGATTTTAACTCTGGAGTAACAGTTCGCATCTGCCTTTTTAAATCTCAATTATTTGCTTGTATTTGGAATTTAGTAGGTTAAACTGCTGGAAAAATAACATTTTACGGATTTCTCCCTAGAGATCTAGACACACCAAGATTGTGAAATGTTAAAAAACAGGCATTTATAGCACACTGTTGGGAATGGCAATTAAAAGGGACCAGAGAGAAACAGTAAAGTGATGAGTCACTACTAAGAAGCCTACCTCTTTATTCTAAGAAGTTGTCTTGCCAAATAGAACATAATTTTGTTTGTTGAACTGTGGAAAATGGTGTTTCCAGCTTCCTCAGGGTGTTTATAAAAGCTCAGAAATGAAATGAGTTCTAGACTTTCGGTCACCTTACCAGAGAAAAATCCAATTTAATTATAAATGCTCGTATGAGTCATGTCAGACAACATATGCCAATTCATTCACATTAGAAAGAATAAATGGGGAGGAATATGTTATCCTTTACTTATGAGTGAAGCCAATTACTTGAAGTCAAATTGATGCATCTTAAAGGATCTGCAAAGAACTTAGCTTTAATGTAACACAGATACAAAAAATAAGAGCTCAATAGAACTACAAATAATTTGTTATTTGACCCAAAACTAACCCAGTGATCACCACTGTAAAGATCCTGACCTGTTCTGCCTAGAGGAGTGGAGGAAAGAGCCTGCCATGGATAAAATGAAAGATGGGTCTGCAAAGAACTATTGCTTTCAGGATTAGGAATACAGTGAGAGAAGTAACAGGTAGGTATGGTATCAGTGGGATTTCTGAGACATACACCCACTCTGACAGAAGAGAGCAACCAGGTATACGTCCTATCTACCAGCACACGAGAAAGAGGGCAAAGTGGAAGGCTTCTTCCTTAGCAAATGACAATAAGACAGAGAATTAGGAATGCAAGGTGAGTAAAGAACCTTTGAGGGAATGACTGAAAAACTCTTTGGTCTCTGAACTGCATTAAAATAAAGTCCAGAATGAAGAATGTATATTTTCAAAAAGACAACTACAAAAAAAAAAAGAAACAACAAAATTTTTTGCAAAGCCTAAAATAAAAACAGAGCAATCTGCACATTTGGGAATACAAGCTTGGGCCTTTGCATCCACCAGCGTGAAATAAATTCTTCATCTCCAAACACTGTGAACGGTCAAAAATTCATGTTGCATATTGGAAAGTGTGTTTCTTTAATAAGAGGGCTGCATATCCGAGATAACAAAAGTGCCATGTGTTGCAGCAGATACTACAGTAAGGACCATTCTTACTGAACAGCAGAGAAGATAATCACATAGACCTTATGTAAATAAGCAGAACACACATTACAGCTCCAGTAAATCCAAGCAGCTTTCAATTTGCTCTTTCCTTTGCTGCCTAATTTTTCAAGTCTTTTACTTAACCGTGTGTTTTCATTCTCCTGTCTGAACTACTTCCTGTGCTGTAACAGCAGAGATGGTTCCTTCTTTGGCTTAACTCTGCTGTTCTTCATGCACAGGAAACAGGTCTTCCATAGAATCTGCATAAGCATTTCCATGGCATAAAAACTCACTAAGAAAACAGCTGTGTTGTACCGCACAAATTACAATCAAATCTATCAAGTTGATAAGGCAAGTACAATAAATGCTTATTTTAAAAGCCTCCTTATAGCTTATTTATTTTTATCTGCCAAAAGCAATATGTATATATATGCATGTATGTGTGAGAGAGGAAGTGGGTTTATGTGCTCATGACTGCATATTTGTGTCTGCAGAAACACATAGCTGCATCTATTTTACATATGCGCATTACTATCTGCGGTTACACAGCATAATCACATCTGGAAATGTCATTTACTTAGCTTTGCTGATGAGCACTAGTAAACACCCTGAACAATTTGCATGTACGTATCCTAAATTGGATCACATTCACTAACTTCAGGAAAAGTTACAGCAGTTGAAAATTAGACGACGATTTTGAGAGACAATGTGATTCAAGACAAAAGATAAAGAGAAGAAGCCTGATTCCTAACCTTTGGCCTTCTACTGACCTCCCTGAGTTACCAGTAAACGAATTCACTGGCTCTCCACTTCTATAAAATATCCTTAACAAATCATGTTTTGAAATCTGCGTGTAAACAGTGACTTTAAAGCGGAATATCTATTACAATTATCCAGGTGACCAAACATCCTATGTGGACATCCTGATAATCAGGCTGTTTCTGAAAACTAGAGTCATAAAGCAAGCACAGCCAAGAGCTTTATCTCTCTTGATAAAGATTAGCCTCCTGAAGCATTTATTTAATCCCCAGCGCACTCTGTGAGGACCACATGGAACTTTTGTATTTTCAGAATTAGATTTTAATTTTACTCAAGTCCAAAAGGAAAAGATTATGTAGAGGGAAGAGAAGAGGCAGAGATCAGCCATGTTCCCACTGCACAACCACCAATTTCATCTGGTTTTTCTGATGTCAGTATTGTCTTCTTTACTGTGCCAGCAAAGGTGCTATTTGTGATGTTGACATCACTGGGTTCCATCCTGTTCCACTGGGATAAGGACAAGTGATTCCCTCTGTACAGATCACTGAACAAACATTTCCGACACTGAAATTTTAAAGCTGTAATTTTGATCTGAAGTAATTATTTACCATAGTTACTGTTACTCTTCAGTGTATTGAGGAGCTGAGAATTAGACCTCTGAGGTCTGTAATCCTATTTATGACACTGGGCTCATTAAATCAACAGTAAGGGTGATGTCAAAATCAGGAGATTAAAAAGCAAACTCTCTCTCTATTGCAGTTTGGCACAGCACCAGCTGATAGACACCTGCTGAGGCACTGTTTCTGCTGCTTTAGAGGAAGCACGCATTACTGGAGCAAGGAAAAAAAAAATGTTTACTTACTGACGTTCACAAATAAAGCTGCTGCTGCTGCTGCTTCTTCTTTCTTTTTTTTTTTTTAATTCTCTTTTTCTCATATCTTACTAAGGAAGGAGAATACTCCTGTGACTTCAGCTGAAGAATTTTCCAGTGTATAGAGTGCTAAATAGGGCCTTTTTAAAAAATGGTGAAACTGAGGTCATAAATTACATATGAGCAGTAGTATTGCTAAAGGAGACATAGTTCAGTGTTGCTTATGAGGCCTAAACAGACCAATCCAACTCTGAAATATACTTGTTCTTTCTTGCTTCAGTGAAAGCCGCATTTGTAAGTGTTTATGGAAAATGCAGCTGGTGTGACTGCAGTGAATATGCACGATGTACATCCACAAATGAATATAGAATGTAGAAAATATGTCTAAAATCTTTTCCATGCCACTAAGAGCTTTATGTCATTATAAATCCTGGGAACCACCAGAAACAGACCAAGGCATCAGCTTAAAAATTGCAAATACAAAGAACCATTCAAAATGTGATGGTCATTTAAGAATCTGCCCAAGAAATTACTTTTCTCTCTTCACTTGACTCTAGTCTTTTGTGCTTACTTACTGATGGATATCTTGTTTCCATGTGTCTGTGTGGGAGAACGAGTGAAATGAAATGCAGTGTTTCAGTCCAGGAAAAAAAGAGGGCATTTAGCTGCAGAGCTGAGAATGTCATCAAAGATATGTATGTAGCACAGCTATGTTGAATAACTCTATACTGAAATGCAGGTATCAGTACATGTAGTAGGGATGTGCATAGGCAAGACATGCCTATACACTTGCTGTGCAGCTACTGTGTGCCTCTTATGTACCTTGATGTATGAGAAACAAGTCTGGTTCTCCTTTCTTTCTCCATCCTAGCACCATTCCTTTTTCTACTCCTTGCCATGACAGTCCGAGCCCAGCTTAACCCAGTGGGGATGGTAATATTCAGTTTTGAATTTGTTGCTTTCAGTGGTTTCTGAGGAGACTGAATTCTATTCTTCTTGCTACATCTTTATCTCTTCAAGCCACAAAAGCAGGAATCACTTTGTGTGGATATTCTTTCAGACATGCATAGTAGCTAGACCAAGCCTTTGAAGAAGAACCTTTCATTGATTTAACTCCATTACTGCAGAATGTGTATAGTTTGCATTTGATGAATGCTCGGGTGGCACAGGACGCCAGCATCCTGCGCCAGGGTTTTTGGGCTTTTCTTTCAGACAGCAGAACGAGGTGTGGTGGAAAGGCTCCTTCCTTCCTTCTCATGTTCTCAGCAGATGGAAACAGTACTAACCATCTCTGCTGTTTCAGCACAGGATTTGCAGCTGCAACAAAACTTTGGAAAGGCCATGCACAGACTAAAGAGTTCCCACCCAATTTTTCCTTCACACCCCCATCAGCACATATTACTGGATGACCCAAACAAGGACCAAAACATTCATACATTTCTTTGTAAAACGTGTTTTATATGCACAAATGTTTCTCCATAACCACTCTCATATGATGATGAGGAGTATTATCCTATTAACTTCAATTAACCTTAGGAACCTGATTATTCCAAATCAAACACATCATTTGACCACACAAGGGGCACCCAAGGAGAGGTGACAAATTCTACAAAGAAGATAAAAGATAATTTAACAAGAAGCAAGTTGTAAAGGGTGACAAAGTGTTATTTCCATAATAAGCTTATCTGAGCCTGGGTAAGTTCCTGAACAGGGTGTGGATTTGGCAGTAGTAAAGAAACAGGCCACACAAAGAATGTCTGTCGAGCTAATGAATGCCACTGAAGTGGTTGACTTTCATTTCTCTGGTTTGGATCCTTGCCACCTTTACTCTAATGTCAGACTTTGTTTAATTGGCAAATATGCCTTCAAAGGATTGCAGAGCCCTCCATGCTGCTCCACAGGCTGTTAATATTTAATTGTGATTTGTTAAAGGCATACTAGCAATTGATAAAACTATGTGTCTAGGTGCTTTATTGCAGTACAAATCAGCAACAGGACTTTATATGCTCCTTTTTTTGGAAAGGAGGATATTGTCTTAGAGAGGGGGAGAGAAAAACATGCATTTGTAATAGATTTCCATCATAAAGTTTTTTGCAAAGAACCACAGGCATTGTGGTGAATAGGCTTTGTAGGTATGAAATTCATGGAGTGATTTCCTTATCTACCTTTACTTCACTACAAAGGAAAACAATTAAGTCAACAGGAAATTACTAGTATCTTAAAAAGACAGATTTAGCCTTTGCCTTTTTTGCCCTTTTAAATGACTTAGCAAATGTTGGACTTTGAGGAAAGGGAAGTTATCTAAATGGGGTCTTTTTGATGATCAGTTTGATAAAAGAGCAGCAAAAATTTTCTTGGAATTTGTTTAGGTGTATTACATTTGACTGAAGTTTCAGTTCCATTGAATTTCAGGGGACTAACTACCAAGGACACAATTCAGACAAGTAATTCTGAAGGGCTATATTGGATGAAGCATTTCAAATCACACCAAAGTCTATAAACAATTTTTAAATATCACTATTTGTGTTACTTAAAGTCAGTATCTTTATCCAAACAAAATGAACATTCAAGCAAAATAATAACCAGTGGCCCAAGTCCATTCAACAAAATTACCCAAACATAGCCATTTCTTTGCTGTCTAAAAATCCTTAGTCTTTTTTTATTAAACTACTCCATTACTGTAGCTTTTTATCTTCCTAAGAAATGGGCATCAGCCAATTAAAAAAAAAAAAAAGAAAAAAAAAAACATCAAAGAGGTTACTTAACACCTGTAAGCAATAATTTACACTGATGCCAACCCTTTGAAAGTGAAGGGGCATGCTACCTTGTTGACACATGTGAGTAATTTCCCTTGAATTCAATTCTGTTATTGCCACGATAGACAGGTCTATTTTAAAAGAGAAAATATGTAAGTCTTTCTTTAGAAACATATCTGGTCAAAAGCAGGACAATATTTCTGCAACTTAACTGAATTTTTCCTCTCTGCAACACCTGAAACTTTGATAACCTTGACAATTTTTAAACATTCTTTTATCAATTAAGACTATGCCATAATCTAATATCAGCGACACCACTGAAACCTCAGGCAAAACAGTTGTCTTGACTTATTGAACTATTTCCTCATTCTTTTTCTTGCAAATTTCCAAGGATGAGGGTAGCTAATCATGCCAATACTATTAGATTAGTTGGTGACCTGCTGGTTTGATTTTAACTGCTTGACAGTTTATCTCCAAGAAAACAGGAAGAAGGATTCCAACTCAGGAATTACGTGCTGGTTCAATTGGTTGTGCAGCAGCTGTCTTATCCAGCTAGGCAGAAGTTCTGAGTGGCAAACACGTATGTGAGTAGTCAATCAGAGTGCCAGTATCTGCCAGTACAATTTGCAAGGAAATAACAAAACTAGGATCCAGAGCTTGAGGCTCAGGTGGCTGGTTTATCCTAAGCCAATAAAAGTGTAAACCAGTTTGGTTCTATGCTATTTTTGCATATTAGAGGGAAAATAAGGCATTTATATTTTTGCAATCAATTTTCATCATAGTGCTTAATCTGGGGACTTCAAAACAGAAGCGTTGCCATACCAGCTCAAATCCAAAATCTGTAGTCAGAATTAGTCTATTCTTTTCATTATTTCTCAGACTGCTCCTTTTTCCAAATCTTGAGATGTTTCATTAAATTCTTTCAAAGTTACTATCATAATTCACTATAAGTTCATCTCATTATTTATCTGTAAGTCAAATCACTTACAAAAGCCTCAGTCACTGATCTCCTATAACAGCACTTAACACAAAATCATCTTGCATTCCACAGAAAGTATTTCTTATGCATTGGAAAGATATTTGACACTCTTCATCTCACTGACTGTCCCTTTGCTATTGGACAGGGTGAATGACAGAGGAATGAGCTCACCTTTACAAGATAGGTAAAACTGTATTGAACATGACATATTGCATGCAATGCAAACAAGCTATACAATAAAGTAAAAATCAAAAGCAATTATTCCTAAGTATTGAGAAATACTGATTTTACATAAAGTGTTTTTAATTTACCTTTTTCTTTAAATACACACACAGTCACACTTCTCTAGACAAAGACTGAATGATTCTTTACATAATAGTTTTCTCAAGACTTGCAAAACAGGCAAGATACCCATCTCCCTGTAGTCAGTAGGAGTATTTGAGGAATTATGATTAGAGGTTGTAGAGTTCGACTATAAATTCAATGTTATTTTTGAATTAATCAGCTGAATTTATCTCTTCCTGACCATTATAGAAGTGTTATAAAGGTGCTCATTTTTTCCTTTACTGTCTTTAGCATCATTTTTGTTTGAGCCAGTTCACCAAAACCCACTTGCTTATGAGGAGAAGAAATAGTGATGAGACAAGTGAGCAAAAAAGAGAAACAAGTTGGCAGCAAAAAGAAGGTAAAAATCATACATACTTTCCCTTCCTTTTAGAAAGGTCTGTTGGATAAACTGAAAGTAGTTTCATATTCTAATGGATTTTACTAAGTTTTTTGACATTGCTTTGCATGACGTTTTCCTAAGCCAAAGAGGGATGTAGTATCTTGAACAAATTACTCAATGATAAATGAACAACTGATTGAAGAAAACATAAAGAGAAGCTGTCAATGTTTTTTTTTTCTCTAAAGTTTGGCAGTATATCTCTCCTGTATCATCTTATATTCCATACTTTCATTAAATGTCTGAGTGACTACCCGTATCACTTGTAAGTCATGTATTGCTGAAAGCCTACTAGAGACTGTGCCTGCTGTTCAAACCAATTCTGACAAATTGGAGTAGCAGTCCAAAAGCAACACAACAAAAAAAGAAAAAAAAAAAAGAAAACAACTGACCAACTAAAAACAATAGCTAAAAGAAAATTGAGCATATAAATTAAAAAAAAAAAAAATCAGGACTAGCTAGCTGAGCAGCGTACTAACAAAAAAGGACCAAAGAAGAGAGGTTAGAATGGATCACAAACTAAATCCAGGTGAAAAAATGTGATACTATTAAAAAGTAACAGGTTGTGGCAAGTAACACAGAGGAGGTAATTATTCTTTATCCTGCACACATGAGGTCTCAGCTGGAGCCCAGTTTTTATTACCCTGCTTTAAAAACCAGGTAAACCAGTTGGGTAGAGTCAAAACAAAAGAAAAGGGATGAAATATATTAGAATTAAACAAAAAACAGGCAAAATATAGCAAGTAACTTTCATCTGGAAAGGAGGATGCTGAGGAAAGATAAACTCCATTGTCTAAGTATTTTCCTCATCCCAAACACCGTAAAAAACCGTTTCTCAAAGGATTTGCAGCCTGTGACTGTGTTCAAATATGAACATGAATGTTTCAGACAGCTCCGTAGCTAACTGGTGATGAAAATGGAAGGAATTTATAAAAAATGATAGCAGGCAGAGCATCAACATAATAACCACTTGCAGTCTCAATATCTAGGTCATTTAAAGCTTACTAGCTAAAATAGATGTGGGTGCATTCAGTTTCAGCTCCCAACCAGAACCATTCAGTACTAGAAGGGATATTTTACTCCCTTCAATTTCAATAGTCTTGAGCTGATTCTACAGTTTTTCTGATTTTCTTCTCTGTTTCTTGTATTTCTCCAGATTTTAGTAGTCAGCATTTCTCCTCTGAAGCTTTATTCTGAACTGACTGAAAACAAAACAAATCAGAGTTAACAAAATACTGATGACTTTCTAAATTTAAAATTCAGTCTGTATTTGAGTAGCAAAGCACTCCATAAAGTTTGGAAACTTTTCTGTGGTTATCGAAAAGGTACAGAGCTCTTCTAAACATGATGAATGTCATTTCCAGTCATCATTACATACTGCTTAAGTTCTAGATGGATAACAAAATACTTTGCATATCTCACTTGGAACTTGGTGTACCTAAGTATAGAGACACAATGCATGTCCCCAGCTATCATGTAAACAGTGAGCAAATGTTGTACTGAGTTTAAAACAAACAAACAAAAAATCTCATCCATATGTTGAGAAGGTTTACATTCACTTTGGCAATGTTTGAATTCTGAGTGCCACTACTACCTTGTTTAAAGCGGATCGCTATCAACCGGGCAGAAATTGACTCCAGTCTATTCCTGAAAGGAATGATACCTTCTAAGCTAGCCTCCTCCCAGCTCCTGTATTTTATAACAGTGGCATATGCATTTTTGTTTTGTTTTGTCTAGTTTTGAATCAGTTTTAATAACCTTGAGTACTGTGATTTCCATAGGGAAATCCTGTCTTTGTTTCTTTGTCCTCAGTTACCAGAAGCAGCAATTTCTAAAACCTTCTCAGTCCACTTGTCTCTTGCAAAGATCTCAACTGCAAAAATTCTGTGAGCCACAACATGATCACAGAAGGAATTATAGTGATTTTTCATTTTAATTGTGAAGTGGAGAGATTCCAACATAAACTGAAGTTGACTTCAGCTTTTACCCATGCCCGTTAGCTACGAAAACAAATACAAACTCCAAAGAGCAAAAGGAGATTGTGTGGGGATAATAAGAGAGATGTCAGTTAAACAGGTGTAGGACTGATATGATGGTATGGTCCTAAAACAACAGAGTTGCTACCCTGAGGGCAGGTGGCAGCTTTGAGCATCATTTTGAACCCCACTTGGACTAAGATTAGATTTTACTTCTTTTTTTTTTTTTGTTTTATACTGTTTTCCACTCTTACTTGCTGGAAATAAGAACACTTTCTTCCATGCATCCCTATACAAGGATACATACCCTGCAGTCATTCTTCCTGTCTCTACATGAGATTGGTATTTCTGGCAAACTCTTCATAATTCCTATATGTTGCTGTAACTGTCTGCTCTGTACTTTGCTATTTGTTCCTGTTGCTCTCTGATTTAATTTGTAAAGGCAGTGACCTGAATTAACCTAGTAGTTTCTCTGAAATTTGGGAGTGTAAAGGAGATGATAATGTTGTTTAGGATTTAAGATTGACCAGTTGACAATACTTTGAGTAGAAAAAGAAGGATTTTTTGAAAACCTTTTTTTTCTGATATAATGTATGTATTTCATCTGAGATTGAATAACACAGAAGATACTAGATTCAGAACAAAAAAAAAGAAGCTTCATTAGAAATGTTAGGAAAAGAGAAAAATAAGAAAGTCTGTATAAATCTCATAATCTATTTCATTGTTTGTTTAATCAAGTTCCAGAGAATAGTCTCAGGTAATAGGAACTATCTGCAGACGATTCACAGAGTAACATAATATTCTGATAACAGGGATAACGACAGAACCAAGAGAAGTGCCTGTGTGACCACAGGACATTTGGAAGGCTGACTATTGTGTATAGCTTGTAGAAAGTGGAGCATTATTTTTGTTTTTCAAATCTCATTTTTCTAAATATTGCTTGACCTTACAGTTGCATGTTGCTATTAAAAACATTTCTTAAGCCTGTTCACTATCCATGGTTAGCATTGTTCTCTAGTAATATGAAGAACAAGCTCACTGAACAATAAATGTGATTTGATACTAGTTTTTTTCATTTGGGGGGTCTATCATGAGGAAGGCTGAAGCTCATGTAGCTTTTTTAGTTCAAGAGCAGTCTGTTGAGGGTCACTGCTTTTCTGCCAATCAAGAAAGTGTAGAAAAACTGTGTGATAGGGCTATTCCAGAATTCTGCTACTTGAAACCCTGGAGGCTGTTGTTTCAGTGTCTCTGGAATGAGTTGGTCCACAGGAAAAAAAATATTGGAGAATGCTTCCATCAGCGTAAAATATTAGTCAGTGAAAAATGCCATGGGTGTTTCTATACAAAAACCTCAAGCATGCCTAGCACTACAGCAAAAACACCCATGCCAAAATTTGGATATATGTTTTCTAAGTTACATATGTAAAAAAGTAACCTGAACAAGAGACAATATACTTAAGAATATAACCTAAGTTTAAATACATTTTACTGTAAGGACATTAGATGCAATCTCTTGTGCCGTCAAGTAATGGCTCTTGATGGGAAGGAGTAGATTCTCCTACTCATTTTTGAGCTGTGAATATACCTTTCACAGCCTTGAAAGGTGAAAGAAAGAAATAAAAGGAGCAGAGAAATAGGGTAAAACTCATTGGTAGACAGCTGTAGGACCACACAAAATGGTGAATGGTTCTTGTTACTTGGAGATCACTTGAGGCCTTGGTCAGTCGTCAAGACCTATCTTGGTGGCCAACTAGAGCATGAGCCCTAAGTGTTATTGAGCACTGTTAGGAAAGCCAAAAAGCACCAAGAATGTGGTAGAAGCGGTCGCCCTGTAAAAAAAGAAGTGTGTTTCTTTCTCCACTTTTGGTCTGAAACAAACCTCTTCACTACAAAAAGTTTGTCTTCCTCCTGGCATACATAGTACTGTTGTATGGACAGTGGGATTCACAGGGAAAACCTGGTACCAATTTTGATCTGAAGAGTTTTGAAATGGTACACAGCAAGTGAAGGCATGGGAACAGTCTGGCTAAGCTGAGAAAGACATTGGTTTGCCTTGCTTCAAAGTGTGTGGGTGGGCTTGGGTACCAGGATCTGTAGCAGATAAGTGTCTTCCCAAACTTCGTAACTGACAAGCCTACTTGGAAATACACATCAGAGGTTTGTATAAAAGTGAGAGTTTCCTCACTGCAGTTTTATAAAGGTACTGTCATGACAGTACTCAAGACAGCACTAGTGGTAGACAGAGTGAACAGATTCGGCTCATGTATTTTATTGTGAGCACTGTAACAAATTAGAGAAGATTGCTTAGAGAAGATTAGCTTGGAGAAGAGAAGGCTCTGAGGAGAACTCATTGCAGCCTTTCAGTACTTGAAGGGATCTTATATGCAGAAGGGAGACAGTCTGATAGTGTTAGAGGGGAAGCCTCTTTAAACTAAAAGAGGAGAGATTTAGGTTAGATATTAGGAGGAAATTCTTCACTCAGAGAATGGTAAGGCTGCCCAGGCAAGTTGTGAATGCCCCATCCCTGGAGACATACAAGGCCAGGTTGGATGGGGCCCTGAGCAGTCTGATTTGGTAGGTGGCAACTCTGCCTATAGCAGCAGCTTGGAATTGGATGGGCTTTAGGATCCCTTCCACTCTGTAATTCATAATAAGATGACAGACCAAGGCCTCACCCCATCTGACACTTTGCAAGAGTCTAGGAATCTTTGGGCGCCGCTTAGACTGTATGAAAGAGGGAATCCTTCAAATAAGAACTAAGTCTGTTGAAACAAGTGAAGTAACAGCATTGTTTTGCGCCGTCTCCCCAGAGACTTTCAAGGTGAGCTGGATCAGGCCCTGGGCAACCTGATCTAGCTCTGGTGTGCCTGTTCATTGCAGGGGAGTTGGACTAGATGGCCCTCAAAGGTCCTTTCCAACTCTAAGGATTCTATGATTCTAAAAATCCATGTGGGAGTAGAATGACTTTGACAGTCTCTTACGTGGCTCCAGTGTAATTCATTAAACTTGCATTTCAATGTAGTATTTGTTTGACTGCAATAATTCTCAGATGTAGACCTTCTTATATTGTAAGAGCATAGGCACTTACTATTTTTAGGGAGGTTATTGAACTAATTCTCCAATAGTCAAAACAAGGAACAACTGTGACTTGGAGCTAAGGGACTGAAAAACCTCTTCTTTCTGCAAAATCAGCAGCCTGTCAGCTGTTAAGAATTACAAGCATTTTCAAGGATTTCTGCAGAAAAGAAAACATTAATAAAATGATTAACAGATTTTTTCCCTCTCTTAATATGTTTAACACTCAGCACCTTTGCTTACCTTTCAGCTTAATGTCACTAGTTCATTCATTTCTATAAAGAGTGCTATAGGATATCTTGATATATAAATAGTTTACAGTAAGGCCTGTTTGGGAAGATCTCAATATACTGAATAGCTAACTGATATGGAATTTAGCTACGAGCAAATACCTGATGGAGAAGTCAAGCTGTGACCCTACCGCAGGCGCTGTTGGGAAGCTGTCAGAAGTTTAAGTCGGCTTCACATCCTTACTTCACATCCAGCTGACCAGCTTGCATGTCCTGTGCAGCTGCTGAAGTGCACTGTGGCAGGGATGATCTTCTCCTGGCAGTACTCCTCCATCCCGATTCAATGGGCCAGATATACTGCCAAGCCCAAAATACTGTGTTATGTTCAGATGTCAACCAAGATCAAAACTGTCAAACCGCTGAGACAAGGTTTCCTTCTTCACAATTTCTGTCTTCAGGTTCCAGTTCACTATAACATGTCAGCTGATTTGGGAGAGCAATGCAGATGCAAAACTTGCAGTTTGAGGTATACTGTAGCTTTAGGCTTTTGTCAATGAGATCATACAAATTGCAGATGAAGGACAACTAAATAATTTGAACATTCAGATACACTCTGAGCTTGTCATGGCCACTTATGTTTCTAAGGATTTGAAATTATATAGGTGAATGATGAATGCATTTAGCCATTTAACCATTAAAATAGTAGTTCAAAGTTACTTTGGTAACTGGTATTAGTGTTTGGGCTCATCTTTTTTTGCATAAAGGCACTGAAAAAGAAAGTTAGCTTGCCTCTAATTATATTTTCAGTTCTTACTAAGAGATGAAAACAGCTGTACTGTTCAATTAATACAGTAGCCAAAACACTGAAATATATTTTATTAGATTTCATTGCTATTCTGAAGTATTGAAAATAATAAAAGCCTTACTAATTTACTAGCATATGCTCTAAAAATGCCAGAATCTTAAAAATTTAAGAGAGCTTTCTGAAAACATTCATTCCACTGTACAGTGAAATTACTGCCTAAAGGTAAAGTGATGTAACAGAGTTATTGCAAGAAAAAACACATGTGGCACATTACTCATATAGGCCTTGATTCAGCAAAGCACTGAAGCGTGTCTTTAATGTGTGAATGTCTCACTGACTTCAATAGGACTATTCACGTACTTAAAATTAGGGCATTGCTTAAATAAGTTACTGATATGAAGCCACAGAAATAAATTCTGACTTAAGATCATGACATCATGACTTAAAGGTTACTTCTTACAGTAATTCAGAGTGATATGTGCATGAATAAATGTAAACATTTATACTGCAAGCATTTACATCTCAGCTAATTGTTTAGAGTACAAAAGTGTGTATTTCCTCTCAATTTATGATCAAAGGAGCTTGGTGTGGAAAGGTTATTAGCTTAGATATAGACTTATGCCACTAGAGATAACCAGAGTTATTTCATAGAATCATAGAATGGTTTGGGTTGGAAAGGACCTTTAAGATCACCTAGTTCCAACCCCCCTGCTATAGGCAGGGACACCTCCCTCTAGACCAGGTTGCTCACAGCCCCATCCAGCCTGGCCTTGAATGCTTCCAGGGAGGGGGCATCCACAACCATTCTGGGCAACCTGTTCCAGTGTCTCACCACCCTTACAGTAAAAAATTTCTTCCTAATATCTAGTCTAAACCTATCCTCTTCCAGTTTGAAGCCATTTCTCCTTGTTCTGTTACTGCATGCCCTTATAGAAAATTCCTCCCCAGCTTTCCTGTAGGCCCCTTTCAGGTACTGGAAGGCTGCTATAAGGTGTCCTCAGAGCCTTCTCTTCTCCAGGCTGAAGAGCCCCAGCTCTCAGCCTGTCTACATAGGGGAGGTGCTCCAGCCCTCTGATCATCTTTGTGGCCCACCTCTGGACCTGCTTCACCAACAGTTTCATGTCCTTCTTGTGCTGGGGGCCCAGAACTGGACACAGTACTCCAGGTGGAGTCTCACAAGAGGAGAGTAGAGGGGCAGAATCACCTCCTTCAAGCTTCTGGTCACACTTCTCTTCATGGAACCCAGGATACGGTTGGCCTTCTGGGCTGCAAGCATACATTACCAGCTCATGTTGAATCTTTCATCAACTGACACTCCCAAATCCTTCTCCTCAGTGCTGCTCTCAAGCCATTCTCCACCCAGCCTGTATTTGTATGTGGGATTGCCCTGACCCAGATGCAGGACCTTTCATTGAGCACCTCAGCTTTCTCCATATCCCTCAAGACCAGGTCTCCAGTTTCCTTCCAGAGAGGGCCCACATCCTCCCTGGCCTTCCTTTCATTGCTAATATACCTGTGTAATTTCTTCTTGTTCTCCTTTATGTCCCTGGCTAGATTTAATTCTATCTGGGTTTTAGCTTTCCTAACTTGATTTCTGGCTGCTCAGACTTCTTTATAGTCCTCCCATGTAACCCATTCCTGCTTCCACTCCCTATAGACTTTCTTTTTGTGTTTAAGTAAGTCCAGGAGCTCCTTGTTGATTGACAGTGGCCTCTTGGCATTCTTGCCACCTTCCTTTTTCTCAGGATGTACTGCTTTTGGGTTTGGAGGAGATAGTCCTTGAATACTAGCCAAGTTTCTTGTGTCCCTCTTCCCTCCAGGGCTTTATCCTATGTCACCTTGCCAAACAGTTCCCTTAAGAGTTTGAAGCCTGTTCTCCTGAAGTCTAGAGTAGCAAGCGTGTTGCACAACCTCTTTGATGCCATAAGGATCCTGAACTCCTTCATTTCATGGTCTCTGCAGCCACAGTCACCCTTAAGCTTCAAACTACTCACCAGCCTTTCCTCACTGGTGAGGACAAGGTCCAGAATAGCACCTCTTCTCATGAGTTCCTGTACCACTTGGAAGAGAAAGTTATCATCAACACATTCCAGGAACCTCTTCATTTTTTGGTGCCCTGCTATGTTGTCCCTCCAACAAATATTGGGGCGGTTGAAGCCCCCCACCCCCATCAAGACCATGTTTTGTGAATGTGAAGCTGCTCCTATCTGTTTATAGAGGACCTGCACCCTCCCGGTCTTCCTGATCAGGCAGTCTGTAGCAGACCACCAACACTCAACATCTTTTTCCCTTGCCTTTTGTTTAACCCTAACCCATAAGCTCTCTGTCAGCTCCTCATCTATCCCCAGGTGCAGCTCCATGGAGTCCAGCTGGTTGTTGATGTAGAGGGCAACACCTCCTACCGTTCTCCCCTGCCTGTCTTTCCTAAAGAGTTTGTACCCATCTATTCTGATATTCCAGTCATGAATGAAGTTGAGGTGAGTTTTACTCTTTCCTCTTTTCTTGTTTTCCTTGTTATTCTGATTTCTTTACAACCTGATATAAACTAAGTATTTGACTACTTAATCTAAAAAGACATATCAAAGCACCTGCCTGTCTGAGGTTAGATCAAAATATCCCATAAAGAACAAGTCTCAATATTGTGCTAACAAGGACCTACAGAAAATAATGTGTTTGTTTTCAGAGTGTTAATGATCTTGAATTGGCAGGAAACACCTGATTTCCCAGGAACTGGATGATATAAACCAGTAGGAAAAGTGCTTTTGAGACAAGATTGCTACATCGAGAAAAGACTTTTGCATTACTTCATCTTGGTTTCCCTGGCCTATATTTGTTATGAAATTATGCTCTCCCTAGTGCTTATGAATTCAATTTTTAATTAAGTTGATTGTATCTAGGTCCAATTTGAGACTTGATTCAGTGCTGCGAACTGGCTTCAGTGGAATTTAAAGCAAGCTTCTGTGGTTTGGCTGTTGAGTGTTTCCAGAGAGAAATCCAATGTGTACTATAATGACTAAAACAATTTGGAATATAACAATATCCTAGTAAAGGGCTCAGTCTTCATGATGAAAGTCTTATCTTATGATCTTTCAGACTTATTTCTATACTAGTAAATCCTGCTGATACCTGTCCACAGACACCAAAAACTACTCCCAACATGCACACAAAAAAACCTTAAACCTATGCATTCCCGAATCCTTCAGTTAATACATCAAAAGTCACCTAAGAAACTAGAGTTATGCATTCAAATGAGCTCACAAAGACAGTCAATGAAGGATTATGGAATAAAACCTTTTCAAAAGAACAGTCTATCATCTTCAACCTCTTAATGCTTAAAATATCTACAGAAGTGGACTTGGCACTGAAAATCCTAATGTCTCTAAAAAACATTGACTGAAAAGAGATGTTGTTTTCATGGCATATGTAAACATTTTTGTATTCCCTGGCTTTACATTCCTTGTAGCCAACAGAACTGACAGCTTTTATCGCTTTCTTTCTGCTAATATTCCTCTCAAACCATCTTTTTTCTTCAACTGGCTAATTTACTACCACAATTCAGTTTAAAATGGAGTAATTACTATCAGTATGAATTTAACTTGCTTCTGTTTGAGCCTTTAAAAGCATGTTGCTCAAAACCCTCTGTAGCAACAGTTTGACTGATTTTCTCCACAAAATGTTATTTTATCATTAATATTATAATTTTTACGAGTCATATTGTGTAGAATACTGTCTACGTAAGACATACTGCTAAATAAAAACATTTAGCACAACGTAGAAATGTACAGTATTTTCAGCTGAGTAATGAAACTGCAATTTTGATTCCTTTGTCTCTCATTTGCATGTATTTATATCTTCTCAAGTTTTGATTTATAGCCTTGAGTGACCACGGATCTAATGAAAATACTGTGTAGTTAAAACTATAGATTTTTGCCTGCCTTTAAGTAAAAAGAGTAACTTTTTTTCCCCCTGATTTCTATGCCAATTTAGAGAACAATACTAAAGATTGAAGGTGAGGGATAAGTTCATCCAAATTATAGTGAATCATCAAATTTAATAAATCTTGGACTCATTTGTTTTTTCTTGTGCATCCAGTCTTCAGAATCAGAGAATCATAGAACTGTTTTAGTTGGAAGGGCCCTTTAAAGGTTATCTAGTCCAACTCCCTCGCAATGAATAGGGACATAGTTACATCAGGTTGTTCAGAGCCCTGTCCGCCTGACCTTAAGTGTCTCCAGGGACAGAGCTTCCACTGCCTCTCTGGGCAACTTGTGCTAGTGCTTCACCACGCTTAGTGTGAAAAACTTTTTTCTTACATCCAATCTAAATCTCCTCTCTTTTGATTTGAAACATTTTCCCCTTGTCCTATCACAATAGTTATAGTTTAGAGATGGAAATAGTAATTTCAGTATATTATTATTGATTATGATGAATTGATTCATTAGGTTACCTCCCTGCCTTTTTATGAAACAGCAGAGAGAAAGGTACTGCTCTGCCCTGCCTTGGTGCAGGGAACTGCTGAGCCTGCTGTATTTCATATGCGTCCCATCACTAGCTCGTTGAACAGCAGCTGTATAATTCTTGTGTTGGGAGTTGATAAAGCTTGTAATAATGAGATAGTTTCAGCAAAAAACCCAAACTATTTAATATGTAACTCTGTCACCAGGAATACAACAGATCTGTGTTCATGTTTCATGTCGTACATGTTTTACACTGGAAGCCTGTTTTCCTATGCCTCAAGACTATGGGACATCAGCCAGGCTCTTGATCTCTGTAGTTTCTGTCTAACTCAAATAAAGCCTGAAATCTCTTTTTGACTCTGTGAAGCATTCCAAGAGTAGTTCCTTCCAAATCTTCTTTTACCTATAAAATGTTAGTTTTTGCACATTAACATGTTCAAATGGAAATCCATGTAGTTAAAAATTCCCGATCAGTTCTACTGCGGTTAATTTTTTTCCCCTCCAATTCTTATAAAAAGCGCTTCCTGGAGAATTATAAAATATAGCTAGCCAGTTTTTAATCTAATCTGGCTTGGCCTCCAGTGTCTAAATCATACAAAGTTTGCCATTGTGTGTTTCTGAAAGAATTATGAACTGCGGTTTTCCCTAACTAAGTGAAAGGATGTCTTCCTTAATTTAGATTTCCCTGGCATGTCCAGCAAACAATGATTCATGAAAACTCTATTTTAAATTCTTCTTTACAAAAAGCCTTTTTTTTGCTCGATACACAGGGAGAAAATTGACCACAAGCTTGTCTCCTGCAGAAGTGGTTTCCTCATCTCATGACTCTTCCAGCAAAGGACAATGCCTTTTTCATCCTAGTCAGAGCTAGGTTAACCAGAGAGGAAACTGTGTCTAAAACTGATTAAAGAAAAAAAAAAAAGAAAAAAAAAGGAAGAAGTAAAAGAAAAGTTCTGATATGACTGGGAAACAACCTTGCACATAACACATTGAGAAAATTAGTTAGAACTGTTGTAGATTTTTCATCTTGATATGGGCCAACTTTTTGTCTCCCATAATCTGAGTACCAAGACAGATATCTGAAGAGCTAGAAATGAATTTTGTCACTGGGTAATCTGGTCCACCTATGTAAAACACCTATTAAAAGCTATTTCTATTTTTCAAATTATGGCAAAAAAAAGAAAACTGTTACAGGAAGAATTTTTTTAGACCGTTTTCTATGCATACCATTCATGTCAATGGACATAATTACAAAATGAGGCCTGTGAACTGTACCTTACCAGTCATTATTCTGCATTGGAGTTTGTCTAAGAATGATACAAAATAAAATACTCATCCAAAAAAATGCATTGGGAGATATGAAAAAAAGTGAGAATGGCAAATGCAATATAGATTTTTTTTTTTAATTGGTGTCCCATGGTGTGCTTTGTGACATAGACTATTCCAAGGAAAAAACAGTATCTCCTATTTACCTTTTTGTTCATAATATTTCTTTACAGTCCATTTCAAAATGTCAGCTATGTGCAATGATAGAGAGTTTTCATAAATTCATGCACCCAGAAAACTAGCAAAACTCTAATTAAAGATAAATCTTAATGATTAACATCTTTTTATTCCCCAAATTGATTAATTTTGGGGTTGTGAATTTTTTTAAGGTTGTCTTTGAAACAACTATAGCTTACTATCTACATCCATGAGAATTATCTATGCATGCATAAATACAATGGAGCTTTTATATGTAGATTTTACTTACAAATTCATTTCCATACATTCAACTGAATGCAAAGGGAGCTGCAAAGAAAACCTTGATACCTCCATCTTTCCATCTTTCCTGGTAATTTGGATGGGTTTCCAGAGACAAGTCATCAATATGAAATAATTTCACACAAAGTATATATGCAATTAATTCTGTAATATTTTGGTTCTGTTTAATGACCTTAACTCTGCATTTGCAAAAATGACAGTAAAACCACAATATTTCTGACAATGTAATTACCAATTTCAAGGTGCACAGTATTTTAGAAGAAATAAATTCCACACACGTGAGTTCATGACACCCAATTTCTACATCTACCAAAGTACTTAGAAATAGTTTTAGTAGGCCAAACATTACCTACATTTGCTACTCCTCCCCACAACTATCAGAACCAAACATAAAAGAAACAGAAGAGTGAAAAAAATTATTTCCTGAGATGAGAATTTCAGTTTTTTATGCAAATAAACATAGTTCTTGTTAACTAACTAAAACTGAATGGTTCACTTAATCATAGGGTTACTTAGCCTAGTTGTTTAAAGCAGTTTCTTTTTTTTTTGTTTCATTCACTTTTCCTAAGGAATAATCTTCAATATTATTTTCAAAATCTCTTTTAACTTTCCCTTTTGTTTCCACAGTTATTACTGTAATTTGATTCTTAAGGAGATTTGGTACTCCTTAAATTCCATTTCAGGGTGAAATTGCTGTTTCTTCTCTAAATTTCTCTGATGAAGTTCTGGATGTAATTAGCACTTGAAGCTAAACCAATCCTATGAATAACTAAAGAGTTTCACTGAGCAAGTGCAACAGTCTGTCAACTTTAACGGTGCCAGCTTTCACTAAAGAAACAGCAGGCAATTTCAGTTGTAGTCATAAAGGGTCCAATTTTCCTCTTGTTTACAATTGCATTTCATTGAATTTTGTTAAATTTTACATTCTACCCATGGAAAAAAATATGTGTAATGTAACAGAATGTATGGGTACCAATATTCTTACATATTTTGTTATTGCTATTCTAGAGAGGTAGATAGAAAGCATCTTATACTATATTGACTATTTACAATATAAAAAAAAATGCACGTTAATGCCTTGTCTAAGCAGATTAGGTAATACTAGTAATCTTTACACTCAGTCACTCATGATCTACAGACAACAACTCTTATCTCTGGAAGAAAAAATCTCATTTTCCTCAAGGACAAGGATAAGTCCAAGTCATCTGCTCTTGTTGGCGCCGAAGTTAAGAAGAGATATTGGAAAGATTATCAGCCTGTAATTAGGGATTTATAATTACCTAATTAAAAGACAAATCCTCTCAGGCCCAGCCCAATAGTTTCTATTCAAACAAGTAACAGCTCCAAGTAACATGCGCTAATTGGAGAGTCCAACTGGTGAAGGCTGCAATCTGGAGAGCAGCCTGGTTTATTCTGGTCACTCTTAATGAGGTGCTGCCCAGTGAGAGGTTATTTGCCCATTTCTTCAGTGCCACAACAGCTGTTAACAGTGACAGAATAGTCCTGGTCTTATAGTACTTCTTTTGGAGTACCTGTTGGACAGGTTATGTTTGAGGTGGAGTAGAAGAGAAATCCATAGGTCATTATATGTTTACAGGGTTTGAATTCCAGCAGTGGAATTGAGTGGATTACACAACCAAATCTAGGTTTAGGACTGTAAGGAAAGCCATCTGTTGTTTGTATTTTTAATCTGAATGCATAAAATGTAGGGCAAATCAATCATCTGCATTAAACTCTGACTCTCTACTGAGAAGGAATAGCTTCCTCAGCAGAAAGGAAGGTTTTTGGTGGGAGGAGAAATCCAGCTATTGATTTATGTGGCAAAATGTCAACTGATTAATCCTATCAGAGAACTTGAATTAGATACATGCTCGTTTGCTATCCGTGTCCCAGCGCTACTGCTGTGTACAGTATTGACTGGCATGGACTTGCTGGTGTCAGCAGTGTCAGTCAGTTTGTAACGTGCAATGTCATCACTTATTGCAATTGTGCCAAAAAGCTATTTAAGCTGAAATAGATTTATACTAAAGTTTAAAATTAAAAAAATATAAATGAATAATTAAAGTTGTACTTTGTGGTCTCTAGAGTCATTTTATTATGCAACCCCACAAATAAAGGCCAGATAGTGTAACACAGATATTTCAAGGCCTGTATTAGAAACAATCAGGGTTCTCAGTGGAAGTTCTCTGAAAGAAATGTGTATTTGCCAGTGTGATAGCTAAGGTAGCTGAAATCTGTTCATGCAGTTTGAGGCAGAGCTGCAAACCTGTACTTATCTCTCATTTCAAAACACAACCCGCTCACAGCCCAAACCAAACTGCTGTCAAATATAGAAATCAGGTCAGACAAGATGTGAAATTCGTACCAAAAAGAAAAGCTTTAATTGTCCAAAGGAAGAGGTGCCGTTTCCAACTCTATTTTGCAGAGTTTTGTCCACTGCATGTAGGATTTTAAAATACCTCAAAAGAAACTTGAATATTGATAATTGAAGTTTGATCATTTCTCTGATTCACACTGCTTTTTAATATTCCATCTACTTGTACACTTTCTTGGCCTTCATAAATAAGTTTAAATAGTTTCTTCCTCTATTCATTCAAATAATGACAAAGGATAAGATTACAATTTTTAACATCAATCACATGTAGGATATTTACTAAAATAGTGATCACAGAGATATTTATTTCAGTTAAAGATTTCAACAATATAATATTTATATCAGTTAATATTTATACCTGTTGCTGTGAGGGCTTATATCCTTGTATAGTTACCTCAGGATGTCTCAGGTGGAAAAGGATTTTCATAGCATCAATCATACCACTAGTTGTTTTCCCCTTTTCTGGATTATAGGTAAGAAAGCAGCTCGTTCTCAGGGGACACAAGGTCTTTTTTTGTTCTTCTCTTGAGCTTGTCAATAAAAGCAATTGAAAATATTGAAAAAGCAAGTTGCCAATACTTTAATGGAAAGTTGAACCCTGAGGTTTAAGCCTGGACAAATTGCATCAAAAGAAAAACAAAAAATCACTTTGCATCTTAAAACTGACAGGATGGACAAGTTTTGCTTTGAAAGGTGAGCCCTGAAAACTCTGGGACAGATTTGACTCTTGGAAGTGACGTGAAACCAGACAAATAGACCTGTTCTGAACTAACTCATACATATGTCCATTGTGTTCAAACATGTTCAAATAAAGAGACCTAGAAAATACTTCACAGATAGAGAAATTGAAAGGGCTAGGATAATTCAGGTCATAATGAAGGTCAATAAATTAGACAGGGGAATGACAAACCAAAAGGAAAATGAAGGTAAGCATTAGAAGGATATCAGCTTCACCTGAAAAGAATTCTGCTGCATGTTCTGTTGGAACACAATAGCAGGGACCATCAGGAGATTTCTTCCAAATTTGCTGAAATGGCTGCCAGTGCTAATAAATATTCTGATACATACTTTTATTTTCACAACATCCTTCAGTCTCAGGCCTCTTGCTTTGCCATTAGCAGAGTCCTCCAACACAGTTATGGATTCTGGCCCTGTCTAGATACTTGTGCCTCTTGCTTTCCTAGCACCTGTCCTGGCTCCTCATCCCACTTCCCTCAAACACTGATAGCCAACTGTATTCTCCAATCTCCATGTTCCTCCTTATAGTGAGTTCACATACCTCCTCCTTTCACTTTTTGTCCAACACATCACTTAGATAACCTACAAACATTGCTAGTATTCGCATCTGAACTAGCTCAGTATAAACATTGCAGAGGAATGTTTGCCAGAACACTGAATGAGGAGAAGACAACACATTTATCCAAGCAAAGTTCCAGAAAGAAAACCTTGTCACAGTGTTCTAAAGGCATAGGGACAATGTCCTAATTCTAAGGAGAGCTAACAAGAGACATCTCACATCAACTGTCTTTTGGTCAAGTGACAAAGGAGAGCATGCATGGTCTAAAAGACAATATCAAGCAGCTTTATGCATCAGAGATATCACCAAAGTCCTTCTGCGTATTCAGAACTCTTTGAGGAAGTAAGATTGAAGAACACTGTTCTCTGTAATAGCAAACAGAAACAACGATCCATTCTGTGAAAATTAGCACAACATTCAAGTCCATTATGGAAATTATAATATTATATATTATAATAATATATAATATATATTATATAATATATTATAATAATATTTACACCTAGTACAGGCTGATATATGAAAATATCTAACCTAAACCAGACAACTAGCCAGGATCAGATGTTCACAAAAAGACCATCACAATTTTTTTTTCCCCTGAAATTTCTATGACCACTTAAATTGCATTTTCTGCTAGTTCACGTTTTTACCCATACTTGCGTTGTCCATTGGTTTTGAATTTTGTTTTTATTTTTAATAAATAAACATATATTTTTAACCACTCCCTAAAATGCTGGAGGCCTATTTTTCATTGAAAAGAAGGAAGGAAGGAAAGAAACAAACATACAATCAAGACTTACAGCAATGGTATTTTGCAGCTTTTGTACTTCCATTAAAAGAAAACACTCAGAAACTTCAGGAAAATCAGGAAGTTCTTCATAAGGTATGTGAGCCCTGAACATTCCAAAAGGATTTCAGTTTATAAGAAATATTTAACTGAATATTTTTTCTTACCAAACAAAATCATACTCTAAATAGGAAGCCAATGTTAATTTTCTCTTTTTTTAGTGGAAAAACAGGTTAAAAATTGTAAGACACATGATCACTTCCATTCCATGCTCCCATCTTATAGACTGCAACATGCCAAAACAAATTATAATTCAATAGAGTCCATAACTAACATATTAAACCTCTAATTCGTAGCTAATATGCTATAGGAAAAAAAATGATTCAGTCTTACCTTAAAATACAGTTTTTATAATACAGATTAGAAACATTTTGTAAATTCTAGCTAGCATTTTTAGGGGCTTTATCATATAAATTTACTAAACCATGAATAAAATTCTATACAGCTCACATTTATATTCTTGATTCTTAGGAGTGCTGCTCAATTAACAGAGATTGGAGTCAGTTTGAGATTGTTTAGCCACTAAAATACTGATTCTCCTGTTCCTCATGTACTTCACAGTTTTGTTTTTTCCTCTCCTATGTTGATTGTTTGTCTTTCAGTTAATTTCCTTTGAATTTAGTAATAATTACCAATTTTTTAAGGATCTCTTATTACTCTTTGCTTTTCTAATTCAGGTAGTTGAAATATCTTACAACATACATGCAATGTATCAATCTTGAGTAACTGTAAAGTCTTTTACAGTTGTAGAAAAGCTCTGAATATGTTTCAATTCGAAAACATCCAAATAAAAAAATTAATCAAGTAAATCTATATGAAAATAGGGATTCATTTGAATTACTGATTGATCTTACTGAATCTAGAACCTAATATTAATTAAAAGCTGATGCATTTATAAATAGATCTTTTGAATGAACTTGTTATGAAAGCCTTACTTGCAAACATTACCTCACAAGAATTCTGACTGTGAGGAAAGGGCAGACCTTCAGTGCATAAAATATTTTTTGTTGTGTTCATAGTAGTGACTGATAATGAAATTGGGTTTGTAACAGATGGGAGGAATAGAAGTCAGTTTGTAGCAGAAGGCAGACGTGCTAGCTAATGGGAAATCACAAAAGTGTGCTGCAAACAGTTGAATGAGGTGCATAAATGAGCTGTGTTTGTTATACAAACTGTATTTCAGTTAAAACTGTGAATATTTTAATAGAAGAACTAATGCTACCATTCCACAAGTATGTACATTTCTAGTGTTTTTCAATATAACTCAAGTGTACCAGAGGGATTTTAAATTNTCCCTTCCCTTCCCTTCCCTTCCCTTCCCTTCCCTTCCCTTCCCTTTCCTCTTTTCTCTTCTTTTTCTTTTTTATTTAGTGATTTTTTAGCATGAGGGAAAATTTTTCTCACCTCCTCTGTTCCATCTAGAAAAGGTACAACCAAATTCTAGAAAAAAATGCTCTTTACATTTTACTTACATTAAAATATTTTGATGGTTTGGGTGCAGTCATAGGTTGATATCAGTTTATTTTTCTTATGATTTCCTTCTTTCCTTTCTCATCATTATTATCAATATCTTTAATCTCAGTGAATTGTCTGCTTTGCTTGCCAGCCAGGAAAGGAAATGTTGGAGAGGAGAAGGGGGATGAACAGCGGCCTTAAGTTGTTAGGCTTGATATGCTTCTTTACAGTCAGGGGGAAGCAATAAACACCTCAGGAAGGCAATTGAAGGCATCAAAATTAAAGCAGGCCCTTTAGTCAGCTGAATCAGTCTCTAGACCCATAGACTTTATGGACCATATCTTTGCTGACTAGAAGAGTTTAGACACTCAGCTCATACGTAAGCACATAAATACACCCGTACATCTGAGTGTCTCAGTGAACCTCCTGCTGAGCGAGGCAAGTTGAGAGGCATGTCTCTCTCAGATGCCCTGAAACTTTCAATGTGTTGACATAAGGAAGGATTTTTTTTTTCACTGTCTGAGGAAAAAAAAAATAAAACACGTACATTCTGTCAATTCAGTAGTCTTGTTCATTTCTTCCAAACCTTCATTAATTATAGATTGCTGATTTAAGGCTCAAGGAAATCTTTCAACCCAAAAGATTTGAGACAGTAGGGAGAAAGATCAATATGCAAGCTCGTTTTCTCTTAACTACAAGCCTTACTGAGGGGCAAAGATGCCCTTGTTTATTAATCTTCAGTGTAAATGAGTGAAAAGTTCTATGTGACACATGTAAGAAAACCTTTTATCAGGGGAGCTTAACCTTTCTTTTCCCTTATTTCTCATCCAATACATCATAGGGCATGTTCTCTTGAAAGCAACTTTTCTCATTATTGCTCATTCTTGTCAGCATTTCTTAGGTGTAATCCTTTGGCTTCTCTGGGTAAGACTGCGTTGCTACTCCTTACTGTGGACTTGGTGCTTAAACAACAGAGCTATGAACTAACTATATATCCTTAAGGGTTGTCTACAGACTTACAGTAAAGAGCCCCCTTCTGCAGCATAAACAGAGGCAACCTCCAGCCCTGATGTCATACAGCCAATGCTAGAACAACCTTGTGTTAGAAATACGCTGTCTTACTGAGAGCTATGGCATATTCACAAGAGCACAGCATGGCACAGTCATGGCTATAAGATTTCTGCAAGGGATATTAGCTCAAATACAGCATTCCACTAATGCAGCTACTTAGCTTCCTGACAGGTTCTTGCCCTCAGATTAATGAATAGGTATGATCTGTACACATCCCTAGACAGGCTGGCTGTGTAATGACTATTCTGCTACAGATGAAGTCTTTTTTATTTTTAACCCGTGAGAGTTTTTTTGAAATATAAAATTACACTACTAGATTCTTGATGTACAAGGAACATTAAAGAGAATTTTTATCGATCTTCAGAAGCTTTCCAAAGTTGTCCACAGTCCTTCAGATCTGTGATAATCCAAGATAAAAGATACTCTGTACCTGATGGGACCATTAATAAATTATTTTCCATGCTGTAGACTCAGATTGTTTTGAGGCATTCTACCTTTATATAGAAAATATGAAACCTTGTACATAATGACATTGGCCTCAATTTTAGTGTCAGATTCTTAGCAGCTGATGCTGGATTCATTAGCTTCTTTGAATGGCTTAAATTTACACCATCTGAGGATCTGTCTCCTATTCTTGAAAATCCAAGCCAACACAAAAGGACTTTCCTCTCTGCTTCTTATAGTCTTCCCAGTATTACATCTACTAATCCCAGATGTATCTTGTGCTGCTGACAGATGTCCTCAATAATTATATTGTTGGGTCTTCTGCTTACTATGTTTAGCATGATACTGACATATGGCAATGCTGCGATGATACTGGGGCACCGAGCCAATGTTGTCATTTCCTATTTAAAAAGTAATATGTTTGGGAACCAACATGAATTCAAATAGGAAGGAGCTTTCTGATGAGGACCTCGCAGTCAGTGCCGGTTAGTGGGAGGCATAATATGTAAATGGAGAGATTAAGTGCTTTATTTTAATTAATCAATTACTTAATTAGAGGGGCAGGGTTGACAGCTGCATAATCAGGGTTGGAAATTTGGAGATTGAAACATTTTCTTTTCAGTCTCACCACCTTCATGTCAACTTTCATTTCTGTCACCCCTTTTCCCACCCTAATGTCCTGCTGCTTCTTTCTCTACAGTACTTAAAAAATTAGTTTCTTCCTCATCATCCTTGCTGCCCAGACATATTGCCTATTTGGCATAATTTCTTTTCAAGACTACTCCAATCTCCCTTCTTCCCATCTCTTCCACATAATTTGCTATACAGCTGCAGGCATTTTCTGCCACAGCCTCCCACTGCCTTGGTGCCTTTTTTGCTCTGTGTTCATTGCTCAGTTCCTCAGTGCCAGAATGTTTCACAGGGATAAGACTGGCTCAAGGATTTTGTGTCTGCTCAATTCAAGTCCATAATGTACTTTCTATAGCGTTTCCTTTGACCTCCACTGTTAGCAAAACAAATGAGCCTTGAAGATTCTTTCAGTTTGGAGGAGATATGAGTGTTAAAATCAGGTGTCATCAATCTTTTTTAATTTACAAAGACTGTACAAGCCCTATTTAACTGAACTTAGGAGGAAGCAAATAAGAGACTGCTCCCTGTTAGAACAGCTTCATATCTCTTTCAGACAGCACCTTACCCCAAAATTCCTGTTGGGCCCTGTTTGTTTGTTTGTTTTGAGGGTCAGGCTCTCAGCACTTGTTTGGGCAATCATTAGTGTTTCTTTCCTCAGTGTTGTTTTTCCCATCTCAGCGCCTGCACGCATATGATTCTCTCATAAGGCAGTATTCTCCCAAATTCTTTAGCAACAAGAACATCCCACAGACATTGTTTTTGATGTGTGTGCTTTGCAGCAGGTTTTCTACAGATTTGGCCATCTGGTAACAAAGTGTTTAACGGCCTATTATCTAATAGATCTCACAGGCTGCTGGTTTTAAGTGAGGTTCAACTCGGACTATAATTCTGAGACAAAATGATAAAGACTGTAAAATAGACTCCATTATAATCAGATGCAGTTAACCTTTACAGTGCATTGGTCATTCTGAACTACTAAGAGTACAGAAATTTTGCAGAACATAATAATCTTGTTTAGTGTCATATATGCTGTTCTGTCTCAAACAGATAATCTTGAGAAAGCAATACAGACCTTCACAGAGGCTGTATGGAAAGAACAAGCCACTCAGGCTGAGACAAATGCATGGCTTCATCCAGAAGTTCTGCAGCCCACAAAGCCATTTGCAGTCAGTCTGCAGACTCAGATTAATTCAACGGTTTTGACAGAATTAATCACCTATAATGGTTGTAGCAGACACAGATCTTTTCCAATTGTACTGGTCCCAGTAAGAATAACTGGATACTTTGGGCTGAAGTTGTCAGCCAGTTAGAAGATGGAACAGTTGTCTTGATAAGTTTCTGGCTGTAGTCCAGAAAATCCTACATACCAGTCTCAGTTGCTTCTCTTGAATCCTGTCGCACTCCAACAGTATCTCTGCTGCAAGAGTGCAATATCTAGATCAAGGAGTCTGTGTTTCATCCATTTATGTTTCACGTCAAGCAACTATACCGGTTGAAACTTGACCATTAGAAGCCTGTTAGTCTGTTATCATGGAAAACAATAGCTCCTTCAGTAGCAACCAAGAGCAAAAGAGGATTGCCTGTGTGCAATCCTGATTTAAATAGATCTGAAAATGTAAAAAGATGAGGCAATCTTTCTGTTACATCCACAGAGCCAAAAATCCTGTGACTAAAGGATTTGGAAGAGAGAGATGAAGGGGCAATGAGAAACACCACATGGGTTGGGTTGCAACATGCAGTTGGGTTAAACTGAGAACTACGTCAAACCTGAGGACTAACTGCTGCTCACACAACAAGGAGCAAAGACTCACCGCTGTCAGCCTACAGAACTGTCAGTGCTCCCCAAACCTGACAGTTCTCTTTTGGAATTCATTCACTTGTGAAGAGCGGTACCCCATTGGCATAATGCTGTTTTGAGGCTGAGAAAACAGCTGAAAGGCACTGCTTTGACTCTATTGTTCAAATAAAACAACTTTAGAATAAAAATCACCTCCAAGTTTTGCAGTGAGGGTCAGGCGTTCCCTTCACACTCAAATGTCAATTCAGCAAAGCAGTTTATATTTTTCTTATATGCAATATTGTGTTATGGTAGACATTTCTATCTACGTCTGTTGAACACGTATGTATTTCAATAAGCAATATCAACATTAACATAGAGAGTACTCTTGTTACCCCCTATAATCATCCAAAGATTAAAGGCTGGGTATTTAAATGAATCAAAAACTGTAATTGAGGTGAAAGTCCCACTCTGTGATGCAGTCATTGTACAGGCAGAAAAACAAGAATATCTAAATGAATACTTTGATGTCAGCTCACTTTTGCTCAAGCTCATGATTTTGGAAAAACCACAAGATAGATACAAATCCTACGAGAGGAGCTGCCCCGCTAGACCTGCTGTTCACAAACAGAGAAGGTCTGGTGGAAGATGTGGAGGTCGGGGGCTGTCTTGGACAGAGTGACCATGAGATGGTAGAGTTCTCGATTCTTGGTGGAGCCAGGAGGAAGAACAGCAAAACTGCTACCTTGGACTTCCGGAGGGCGGACTTTGAATTGTTTAGAAGACTAGTAGGGGGAGTCCCCTGGGATTCAGNAAAAAATTCCAGCTGAGTGGCAACCAAGAAAGGAATGTCATATCTTGATCTACAAGAATTAACTGAAAAATAAGTAGATATTAATAAACTTTCAATAGCAGAAATCGCTATGAACTGATAATAGAATTAGTCACAAATATTTGAACAATTTCTATCAGCTCTATATTTGACTGTAAAGACTAAGGAGAGTTCTATGGAAAAAAAATGGAAATAATGATCCAATTCCTAGAAATGCTGATTAAATTATATATATTTGAACAGTGGTAGATAGTTCATAAGTAAATGAATAATAATCAATTTATTAAATGATCAAAGAATGGAGGAGATATTTTTATATCTACACAGAGACAAAATTGCAGCAGTTCAAGAGGGCAATATCAAGAAATGTCATGATTATCTAGAAACTGCCCTAATTTCTTAACAAGAAATTTGAAGCATTTTAAAGTCAGAGCCATCTCCAGCTCAAGATTGGAACACGTTAGTTTACAGACAGAAGGAAACTGGAGACCTGGTCATGAGGGACGTGGAGAAAGCTGAAGTGCTTAATGACCTCTTTGCCTCAGCCTTCACCAGCAAAGGCTCTAGCCACATCAGCTAAGTTGCAGAAAGCACATTGCCAGCTTGTGTTGAATCTTTCATCAATTGACACTCCCATATCCTTCTCATCAGCAATACTCTCAAGTCATTCTCCACCCAACATTTTCTGTGCTTGAGATTGCCCTGACCCAGATGCACTTGCACTTGGCCTTAATCAATATCTTACTGTCTTTTACATGCTGTAAGCCTGTGTGAACAAATGACAGTAGAAAAGGTTTTGACTTTGCACCTCCAATTTCCTAAGGAGATTTTCTGCAAAATATACCTAAGCATTATTACCAGTCACAGAATAATACACATCTTTTAAAGATAATGTGTTATTTAACCTCTTTATCGGATGTGTATATTAGTTACATGTATATGAAATGTCTTTTTCTATAAGAGTTTTCTCTTGCCAAAGAGGAATCTATGAGCTTGCCAATGTAAATTTAAATGCAGGGTTCTGAGAAAATTAGTTATAACTGGATAATTTTAAACTATTTATGTTAACAAAGGTCTCCTATACCTAGATCTAATACAACTTGAAATAACAGCTGTCTTTACATTTATGAGACAGATTGTGGACAAAGGACCTATTGCTTACCAATACCAATTTATATAATCAAATATAAGCATTTGATTATAAACTTCAATGAGATGTTGTTTAAAATAGGAGTTGAGTGAAGACAAAAGCATACATGAATCATCTGGTGTGGCTGATTTCTCCCACTCCATTTTATTTAAGCGGCTTTACTGTGCCATTGAGATGGGAAAATACCACAGATTTGTATAAATTCCAGACTTACACTCATGTCCTTCAAAATCTCTGAAACTAGTGGCCCATTATCCAAATCATTATATTGCAGACTTGTCTTCATGAAATTTTTGTGGTTTTTTTTTTATTTGTTTGTTTTTGTTTGGCAATTGATAACTGGTTTAACAATGTAGCATTTAAAGACAGCATTGCTAAACCATCTGATCAAAGTTCTATTGATCAACTTTACTGCTTTCCACATTATCATGGAGCTGTCATATGATTTGTGCAGGGAAGGTGACCAGCAGCTGTTGTGAATGGCACATATTCTTGTCATACTGCATGAGTGTATCCTGGGTTAATTCTGTTTCCCTTAAAGTGCAAGATGGTTTATATAAAGCAATAAAGGATGTGGAAGAGATAAAAACATTTTTTGGATGTATTTTTCCAATGAGTCTTTATTAATTGTATTTAATGTGCATCTTTAAATAATATAAGAAACAGGAGATGATGCTGTATACAATACAATAGCAGACTCAGAATGGAATACTTTAGCAGAATATATAATTTTTATATTTCACACAAATAATATTAATACATACACATTTTGGGTGTTTTATAAAGACCAAATGGCTAGTATTAAGGGATCTGGGAAAAAAAAGGAAAAAGAACAACTGCAATAAAAAAAACACAACACAAAACCCAGCTAAGGAATCTGTCTAGACTTTGTCTGATCCCCATCTCAAGTGTGTGCCTTGGCCTTGTTAAGATCTGATTGCTCTTCCTTCCCATCCTTGGTTTTCACACAAAGAAAACACAGGTATGCAGCTCCAGGCACGTTTGGATGACCTGAGGATCATACTGATAGCCAGGGCTGGCAGATAAAAGCACAACATGAATTCTGACAAGATTCTACTCAGAAATGTGAGATGCTTTTCTTGGTAAAGAAGGTTTTCCTTGGTTGATTTTTTTTTCTTTAGTATAAACATTTATAGTTGTCATGTTCCTTCTGAAATGCCAATCTGCTGCTCTTATGCTGAATTCCCTTTTGTTTAGCTGTGGTCTGGTAAAAAGATACAGTTCAGAGAACTGTACTTCTGTCTTTATCTAGTAACAGAAATTTAATAAAGCAGATGAGAGCGAGCTCATTACATCACAGAGTATATTCCTCATTGTGTGTTAATAAGTAAAAATAGAGATTGTATCAGCTTCTTTATTCTGGTGACACACTGGGAAATAGGTTCATAGCACAGTTACCAGCTTTGGCCCTGGAAGCAGCATGTATACCTGTGGGGTGTCAAAACCCAGGGAGTGCTTTGTCTTGTGAGATAGCAGGTAGGTTTGGGAATGTTTGGGGTGTAGCAGATAAGTGTCAAATTGCCCATTACAGTTATAGTCCTCAAAGCCCTCGTGTCACAGTTGGGTACATTCAGTGAAGTCATTGGGTCTCCGTCTGAGATGGGAGCTATCTGTTTCTGGAAGATCAGAGGACTGATAAGACTCTAGATGTAAATATAATTATCTCCTTTTACACTCTAGTCCATGTTTTTCATAGAGATACAAACAAAATATATGCCTTCATGTTTTCAGGTTGCAGTATCAGGAAAAGAGCACTCAGATTTACTCAGATAGATAGGATAATTTTGATTACTCTGTCAAGAAATTTTTTTTGTCTTAGGTCAGCTTTGCATTTCTTTGTGAAGATTAAAAGGTTTGAGAAAAGATGTATAAGAAAGTAATGGGAACATATCTCTTTTATACTTCAAAAGCAGAAGCAGTGTGTTTTGAAAGTTATATTTGAGGCTGTTATTACGACTCCTTGTCTGCCTCCACAAATGAAGGTAGAATACAGAGAAGTCAGCATTAAAAATTGTTTTCAGAGTCCATTTTACTGAAGTGTTCCGAAGAGGAAGAAAATGAAAGGAATCTGCTGTACCTAAAGCAGCAACATACAATTTTTTATTTTTTTTTTTAAGCTGCAGAATCACAGTACAGGTTTATAATGTAGTAATTAATTAAATTTGAAGGCAACATGTTGCTATAAAAATTAAGCATCTTCACAGTTATGCAAGAGCTCTTTTTAAAATGAGACTGGCCCAATCTCCTGGTAAATAATGTTCAGTGTTGCAGGTAGGACTCACTTTGTAATCTTTTACCTAGACAAGATTGCAGCACCGTTCACTTTGAAACAATACTAGCAGTGATCAAAGCGTGTTAACCAAGCATCCTTTTTTTGTTCAAATTCTGTACCTGGTAGTCATATTTTAGTTGTTAAGAGCTCTTATCACAATTGCCAGACTTCTCAAATGCAGAACATTCTTCTATTTTTCAGTACATTTTTTTCAATGTGTTTCTTCCATCATGCTGGATTTTGCCCATATACCTTGTTTTTCTGTGTCATTTGCTTCCCTTTTCCCTGATTTCCCACTGCAAAATATTTTTATGTTCCTCAGCACTTAATGCCTTTGGATGGTTACTTTACAGCAATTGTAAAAATTCTGAGTGGTGCCTTCTAAGAACATCACTATTAATGACACAGAAAACAGCAGTATGTTGAAGGAGTTGCTTTCAGTTCAGTGCAATGTTAAATAAAAGCATTACCACTGATACAGCTTGAAGGATTTAAGTCCACTTTAAAGGTGAGAGAAGAGAAAATAAGGAAGGCCTCATTTTGTGTGAAAGAGGAAAAATAAAAGGCATAGCAAATCCACTGGTAGTATCCAGAGAGGAAAGCTCACATGAAATGAGCATATTAGAATCTTCCCAAGCCAGATGTTTTTGTAAAACATCTGTGTTAGTGCAATAGACAGAGCTCCCTCAACACTGACCCACAGTGGGAAATAAATTCTCATGGGATTGAAGCCTTAGAACAAGCCTCAACACTGCCTGCTGCAAAAGCAATCTGCACATCTTAGACCTTACCTTGACCAGTATAAGTACGTAGGGTGTAGTCTAAATACTCCACTGGTCACTGCACATGGCTATTGCCTGGAAAGGAGAGGAATAAACAAATAGATAATATATGTTAGTCATATTCTACATCTTGCCAAGGACTTAGATGAGGCAGAGGTGAGTCTGATTACTGAATGTATGGTAGAAAAGGAGTTGTGGAGCTTAATCACAAATGTGTTTCCCATTCAATATCCAATGGCCCAGCTAAATTGTTTATTAGTACATAGCAATCTGACATGAAGGCAGTTACTTTGAGGTCAGGAGAATTACTCGAGTTTTACATGGGCTTGACCAAAATGA
The DNA here is from genome assembly GCA_016647715.1 of Pavo muticus. Lineage (NCBI taxonomy): Eukaryota > Metazoa > Chordata > Aves > Galliformes > Phasianidae > Pavo > Pavo muticus. The sequence goes on along the minus strand of JACDJE010000275.1, from coordinate 1,897,866 downwards.
GAGTAATTCCCTGATTTTTATAAATGTAGAAATAGAAAATCTAATTCTTCCCTTATTTTTAGTAAATGTCATTATCCTGAGGATTGTGTGAAGCCAAATTAATTCAGTAAAGAATGAGCTTCCATACGTATTTATGAAATCCCTCTGCAATATACTGATAGATGAAAAGCAGTTTTTGCATGCGAGACTCTAAACACGAATTAGGTTGTGCAGTCTGTTGTTTGAATCTAAGTACCTGTTCTTGTTTGATACAGTTGTGTGAATGTGTGTGAGCACATGTGCTCTCATGAGGGTGAAGTGAGGAAGAAATCCAAGTATTTACAGCATGATCCTAAAGAAAAAAAATAATTAGTGCTGTTGGGGGGAGAGTTTAAAAAATGTGAACAACGAAATCTCCTGACTCCATCTGCCACCTCTACAACAAATCATCCCTGCACAAATATTAACTTAGACAAAAATCAAGTGCAATGGCATAAACATGGCCTATGTGGCTGTTACTGTATTTCCCTTCTCAAAAATCACACGAGAGAATAATCATTTATTTAAAACTCACTGCTAAACACTAGGTCATTCACATTCTTGTTCTGCCTGGAAACATTTGCTAAAGAATATTTAAGACAGGAACAACCCTATTCCATTAATAAAAATGCTGGCAAGATATGAAAAGGCCTAAACATTATGTGACTGCTCTGGTTAGGTGAGCTAAACAAGCTCTGGTTTAAGTAATTGCTTTGTGCATAGAGAAACTCTCCTGAAAGAACAAGCATTAGACCATTACGAAATTAAATACTCTATGCTTAAGAGAATGCTTATAAGATCTGTAATACTGCAAATAAAAACAAGCTGCATGGGTCCAACAAGCATGTTAAATACTTACTTATTATCCCTAAAATTCACAGATCATTCAAACATAGTTAAGCTAACGAGACTGAGGCTATAGATTTTGCATGTAATCTTTTGGAACAAGTCCAATAGGTGCATAGTTCTCCATCAGACTGATGATCTTATGAGTTCTCTGGGCAGAGCACTTATCCACTGACAGTGCTGGTAATGCTGAAGATCCTGCATAGTTTCCATTATTGACTCCTTTTCATCCAAGCACTCTGCAACTCTACCTTGAAAAATCCACTACAAAGCTGCAACCAGCCAAGAATAAGTTATTCATTCTCTATGGCTGTGTTTCTCAAACTTTTATTTTTAGAATGAAATATAACAAATTTCTAAACTGCATGTTTTCCCTTAACACTGATAGTGAAATCTGCCCTCACACTAAGGGTGTATATCCCAGTCTAGCTTCAGATCCACTTAGAAAAAACTATTATTCTAGACAAAGTTTTTCCAAATATATGAAATGTCAATAAAGAGGAGGTTTTACTGATGCAGATAAGAATGTTTTCAGGATCAGTTTAGTGGCTTGAGCCACTTCTATTGTGTTACAAACTAATTAAAAAAAAAATAATAATCTGCAGTTACCTGAGGAAAAAATTCCTCAAAATGAAACAATATTATTTTTTTTTGTTTGTTTTGATTTTACAGAATTTTCCATTCCTGGCTAAATAATGTGTCAAGTTTTGTTTTCCCCCTTCCCTTCCCTTCCCTTCCCTTCCCTTCCCTTCCCTTCCCTTCCCTTCCCTTCCCTTCCCTTCCCTTCCCNGTTTAGCGAGAACCATTGGTGATAGGTGGATGGTTGGACTAGATGATCTTATAGGTCCTTTCCAACCTTAGTGATTCTGTGATTCTGTGATTCTGTAAATAAGAAACTACGTTATCTTGTTCTTCATTATAAAAAGAAATGTGAGGAGTAAATTTTTGATTAGGGACCTACTCTATCAACAGAATAGCAAAATGGAGATATTTCTGATCATAATTACCCATATTGTGATCCTTATCAAGGCATTCACACAAGTTTCAGGACTTCCTTCTAGCTTCTTGAAATATATCTCCAGTGGATCCTGATCATCATAGATGCCACATCATTAACTACAACCTTTGAAAATATCAGATTAATGTGAAACAGTCACACAGAGGAATATCATGCAATTGTGTCTCTTTTTTCTGCTGTAACTTTAGAAGAATGGCAAACACTCAGGGGCCTTTATTCCTCCCCTCTCCCCTCACCTTCTCGTGCCCTTTATTCCTAGGCCGTCTTTGCAGATCTAAAGTCCACAATGTCTTTAATGTAAAGTTTCCTTTTGACAGACAGAGTATGCTGCCTGGTGAGACTTCCCTTTTCTGATGGAGGCAAACTCCCCTCTGCAGGCAGCACAAGGACACACTGCTTGTGAAGAGTGGGAGTCCTCATCTCCAATAAGTGTAACTCCCTTGACTTTAATGACAACAAAGAATTTGGCTACAGGATCATTTTTTTGTATTGTAGTGATTAAAATCCCTTTTGCTGTTATTATCATATGGAGAAATCAGTTAAAGGCACCTCGATTATTTGGCACAGCCCTGAGCACTCTAGATCTGATACTTCAAGGGCTTAGTATGTGGGCTGGTTACCATGCAACTGGAATTTTTGTTTGTTTTGGAAATACAAGATTTCTTTTTACAGTGCACAGATTGGATGAAATTGCCAAATGCAATAAAGAAAATCTGAAACAATAAAAAAAAATTATCCGTGAACCTACTTTCCTTTTATGTGCTTGAAATCACTGTTCTGTCTGCAACTGTTAAAAGATATGTGTTTTAAAAAAAATGGAAATTGTTCAAAGCAAGAAAAACTACCAAAAATCAATCAGACAAACAAACAAAAATAAACACACAAGTTATATAAAATAGAAAAAAACCCAAGAAAAGTAAAATAAAGTTCCCAAACACAACCTACTTATCTCTAAATTAGAGAGACTTGGATTTGATTGATGGACTATTTGTTGGAGTTGACAGGATGGTGCATCCGAAGAGTAGCAGTCTGTGGCTCAGTGTCCAGGTGGAGACCACTGACAAGTCCCTCAGAGTTCTGTGTTGAAGCTGGTACTGTTTAATTTATACACTGGTGAAATGGATTGTTGGACTAGGTGCACACTCAGCAAGTTTGCTGATGACACCAAGCTTGACAGGCTGGAGGGAAGGGATGCTGGCCAAAGGGACCTTGACAAGCTTGAGAGATGGGCCTGTGCAAACCTCATTAAGTTTAACAAAGCCAGGTACAACACTCTACTCATGAGTTGAGGCAATCCCAAACATCCGTATAGATTAGGTGATGAGTGGATTGAGAGCAACCCTGTGAAGGATTTGGGTGGATGAAAAGATTGGACATGAGCTGGCAGTGCATGTTTGCAGTCCCAAAAGCCATTTGTGTTCTGGGCTGCATCAAAAGCAGCATGACCAGCAGGGAAAGAGAGGTGATTGTCTCCCCCTGCTCCACTCTCATGAGATCCTGAACACAGTTCTGCATTCAGCACTGGGGTCACCAGTACATGAAGGACAAGGAGCTGTTAAGAGTGGGTTCAGAGACAGCCATGAGAATGATCAGAGGGATGAAGCACCTCTCCTAGGAAGGTAGGCTGAGAGAGCTGGGGTTCAGCCTGGAGAAGAGAATACTCCAGGGGAACTTTATAGCAGCCTTCCAGTAAGTAAAGGGATTTGCGAGAAAGATGAGAAGGGACTTTTTTACAAGGGCACTTAGTGATAGGACAAGGGGCAATAGTTTTAAACTAGAAGGGGGTAGATCTAGATTAGATAGGAGGAAAAAATTCTTCACTATGGTTGTGGTGAGATACTGAAACAGGTTAGCCAGAGAAGTCGTGAATGTCTCATCCCTGGAAGAGTTCAAGGACAGGTTGGCTGGGACCTTGAGGAACCTGATCTAGTGGAAAGTGTCTGTGCAAATGACAGGAGTGTTGAAACTCGATAAATTTTAATGATCCCTTCCAATCGAAACCATTCTATGATTCTGTGATTGAAAATGAACAATGTCTGTGGACATACTCCCCTAGAAAAATCTCCGTACTTTTACCTCCTCTCTAGAAAGCACAAATTAATGGAATAAGTTTCCTATTATTCTAACATCATAAGTATTTTTATTTTCAGAAACTGGTACATCCAGAAAAATTCCAATGTTACTGTTTAGCAATACACTGATCTTTTACTCTTCAACTAGTGAATATTATTAAGGAAATCACTGAAATGTTAAGATGCCACATGCCTGAAATAAGTATGTTAGATAATACATCTTGATTACATCTGTGTAGGGCCCAATTCAAAGAAAGACATTTGTTGTGATGTGTAATGTAGCACTTAAAATCTAGACTCTTAGGAATAGGGGTGGAAAGCACAACTGTTTACTCATGGGAAAGAAGACCGCTGACAGTAGTGGGCTTGTTATTTCAGCCAGGAAAAAACAAATGATGAAGACAGAAATGTATCTGTAACTCTGTGTCTGTCTCTGTCTTGAGCAACTTCTACACATCCACTCTAGATCTGTGGTTGATGTTGATCTCTCAGTTCAGCCAGAATGCAGACCCTTCCTATCTATGTTGATTTGTGAGCAGGTACACAAATCAGCAGCAGCTGATAACTAGAACAGAAGAAAGTCCTTCTTAGCTTAAGGGAGTTAAACTCAGATTTCCTCTACTCTGAGAGGATAACCACAAGCTTATAAATACACTAGATTGAGTCATTCACCACTCTTCCACCCATTCACTGTGTAACGGCAGTCCAGCTAACAAGTGTGAGACCAAAAACACAGAAAGTAAGATAAGAGATATGAGCATTTTCTGTTCTGCTGCTGTGGATTACTTCTTCATTTCAAATTAAATGAACAAACACACAGAATGAAACGGTGCAGGGAGCAAAACCATTTATGCTTTCTCCCACCAAAATTTAAGTCTCTGGACTATAAAATATGCTTTATCCTACCTTCTTTTTCTGTGGTATCATGGCTGTTACATCCTTTGCTGCAAAGGTGTCAGTTTTCAAGGGCAAGGGGAAGAATGGGTGTTGTAGTTTTCTGAATGGAATTTTAAATTACATTTATTCTATTATGTGTGAAAATGTTTAACGAAAAAACTGCTCTACCACCTCTTTTTGTCAGGGCTCAATGAATGTCATGTGACTTTTATATTTTATACTGAACTTCATATGCTCAGCCTTTGTTAAGTCTGACTTAAGGTGTACAGCAGACTTAAAAGACTTCCAGTGTCTAAAGAGATTCAGGGCTTTAGAGTAGACTACTGTCCTTAATTTAAAAGTCTATTTTCTATTTTAGAAACATTTGCTGGACCTTTCCTTAGATACTCATTTCCAAACTGTGACTTATAGGTATTAAGCTATATGTTATTTATGGCCTTCAAAATACTATACTGGGTTTGGCAGAGATGAGAATCTTCTCCCAGATGTCACTGAAATTTTTTGCCACACTCCACCTCAGAAAAATGAAATCTCTTTCCATTTACATCTTCATTGAAAAGTTAGAATTTCTAACTATTAGCAATACAAAATAAACATTTTGACCTCAAAGCCCCTAGTGCCCAAATTCTCATTTAGTGGCAGTGATGATTTACACCAGCTGACACTGGCTCCAGATAGCCAGCCCATCACTTTGGGAACTCAAAGTGTCCATTTAAGCATTTAACCTTAGACTTGTAAGTTTGCAATTCAGGTCTCAACAGCTTTGTACTCATCTCCATAAGAGAAACACCTCCCTTAAGAAGATTTCACATGTTATCAGGTCTGTTTTTCATTTAATCAACAAGTAGCATAGCAACTGCCTTGTCAGTTATTAGCTGTGAGAGCCTAAGCAGATACTTCAAAGCCCCTCTTGAAATTATAATGAAAAACAATTTCTAGCTGAGAACAGTAGAAACATTTGCTTTATGTTCCCACGGCACCAGAGAAGAGAGAAGAGCGCTATGAAGTTGAAGAGCAACGTGTTGACAGAGAGAGAGGCTGAAGGGTAGAAAGACATCTAAAACAGTAAACGTCACATGTTACACAATCAAAATATTTCAGAGGACAAAGCAGTTCAGGAAAACAGTCTGCTTTTGCAGCCTTATAGTTTGATTTTTTTTTCATATTCTATTTACTACAGTATAATTATAGTGGATGCCCTTTAACCTTCCATTGTAGGGCATGGCCAGCAATCAAGCTGCACTGTTACCTCAAAGTCTACCAGAAATGGCCACTTAAGTATTATAAAGTAGATTTGCAAAAGACCCTTTCTCACTGCAAGTGTTTGAGTTCTTTTGTTTTGCTTACACAGTCATATTTTATGCGTCCATCAAGAATTGCTTTGTTTCTGGATATATGCAAAGTTTTCCTATTTCTTTCCTCTTACTCCTGTCTACCTCTGTTGTGCTGTTGCAAAGACCCAGAGGGAAAAGACTGCCTAAAGCGAAGCTCTCTTCATCCCTCTCTACAGCTGAGTTTTTTCTCTACAGGCAAGAAGGAGTGGGGAATAAGTCTCTGAACATACAATTCAACTTCTCTGCTATCCTCAGCACATGACTTGTCCCATTGTGTCATTACTCTCAGATAGAGCAGATTTATGCTCAGTCCTCTATCTGGGACTGATGGAAGACCAGGATGGGCCATGGCAGAGATAGCTCTTGCACTTGAGGCTGCAAATACTGTTCAAACTTCAGTCAAAACTGGGGTGACTAAAAAGAAGACCTGAATACACTAATGCAGCCCCCAAAAGGCAGAGAAAAATATCATCCAAAATCCTTTTACTGAGCACATCAGTGGTGCAGGTTGCTACTGAATGGAAGGCCTGAAGATGTAGCAATGGCCCTCTGTTCATGAGGTATCTACTGCAACACCCACCACTAATTGAGAAACTGGTGTTTAGTCCTTCCTGTGCCAACAGAACTGGCATAATCTATTTTTCATTCCTGGCATATTCTGACTTTCCATATTATTCATTCATGAGTCTATACTCCAGATTTTTCCATGGCACTTTACTTCTCCAAGTAGTAGGGAAATTTTCTGCTTCATTGAATTTCTGAAAATTTAGTTTCTCAGGGACTTAGGCACTGGAAGAAAGAAGAGCACTTATACATGTTTATGTAACTTACAAAGGTGTACACATTGTGTTGAAATAAGCAAGTCCCTTTGCTCTGTCTTTGAGCACACACCGTATGGCCTGATGATCCATCACTATCAACTGGCTAATTACTGCTTGCATGAGGAACTAATTTTCTTTAGCCACATCACGGACTGATGTAATTACACAGCTGCAGACTAAGACAACCCCTGCATGGTCTGCTGTGTCTCCATGTGGATATACCACCTTAGAATGATACTCTACAGTTCCCAAATAAATAGATCCAAACAGGCCAACAATTAATTGGCAGATATATTTAATAATTACTAAAACTCATGTTAGTGTCTTGCATTATGTAATTTTGGAAAGTGTATTCATTTTTCATAACTTGGTACACAAATCCATGTGGTTCTTCTTATCTATTTATCTAATAACTACCACTTTCTAAATTCTCAACCTTAGCACATTCCAAATCCAGCCAAAATTTTTCTTCCTTCCTTCCTTCCTTCCTTCCTTCCTTCCTTCCTTCCTTCCTTCCTTCCTTCCTTCCTTC
>JACDJE010000275.1:1814436-1890286 GCA_016647715.1 Pavo muticus | reverse complement strand
TCTTTCTTTCTTTCTTTCTTTCTTTCTTTCTTTCTTTCTTTCTTTCTTTCTTTCTTTCTTTCTTTCTTTCTTTCTTTCTTTCTTTCTTTCTTTCTTTCTTTCTTTCTTTCTTTCCTCCTGGGTCCTCCCACTTCTGATGAGTTATTTCATTATTTCTATATTCCATTCACAAAATAATTCTATATAAAATATTTCTTTCTTCTTTCTCTATTTCATATACTCATTTACTGGAGTATTTATTTGTGCTGATAACTGGGTGAGTTGTTCCCAGGTCTGGAGCCAATCTGTAGGTCAGCCAGTTGGAGCAGTGACAGAAACACTGAACTGCATATCATCCCCCAGGGGCCAGCAGCTCTCCTCTGAAAATGTGTTAATTCTTTTCTCATGTTCTGCTGGCCAATGGCTTTTAACTTGGTGTCCACTCCTTCATCCTCTAAGTTGGCAACTGCCTTTTGTTTCACAGTGATTATGGCTGAGTACAAAACCCGAAGGCTGTACTGAAAATCTGTGACAAGATCTTATTTGAGCATCTAATTTTCTCCTTAACTGATATTACAAGAATCAATGTTATAACTTTTAGTAAAGTTTAAACATTCAGGACTGTTGAAGTCTACAAATATACAAAAACTCAGAGCTGAAATAACTTCTTTTCACTTGAGCTTTAGACCAAACGGAACTCTTAAGTTCAGAGACTTCTCTAAGTTAAGTGTGATTCAGGAATAAAGGAAAAGCTGTCATTCTGCCATTCCAACATCTTTTGATTTTAATAGTTTCAATTAAAAATTAAAGGTTAGTTCTTGCCTTGGGCAAGACAGCAGCCTTGCATACATTCAGTACAGTCTGGCTACAATTTAAAGTAATGAAGGCGTATCAGTTCAGAGGTGTTGAGACGAGCACAGATAGTGTAGACACAAGAATATGCTGATACTGTGTACTTGTGTAAATGAATCTGTAGGTGAATTTTTGCCAGAATAACTCCTCAGAAAGTTATAGCAATATAAACTCATGCTTATAGCAGACCATGAATAGTGTTCCAACAGAATTATTAAGGAAAATATCTTGGGTGACCTCTGTTTATAGTAGAGCGGTAAATTCAATCCATGCTGCAGAGAACTGCAAAATACTGACTTAGTGAAAATGCCTTGAGTCAGCTTAAAGGCTTCCCTCCAGAGTCATTAATGAGCCAACACAATTTTCTTAAAGCAAAGGGTAATTTAATCTCCACATGAGTAACACAGAGTAACAAGGGGAAGGGTTAATACAGAATAAGTCTAAAGAAATGCTTCTGTCTTCTACATTAGGTTTTCTGCTTATTGCTCCCTTTTGATACATTAGGCTCTAGGATTTGCTTTACTTTAACAAAATGAATGTCTCTCCCTTTCAGAGATACTATTAAAATTCTCTGTGTCCAACTTTTATCAGTTTGATCTCCCCCACCTGTATTTATTACCTTAAGGAAGACAATCCTTTGAGTCTTCAAAGGAACAGAAGCAATACACCACAGGTGCTGGGGAACAGCTACTTTGGCTGCTGTTCATCTTCCTGATCACGAAGCTATGGAATTTGGATAGAAAATGCATGACCTGCTCAAAATCTCTCATCAACCAGTGCCCACAGATTATTACAAACTCCTTCCAGCCTTAGTGTTTATCAACTGTTATTAGTGCAGTTTTCAAGCAGTAGGAGATTATCCTGAAGGGATAGTGCTTGTAAAGTCCATTAGATAAAACATTATGGAGACACAAGTTGCTGGTGTACTGCCTTTGCAGTTGGGAGAGAACAGCAATGCCATCTATGTAACCTGAGTTTGAAAAGAGATTTGAATGCTGCATGTTAACTTCCAAGGCCAGATTGTCACCTTCTGTATAAATAGCTGTTAATGGAAAAAGGGGTTATCTGGAGTTCCCTTGGCTATTCCCATGTAATTCACTGCTTGTGCTGCATCTGTTTGTTTCTGTCACCTCCTTTCTTTCACTTTAAGATTCTTAAAACCTGGTCAGGTACAATCTTTTCTTTGTATCTTTGCATCACACACAGGTCAAGAAAAGTGTCCTCAAAGAACTGTGGTATCTGCAGCGATTGTTGGAGCCTTTCAAGATAAAGCCAGTGGTGCCTACACTGGATGCATGGCCTGGTACATATGTAAGCCAGGGTCCCTGATGGAGACCTGCTCTACTTGCATGCAACAAGAACCAGGTATACTCCTCACTGACTTGGAAACTGACTGGAAGGCTGGGCCCAGAGAGTAGTGGTGAATGGAATTAAATCCAGCAAGTGACCAGTCACAAGTGGCGGTTCCCCAGGGGTAGGTACTGGGACTACAGTAAAAAAAAAAAAAAAGACATAAAACTATTAGAGTGTCCAAAGGAGGGCTACAAAGATGGTGAAGGGCATAGAAGGGAAAATGTATGAGGAGTGGCTGATGTCCTTGGGTTTGCTCAGGCCAGAGCAGAGGAGCTAAGGGGAGGCCTCATGGCAGCTGCAGCTCCTCACAGGGAGTGGAGGAACAGCGTCAGGGCCCAAGAGAATGGCATAATTCATAACAGAAAATGAAGATTGTCTGCAGCAGGTTCCCAAGTTCAGTAATATTCCCTAAACTAAACTGTACTACTGAAGGTGTATATAGTATGCTTAGAACTTAGAAATGCTGATTAACATGGGATTTTTAAGTTCATTTTACCAAGAAAATATTCTTTAAATGAAAACTACTGCTTTTTTTTTTTTTTTTTTTTTTTCCAGATCAAGGACTTTTAAATTAAAGATCCTGTTATCAGACAGAAAAAGTGCTGTGAGAAACGAAGTCTTGAAGGTTTCTTGTTTTAGCAATGTGCAGGGGGCTGTAGACAGGTTAGGGTACTGACTGTACAGTCCTCACATAATCACAGAATCATAGAATGGCTTGGGTTGGAAGGGACCTCAAGGATCACGAAGCTCCAACCCCCCTGCCACAGACAGGGCTGCCAACCTCCACATTTAATACTAGACCAGGCTGCCCAGGACCCCATCCAACCTGGCCTTGAACACTTCCAGGGATGGGGCATCCACAGCCTCTCTGGGCAGCCTGTTCCAGCACCTCACCACACGCATAGTAAAGAACTTAAATAAAAATCTAAATTTATATCTGATGTAAATCTGAATTTAAAAGAGCATATTCCTGAATAAGGAGCCTTGTCTGCACTGAGAAGTTCAGTCACTTGTAATTGATCTCACCGTTGTGCTGTTCTTGAAATACAACCTGTTCAGCACTTCCACATTAGCTGGGCTGAATCAGGGTCAGGACACTTTTTAATCCTGGCCCCAAACTAGTTTACCAGCACACAGATTTATCTGCAGTGCTCTCTAGGTTTGTAGTCTGCAGTCTCTGAGAAAACAGCACATTTTAAAGATTCTTCTGAAAGGATCATGCATTCATAGGTTGTATGAGAAACTCCTGTTATTTCCTATGAAATTCCCAGAGTAGGGGGGGGAGTCCAGTTGGGCTAGAAGTCATTTGTGTTGTTGTGGCAGGGGCATTTTTTTATACCTGTGTGCTTAACATTACTGGCATTTCATTTTTCTCTTAATCAGCTTTCAGTGGAGTTGATCTTGACTTAAGATAGGGGATGACCTCTCAAGGTCATACCCTTTCTGTCATCTGAAAAGCATTAACTGCGGGACAGCCTAGGACTTTTTTTCAAAAGGCAGGCATGTTGCCTGGGAGCACAGTTTTAGATTTGACTTGTTAGTACTTTCTATTTTGAACTGTCTTTTGCTTTACAAATTCTTCTGTACATCCTGTATTCTTCTGCCCGTGAGTATGAGGTTTTGGCTTCTTCCAGTCTAAAATCAGTGTCAGCAAGATAATCTTTCAGAGCAGAAAACAAAAATTGCTACCAGGTCACTGTTCTTAAAAGACACATTGAAAGAGTTAGACAGTGCTTTTCACGTTGATCTAATAGAAAGTAATTGCCAGCCCTTCACACAATAAGATATGTGTACATTCAAAAGGAGAAAGTTGACTAAAGGTGGAAGTTCCCATTATGATTTCCTCCAGTGATGTGCATACACTAACTATAATACATTTTAATTCAAAAATACATATCTTAAACTTCTAGCAATTGCATCTCATTATTTATTTCTTCCTAGACTGAGTAGTTATTTAATAGCTATTGCACTCTCCCTGTGAATGTACTGTGATTCAGATCAAGAGCAAACCTACATCATGCTGGCAGAGGCATCTGAGGCATCCGAGCTGTCTTGGTTTATACTAAGCAGCAGAAGAGGAAGTGTAGAGCAGTGCAGTACAGAGACACCAGAGCTGATTGCATGTTAAAGAGCCCAAACCCAGAGAACAGCATAGTTGTGTTTGCAGGCAGGCTACAATTAGAGCTAATTATCAGCACTTTTAGCATGCTGAGACCTCACATTATGTTGCTCCTTCACTTTGATCCCTAGGTCTGTTTCAAAGTACTGTTTATGAAAAGATCCAGATCATCCTGCCTGCATTGGCTTATCTTTATTTACTACTTTACCAAGTTTTTTTTTTTTCCTTTTTCCCTTTTAATTACAAATGTTATCATAAGTGATTTACTGTTTACTTTCAAAAAAAATCAGTGAAGTCGGTGAATGGTATTAAGTCTGCTACTGATCCCCATGAAACTCCATTATAAGTATGTTCAGCTGTTGATAATTTCCTGGAGACAATCTCTTTTCAAGATCTACCACTTAACCAGTTCTTAATTCATAAAACATTTGCTTTATTAATAGTATAGGATGCCAATGTTTAAATCAGAACATTCTGTGTTATTAAATTCAAATATTTTACAGAAATCTGATTACTCAAACAAGCTTGCAATTTCATCAAAGTAAGAGAGAGATCTTTTGACATGATCTGCTTTTCATAAAACTGTGTTGTCAGGAAGTGATTTTATTTCTATCCTTTAATTTCTCTTCCCAACTTTTCTGTTACATGTTCTGGAACAGATGTCAGACTAATTGACCGACACTTACTCCAGTCATTTTGTCGGACTTTCTGAAATAGTAACACACTAGATGTTTATTTTCAGTCTCCTGGAATTTTCCTTGTTTTTTTAAATTTGTTAAAAAAGAGGATTAAAGATTTCCTAAATCAATTTGAGTGCAAACCATCTATGTCCACTAAATCAAAAAGTGTTCATTTCTACTGAAAGTTGTTCTGCGTTCCCCTCAGACCATAAGAAGTCAGAAAGAGTTTATTGTTTTTATATGGTAAAAGTACATCAAATGCATTTTGTTTCTACAAACTCTGCTATTTTATCAATTGTAACTATATAATTATGACATATAAATATCCAACATCAAGACAATTCTATGTTGTCGTACTTTTCTTCTAATGTCCATTTAAAAAATGAATTTTGTTATGCCAGCATTTATCGTCATCATTTGTAGCTTCTCATATCCTCTTGTGGGTATTTTTTTCTACTTCAAGTCATTCGCACAGGTATTTTTATTTACTGTAATCACTGTGGGCTTTTTTCCTAACTTTTGCCTTACTTAATGATATAACCAGGCATTTTAAATAAACAACTTAGAAACTTGTTGTGAAGTAAACTTTGAAGTAATTAATAAATACAAAACAAATAATTTTTGAGATATCCATTCTGATTTCTCAACTTAAATGTAGACAAACTGCAATCAATGGTCTTTAAGCAGCAAGTTTCCAGTCTGCCACTCATACTGTGATCTGTCATTTAACCCAAACTGTTACACTGCTGTAGAATCTTGAAAGCACAAAAAGAAACTCCACTGTCCCAAAAGAAAGTTACCAGTACAACTGACTTTTAATGATCATAGCAGTCTGTCCTGAAGAATAAGGTGAAGTTGTCCCACATCTTTACTTCAATTGAGGAGCGTTCCTCCTGGTTTCTCTTGTAACTGTTCTAAAAATGAAATCTCTTTGAAAAGATGTTTGTCATGACCAACTGTAGAGCAAAGAAAGGGGCATCTTGGAACAGTAGAGCAAATTCACTTATAAAAGAACCGACAAATGAGTGATGGAACCAGATAACCCGATTCCTCATGAAGAACAGCAGCCTGTATGCAAAGGCAGGCAAGCTTTCCATTGAGCATCTCTCAGCTTTCAGCTGAAGCCAATTAGTAGAGCAATTTGCAAAGTATTACAGTGCTTCATAAGATATTTAAATTAATTCATTATCTTTTATCTGAGTATGTCATAAGCTTTTCAACCCTGCAAGAAAAATCTTCTCTGCCTTTTACTGTAGTTTTGTTGGTAATGGAAAACCAAGGTTCAAGTGAAATGTTCAGGATCACATGTAAAATGTGCAGTAGAGCAGGGATTTGAACGCTGTTCTTCAAAAGCTTAGAGACATTAACTCATAAACTGAACTCCCCTTCTGTAAAATCTACAGCTGTTCTTTGGCTGAACAAGGAATTTACTTCCTGCACAGTCAATTCATCCCCCAGCAGCTCTTACTTCCTGTTCTATTACATAGCTTATCTGTTTCTAAATCTGAACAGCAGATAGAGAAATGGACAGCTCTGGAACGAAGTTCATAATGAAATAAGTTATAATAATTCCAGATAGCCCACTAAACTATTACCAGTCTACAATGACAATAAACTTACAATAATCTACATTCCCATCTCCACCTTTCATTGTTGTAGCTAAGCTGTTTGTTTAAGCCTCTTAACCTAATTATTGAAATTCATTGTTCTCATTAGCACCATTTGTTACAAAAAAATAAAAAAATAAAAATTCCTGCCAGAGTTGGAAAACTCCCAAAACGTGCAGTTGGCTCCAGCAATTTTCTCATTCTCACTAGCTTAGACCAGCACAAAACATCTTTGTTTTGCAGTTGTCAAGGCTCTAAGCAGTTGCTGAGGTCTCTGCATACTGCACATTTGCCATCACTTATGAACAATATAAAATATGTTGACAGTGACTTGGGTTTAATTCCCAGATGAGATTACTGAAGGTAATTTTTCAGGAAATTGAAGTGTTGCGAATTGACACTGGAATAAGGGTTGTCAGGAGAGAATAGGAAAAAACAGACTTTTCTGTGGCAAGTTTGAAGGAATTATAGTTTGCATTCCTTGCCATCTCATTCCAGTTCATTGGCCAAACTCCTTTTCCCACAGGGAATCCAGATTGCCTTTTTATGCAAAATGAAATTCATCTAAGAAGCTCATCTTCTTCTTAATTGACAATGTGGGAAAACTGAGGTTCTATGTTAGCATTTCTTCAGTACCATCATTCAACTCTAGCATTTGATGTATCAGTTACAAGCCAATTTTTACTATGGAATGTGGCCATGGTCGGATACAATTTCAGTTGGAAGTGCAATTTTTATTTGCATAATCAGTGCACTGAAATTATGTGACGTAAATTCTTGGAAAATAGAGTACATGTCATTTTTTATATGTGGCACGAATGAAAAAAACATGTACTTGCTCTTGTACAAACTTCAAGAACTTCCTTGTAAAAATATCTGATTCTTTAGGATGACATTGAAGCTTTCTAAACTTGCTGAATTTGAAGAGCTTTGAGATGCATGCATTTAGACATCTAAACCATGTGAGATAACCTATTTCTAAAGTACATACAGAGTTGCTTTGTCCCCTGAGTTTGTGTGCATGAATGACCCGGCATCTCCACTTAATTACCCTATATTTGTTAAGTTATATTTTTCTGAAGGCCTTTTTTATCCTGTTAGCCTTGTCCATATATTAACAAACAGATTGTGTCTTGTATACAGAAGAAATAACAACTGAAAATACATTATCTGACTTGAAACCTTATTGTGGTTGCTTCAGATCTTACTTAAATTAGGTTGAAAGCTAGTGGTTTGAAGAGGAAATCATTCTTTAGGTAAATCTTTACCATAAGCCAATATGGAACCTGTATAGGCTTTGGGAAGAGTGGCCAGAAAGCTGCTTGGCAGAAAAGGACCTGGGGATACTGGTTGAAAGCTACCTGAGCATGAGGACAAGATGTCCAACAGCATCCTGACCTGCATCAGAAATACTGTGGCCAGCAGGGCTAGGGAAGTGACTGTCCCTCTGTAAGTCGCACTGATGCAAGTGTTGATCTATCTCCAATTCTGGATTCAGTTTTGGACCCCTCTCTACAAGAAGAATATTGAGTGTGTGCTGAGAAGAGCAATGAAGATGATGAAGGGACTAGAAAACAAGACTTTTGAAGTGTGGTTGAGGGAAATGTGGTTTAGTCAAGAGTAAAGAAGGCTGAGGGGAGGAGGAATATCATTAGTCTCCTCCTCCTTCATTCTCTCCACCTCCAACTTAATCTTAGTGGTAGAAACTCACTCTGCACTCAGCGAATGTCTCTTCTCTTCAGATCACAGGTCATAAACATATATTTCTTTCATAAAGTTCTTCAGCAATAGTGAACAACCTCACTACTTTCAGCAGGGGCATTCCTTCCTGATAAGAATCGATAAATCATGAATTGCTCAGATACAATTTAGCTAATTTAGAAGGTAACAAACAGAGAATTGAATAGCTTGAGTTGTTGTTAGTTTGTTTTTCTGTAAACAAGGCCATCCCTTTTAGCATTTAAATAAACTATATAGGAAAAATAAATTAATAAGCCAGCTTTCATTAAGTGTGCCTGTAGGATGTGTTTTTATTTCCTTTGTGAATTAAAAAAAAAATTGAGTATATTACAGCTGGAGAGTATGTTGCTGAACTGTTGTTATTTCAGAGAGTCAAAAGCTGACAGATATCAAGGCAGAATTCTTAAATATTATGCACTGAATTCCTGTCTTCAGTGCATCAGGGGGACCATGGTATTTATTTCAATGGCACTGAACTTTCACCCTCTGTAGCAAACTCAGCAATTCTCTTTGCTCACAGAGTGCTTGGATCAGGCCCCTAGGACACTGCAAAGACCAAAGCATTTTCCTCTTCAGAAGCATTTCAGAAAGCTCTGGAAATAAAAGCTACCTTTTGATTTGGAAGTGTCTGTCACCCCTACCTTCCTGGAGCTCCTTCAGTGATGAACCATGTGCTTTTCCTAAGTAAGAATAATAGTTATATTACATGTGTGCAGCTTTTTAATTTGAATTAACTGAGTAATATTAATATATAAAAATTTTTATATATTATATGGATAAAATTCAATTGCTTGCCAGGTTGTGGTATTTTATATTGAACAGTTATCAAGTACAATCTAGAAGCAATGTCAACACCAGTAAATTAAATGTGGCCTGTATTTTTCTTTGTCACTGAGGTCAAACTGCATAGAAGAACCTCTACTGAGAACACTGCACTCAGTGTGAATGCCCAAATGGACAGCATTCACTTCATGCTAGCTTCTGAACTGTTTGTGAAATGCATCTGGGATAGGGAGGCTGACGTGCCAAGGATCTTTCTATCAGTTTGACAGCACAAATGATAAACTTCCAGTCCATAGGGATGTTCAGTGGAGCTACTCAAAGTACAGCTATATGTGACGCAGTCAAAGAGCCACAGGATGAGGACTCAGAGCACGCCCCTAGCGAAGCCAAACACTTGCCTGTGTTCTGTGCCACCAACTGCAGGATTTGAAGGTGCTAACACATCCAGAAGAAAAACACAGAGCACCTATGATAGATGCCCCACCAAAGCCATTCAAATAACTAATTTAAGTGCTTCTCAGATTGAATAAGGAGTTGACAGCTGATCTCTGACTGTAGGATGAAACAGAGTTTAGCACTTTCTGTTAATTGCATAGTTGAATGACTATGCAGGTGCAAATCCTCTGCAGCTCTCTTCTCTGAGCTAATTCTCTGACCCTTGATTAATAAGAGTTGGTGGAAATTAGACAAGCTCACATCATCGACATAAACTGAAAATGAATTCTAGTCTCAAACCAAGTGAATCAGCAACCTATCTACAACATTTCCTGCCTTTAACTAGTATTAGTATTTAACTTACCTCAGTGACTTCAGAACATCATTATGTTTCACAATTCAATTACTCATTCCCAAGTGAAGTATTGTAATTGATTCTTTTTTGGTCTCCGCTGGTGATAAAAGTAATAGATGTTTTTGTCAAGCAAATGGACTTGCTCTAAATATCTGCTTCTCCATGTCACTGCCTCTCAAGTAAAGGGCGAGACATATTTCTATAAATAGACAAGTAGTTAGCAAAAAAAAAAAAAAAAAAAAAAGAGAGAGAGAGAAAGAGAAGGGGAAAAAGTGTGGAGAACCATATATTTTCTGACATTGCAACTTTCATGATGGGTTAATTACCACAAACGCACACTCTTGAACCACTCTTTATGATAGGGAGCTTTGCAGGAAGCCGAGAATAATTTGGATGTTAGCAGATATTGCTTAAAAATAAAAAAGGAAAACGAATCAAATGCCCCAGTACAGTGTCAGTAGTTTCAGTGTGGGGGACCTGGAATTCTCAGAAAAGGCAGCAGGAGCACCTCAGTACTAAAAGCTGCAGCTTACAGCAAAAGCTGATATATCATTTCCTAGCAGCTGGTCTGCACTTGAAAACCAGGAGAAGCCGAGCTTGAGAAAAGCAATCAGCTGTGTTTGTCACAACTCTATGAAGTCCTCAGTTATGGATATAGTTAACTGAACACAGCTTTGCTGCATGCAGTGAGGGGCACCGTGCCAAGAGCAGGGATAGAATTACCTTGAGAAGCACTCTGACTGCCAGGTTTTAGGGCCCCTCCACACAGAGCAGTATGTTCCCCCCTTGTAATGCTTCCTTTTGCCACCTAGAAAAGAACAGGTGTACCTATGGAACATCCTGGATCACATTAAAATCCTATCACGTCCAAAAGCTCTGGGAAGAATTTTATTTTATTTTTTTCCTCTTGGAAACTCAAACTGCTGATTCTTTGGCTGTTTGCCAGTGCTGCAGTGTAACAGAGCAGAAATGCCTGGACT
Organism: Pavo muticus; assembly: GCA_016647715.1. Classification (NCBI taxonomy): domain Eukaryota; kingdom Metazoa; phylum Chordata; class Aves; order Galliformes; family Phasianidae; genus Pavo; species Pavo muticus. Next base: position 1,879,403 of record JACDJE010000275.1, on the reverse strand, counting down.
TCTGCCAGGATCGCGTGCATGGATTCAGGAAGGACAAAAGTAGCCGTTGGAGGTAGAAAAACATTAGCATTTGTCTGCCAGTAGTGGTCCTTTCCTTCTTGACATTCATGTGAAGATGTCAAAAGGAGAAATCCTGGTATTCTGAGGTCTTCGGAAGACTGAAACAGAATAGATGTATGCATGGATAGCTCATGTAGTGTTCCTGGTGGGCTTCTGTGGTGGCTTTTGATCCATCTTTCAATTTAGCTGATTGTATGAAAGAGAAGCATATAACACCAGCAATGGATTATATTCGCCATATTCACCATCCTGCCAAATCCATACATTAAATCAAAGACTTCCAGAAACAGGCCTGGAGGAGAATTATTTCAGAAAAGGCTGATGATGCTTTCCTTAAACTGTGTTTAAATCCCCCATGTTGTTGGCCCTGGGTGAAATATAAAAATGTATCTGAGGATTTTGCATACTTTCCCAAGGCATATTTTCAAAAGGAAGCCAACCTTGTATGGGAATAGGCAATCTTCTGAAATTTCTGAGCAAACACAGCATGTTAGAGCTTTTCCTCCTGTAGTTTGCTTCCCAGTCTAGAGTGGTACTGTCACACACTCAAAAACTGCTCAAGAATTTTACATTAAAGATGGATAAAGAGGTCATTTTTATAATGACTAGGAAAGTAATCTGAAGCAAAAAGCTTTATATGTTAATAAAAAATAGGATTTATCATAATTAAAGTTTTAAGGGGCTGATTAGATTGTTATTCCACGATCCCATAAGGGTAAGATATAACTTCCCCCCCTCCCAAAAAAAAATTAACTATTGTGTTTCCTTTTCCTTGTAAGTTATGTAAAGTGCCTGAGCATTTGGAGGCTTTTAAGAACCTACTGGTTAAACTGTCTAATTTGAACCTAAGGGTGATGAAACTCCATAAGAATAACAGTTTAATGGTTTCCCTTCTTCCACACAGAGATAGCACTGCAGGTTAAATGTGAAGGGAAGCTAACATTTCTGTGTGCCCATGGCCATTGAGCAGGGCTGTATCTTGATGCACACTCTTGGCAGAGTGAATATGGAGCTTCTGAGTGGGACAGAAATGGGCTGACTTCACTGGATTATTGCTGGTTTGGACGGCTATTAGAAAAGCCCACTTGACAACAGTTTTTCCATATGGAATTTCTTTTTGTCAGTAGCATGTCAAGTTTTACAAAACATTTGTGTGTCAGCACTTCTTCCCCTGCTGGGAGAGGAGGTGGGCATACAGAAAGTGTGGCAACTTGCTTGGCTCTTCTTGAAAGCACAGCTGCCCGCCTAGCATTTTCTATTTAGTGAAAATAAAATCATGTTATTTTAAGTCCACATCCTTAGCTGGTGTTCTGTAACATGATCTATTGATTTTGATGACTGCTGATGACAGTTTCTTCCAAATGTGGATTGGGCTGTCATCAACAAACCACTTACCTTCCAAATCACCTTTGGAGTTGGATATTATATTCTACTTTATCCTATTTACATTATAAGTTATGGTCTATATGTTTTGAATAAACTTTCTCTCTTGCATTTTCACCCATGTTAAAGCTCAGATATATAATCTAATCTACTTATCTAGATGCCCCTGTATCAGTAAAGCACATAGGCACTTCCAAAGAGTGATTCATTCTGTCCTAAAAATTATCTGACATGAAAGTCTCTCTTTCAGAGTGGAGGGTGATCTCGTAGGCAGTTTTAAAAACAGGAGAAGCCAAGGTACATGAATCCTTGTTTTGGTGTTACAGACACAAGAGAAACACTTTACAGATAAAAGAAAGTTATACCAAACTCATTCAAACAGCTGTTAGTTTAGGGATGAAATGTGATGGTTCCAAAAGCAACTCACTGGCCTCATTAGCCAATGCTGGAAAACTGTAGGTAGTCTTTTTGGGAAAAGATGACAAAGAAGGGAAATGTAAACATTTTTTTTCCTCCCATATATATGAGAGGACTCCCTGTGGCACCTTCACTGAACCACAGCTGCACTGTGATAGTTGAAAGTATGCAGAGATATAGATGTAGAGGTAGCAGCACAGCACTGGCAGTGAAATGGCACAAGATGTGTTCACCAAGCAGCACTCAGGGACCTCCTACATCTGTTTCTCAGAGCTTAGCAGGCCATTTTTGATGGAGAGAGGTTAGCTCAAAAGAAATGGAAGATGAAAACTCTGGTGGAATTACTACAAATACTGCACAGAGAGGTTCCTGGAGAGATTTGCAGCTCCATCTACAGCAGAACTAATGAAGCCTGTTTTTTCTTTTTTAATGCGATTGTGTCTTGTGGTTAGATCCTAGGGTGTGAGTACCAATTAAAACTTTTCCTGTGGCTGGAACAGCCATAATAGCTGTCTCCTGTGTGAATTCTCCAGTGGATGGAGTGCTTGCTCCAACCCTGTGATCAGAGAAGGTATGTTTCGATTAGACCACTAATGACATCTCTCCTTTCTGCTTAGCCACCTATTCTTACAAAAGTGGATATTTAACTCCTTCAAAATTCCATCGTTCTGGGTTGAAACTAGTTAAGTTATTGGGATGCAGATGGAAATGATGAACGGATCTACGTGCAGAGTTCTGCATATGCACAAACGCAGTGTAATTTCATAACACTTACTTTACAGGAACCGTCATATGATGGGAATGTATGTTATGGATCTGTGAAACTATATGCTGGGTAATGCTGCCTTGTGAATTAAAAAACAAAAGCTGAAATGTGTCTTCTACCAGGATGATGTTGTTTACTAAGATGATAGGGATTACAGAAGTGGTTTTGAAGACATATCCCTTTTGAATAATAAGAGTCAGCACAGGCTTGTGGGTAGACAACTGCATGGGGCAAAGGCAGTGTCAAATCCAACTTGATGGGGTAATTTTTGGAAAGCAGTTTCAGCTGCAAGTTTTCCTCTTTGTAAGAGGAAACTTGTGGACCCTTCCATCCACAGCGGCATCCTCTTCGTTAATTTGGTACCATATTTTCATTGACTGATACTCCTTAAGCAGGGAAATGCTCACTTTTTACAATGGTGATGACTACTGATTGTTGGGTGCCCCACTTGTGTGACCCAGGAGCAGCTATTTCAGGTGACAGCACTTTCTTTTTCAGGAAGCAGAACTCACCGTCAAGAGAAAGTCCAGAGCCCTAATGTAAAGGTCTGCAAAATGTTAGCAAAATTTGAATGAATTTTCTTGACACTCAGTTCTTATTGGCACTGAAACAAGTGGACTAGTTCTCTGAGCTACTCACTTAACTGCTATTTTTAGTAAACTTTAAGAGTGACAGTAAAAAAGGAAAGAGTCTCATATTTAGCACTATTCTGGCTTCATTTACTGGCTTGGCTGCATCCTTGCTGTATGACCTTAAATCTTGTATCATCCTTCACTCAGTAACATTTTTTCATTGTCTAATAGGATCTAATAGGATCACTAGTTCTTCCTTTTTTTAGGTGTAAATGTATTAACACACAGAAGTCTGCATATATCTATATGAGTATTAACATTAAAACAGTTCTGAAGCTACTTAGTACCTCCCAGAGATAGGGTAAACAACTGAATTCAGACAAAAAAGCTAACTTTTTACAGACTGCAGATTTTTTTGGGGGTGGAATTCTTATTTTGTTCTGGAATTTTAACAGAAGTAAAAAAAAAAAAAAAAAAAAAAACAACCAAAAAAACACCAAACCAAAAAAAAACCAACCATACCCAGCTAGAGATTTAAACACTAACAGAAAACTTCTGTAAAGGCAATTATTCTGCATTGTGTCCAATGATTATCTTAATTATAATACTATTGACATGCCTTGCTCCAGAACCATCAGCCCAGATTCACTGCTGTGGATTTTGGTGTAACAGAACTCTCAGAATAAGACTATTTCTATAATCCAGTCAAAATGGTGATCCCATCTGCTTGCAGTCAGAGCCAGAATATAGAGTAAAACTGACTCTTCTCAGATGTCATCAGAGAACTGCCGTGTATTCATGGATCTTGTTCCTGAGGAAAGTTATGCCAAGAACACCCCCACCTGGCCAAGTAAAGAAACTGGAGTCAGAGAAACATCACATCTGAAAAACAGTTCATGAAACCCTACTGTGCTTATATTTGGAAATCTTCTCTTCTTGAATGTCAAAGTGTCAGTGAAATTCTACTAGTCATGGAGGGAGAATAAAAAGTGTAATTGATCACTTTTAGAGTTTTGTTGTGGTTCTCTGAAAATTCATCGCACATCAATACAATCTGTATTTCAGATTGTGGTACAAATACTCAAGTTGCGTACCTGGCATCAGCAATCAGGACTCTACAACACCAGCCTCAACACAAACTAATTTCATTTGTTGATACTGAAGAACAATGGTTTTCTTAATTAGCAATCCCAGAGCTAGATACGGAATTCCTGTATTTACAGGAACTGTGCTATGCAGTATACATTTGTTATTGAATCCTCTACGTAAGTCTGCCTATGTTGTTGTTTGTGAATTCATGATAAAATCTTACTTCTCGGAGCCTAACAAAAAGCACATTATTCATAAACTGTTTCAATCCTCTTTGAAATTCCCCATGACTTTTTCAGTGATACTTCAGCGATGCTTGGTCAGAACCTATTGGGAAGCTAAAGCCAGCAAATACTCCACGAATTGAAAAAGTAATGGAAATGAAGCATGAAATCAGATTTGCAGTCTCATGCAGGATTCATGTAATAATATTTCTACCACTCCGTTCAAAAGAACTCTTAAGTTACAGCTGGATAAAGCTGGAGCTTCTACCCCTTGAGAAACGAGAGCAGGCACATTCACTGGAAAGAATTTCGTGAATTTTAAACATATGGATTTTTTGGTTTTCATTTTTTTTTAGCAAGGAGATTTGTGAAGTGTTGAACACTTGCACGGATCTACCACCTCCATACAGCAGTGCAAAAAAACCAAAACATCAACATGATTTTATTTTTCTCTGCAGTAACACTCAGCTTTCCAAGCAGAGCAGCAAAGCAAATCAAGAAGGCCTATTTTACTTACTGTAGAAAATCAGCTTATAATCATTGCTAATTCAAAGTTCAGAAGTTCTTAATTAGCTGACATAGTAATTGATTTCAAGGGAAGTTTTATCTGAGTCAGGATTTCAAATGAGGTCACAAGGAGTGAGCCTGGAGGAAACCTCACCCCTACCCAGGTGTGTGGGTGAAGCTGCACAAAGATTCTCCAACCCCTGTAATCTTCTTCATCCCTCTGTATGGAAAAGGCCGTATTTTTACTGCATTACCACAGGAATGTAGAAGCACCTAGGCAGGGTTAAATGTGTTTCAGAAAAGATCTCAGTAAAAAACAACAATAACAAAAAGACTTTATGGTGAATTTCGGGAGTAGGAAAGCTTTAGAAAAGTGAAATGAGGGGCTGAACTTGACACTAGGTTTCTGTGAAAAACAAACAACCAGCCAACCAACAAAACAAGAAGCATATGACAGGAGACAGGGAGGAAAATGTAAGCAGGATGTGAAGGAACAGAGGCTGGATGGAGAATTGGTGGTGGAACTGAACAGCTGGGACGGGCCTATGGAAGGCTCTGGACAAACGTCCCGCTCAAGCACAGAAGTAAAATTGCACCAAAGAACTGGTGGGTCTGTAAAGCTGCAAGGACTGCAGTGAGAAAAGGGAATGAATTTACAGGGAGAATGGGCTGAGATATCATGCCTCTACAGGAAGACTGGCACTGAGGTGCTGCAAAATGCACAATGCCTCTGCCAGATGTTAAGCCCCCTGGCATGTGGGTCATTGAATTACTTAAAGTAAATCGCTTCTGGGTTGTGAATAAAATAATGTACTTTTCTCAAGAGTGATATATTAATTCTTTGAAACACCTGAAGAATTTTGGACAAAATTTTCAATGCACATAGACAGAATTCCACGTGAAGCAGATACTCAGCCTAAAATATAATAGCCCAGAAAATAAAGGAAATTCTTAACAACTGCAAACAGATTCCCATGTCTAGCAATGCCTTTAACCTTAATAAGATACAGGTGCTCCTCTCAGACTTTAAAATATGAATTAAAAGATTTAGCAGTATGCACATAACTGTAGGTAGATGATGATGTCCAGTAAATGTAAGTATAGCAATCAATAGGTTTGTATTGGCTTTGTAATTAGTTTGCTATTAAAGCTAAATTAGCTAAGGTATATTTCAGACATTTGTTATAATCTAAATGATTGCCAATAATTTTTTTTATTGAAAAAAGCACTGCCCCTTACTGAAAGGGCCATAAAGCAAATCTGAAAATCTTTATCCATGGAGTTTGTCTGACAGCCCGTGGTGTCATCAATAAAACATCTCCTGAACTGCTCACTGTGCTATGCAGAACACTGACCACTAAAAGCGGTAGGTATTGATCATCTTCTGTGCTGACACACTCTAACAAATGCTTTCAGTGTTGGCGTTGCTCTTGGATCATGTCTCACCCCTTTAGGACATGTCAGTTCAGCATCCAGCTGACCTATCCAGCATTCCTGGCATGCCTTCAGTCAAGCCTTGTGAGCTGATATCCATAAAAAGCCACTTTAGCTGACAGGAAGGGTACAATACAATACCTCGCTTTTAAATGTCGACTTTAAAAAATATTTCATAAAACTTTTTTTTGCTTTTGCTTGAGACTCCCACTTCTGTTGTTCTTTGATGCTGCAAGGAGCAACCTCCCTTCCAGTCTCGCATCTTTCCCTCCCGATGTAACCAAACCATCTCAGGGGAAAGAATGTGTAGTTAAATCTCTCACAAATCACCTGTGGGAGAAGGAGTCTCTGTACATATTCCTCATATATATTCTGGGCATGCTACAGTTCCTCTCCCATGTGAACCAGGTGGTTTTCTTTGCATTTTGTCATCTACATTCTGCCTAGATTCATCAAGATCCATTCCTCTATGCAGGAATGATTTTTACAGATTTACTCCACTGGCCAGAGACCAGGGTGGGATTTGAATATTTTTCTTACTTCTGTGGGATTCACAACAGAGCCTCAATAGTGGGACATCCCCCAGCTGCTGCAGCTTCAACTGCTGTGGAAATCATCCCTGTCTGAGGTGGAAGGTCCTTTCCGAGGCACAATCCCTGTCTAAGAATTTTGAAGGAGCTGAGGAGAGCTGAGAGCTCTGACACTTGATCAGGTTAATGACTATTAATGAGTTACCATGCATCAGCTGAACCACAGCAGCTCACTGCGTACTTATCATCGCCCATTGCTATTGCCAAGGATAACGCTAAAGATTTGTCTTTTTCACTGAGGTCTGGTGCAACTCATTTTGTCTGTGTTTTCTACAAGCTACAAGCTAAAAGCACTCATGGAGTCAGCTACTGTCACTCAGCTGATGTGTGGTAACTCGGAGAACTATTATCACAGGGGATACAAGGAAATGAGGAGTCAGGTTCATCAGGCCTCTTCTCCCATGTAACTAGCAATAGGACTAGAGGGAGGACTCAAGTTGCACTAGGGGAGATTTGGAAATTAGGAAATACTTCTTCTCCGAGACAGTGGACAGGTGCTGGAATGGGCTGCCCAGGGAGGTGGTTGAGTCACCATCTCTGAAGGTGTTCAAGGAGCATTTAGGTTTTGTGCTGAGGGACATGGTTTAGTGAGAAATATTGGTGATAGGTGGACAGTTGGACTGGATGGTCTTAGAGGTCTTTTCCAACCTTGGTGATTCTCTGACTAAATGACTCTATGATCAGAGGTTCTCATGCACTTCTGCAATGCCCCATCAAATGTCAATATGGTAGACAAAACACTAGCAAATATCTCCTGACTTGAAAAAAGAGATACTTCAGCTGTCAGGAGAACAACCGGAGTGATACATGGAGCACTGCTTGCACTGCACCTACACAAAGGCTCTGTTTGTACACTCCCCTGGACCCAGGTCTCTGTACTTCAACCCAAAAGAGATGGTCTCTCACCAGATCTCCTTCACACAGCCACCATGTTCATGACAAGACGATGAAGAGATAGTCTGTGGACCATTGCAGCCCCATCCAAGCAGATCTAGTCTAGTCATCTCCTATTCAATGTGCTGCACAGTTTAACTTTCAAACATACATTTTCAAGTTTATGCGTGCAAACATATTGATCAAGCCTTGTAGGTTATTGAGAAAAGTGACCTTTCTGAGCTTTTTGATTTGTACGTTTAGTTGGTTCCTTGTGTTAATGCACAAAATGCATTAACATTATATCTATGAGGTGTGCTTTGCTTTTAGGTAATACTGGCTAGGTGCAGGGGAAAACAAGGCCAAAAAATACTAGTAGACAACTGATTCTTTGTATGGTCTCAGGAGGCAAAAGCCACTGAACACTTAAAAATGGTATTGCTGAGGTAATCAGGTAAATACAGTAAGCTACAGTGATCATATAAAGCCAATGAGTGCAAACACAAGGATGGAAGTTTCTATGGGCTGACACGATATGCAGTGTAGAAATTTCTACAACTCTGTTCTTCGCTAGTTTCCGTTGAAAAAATAAATAAATAAAAAGTTCAAATTCCCAATATCCTGTTACATTTTGTTGCTGTGGGACAGATGGCAGCAGAGGGGCAGTCAGATAAAATGGCGTCTAACACAGAAGCATGGATAAAGCAAAGGTGTGTCACTGAATTCCTCCATGCATAAAAAATTGCAAAGTTGACATTCATCAACACTTGCTGAATATTTATGGAGACCCAACAGTGGATGTGAGCGCAGTGGTGATGAGTAGTGCATTTCAGCAGTGGCAACAGCAACATGAAAGACAAGTCACATTCCAGACAGCCATGCAGATTTTTACAAGTGCGACATGCAGGCTCTTGTTCATCACTGGCGATAATGCACAGCTAATGGTGGTGACTGTGTTGAAATGTAGTGTTTTGTAGCTGAGAATTTGCTTTACTGCACAGTGTTATTGAGCTCTTTGTTGTAGTTTCCATGGAAATAAATAAGAGGCATTACTTTTGCAGTGACATATATACATAGCACTTGAATTCCAGTTCCAAGGAACTGCTCAGCACAGTGCTGTGCCCACTGCCTCACATCCCACCAAGGATGTGTAGCTCCTTCTGTGAACTATTCATGGGATAGAAATGTGTGGTTCTCCTGAGGTGAGAGGGCCTAATAGCCTATGCCTTTTTCATTATTGGCACCAGAGGGTGTCAGTACTTAGAAATCACAGTATGTTAAAGCCTGTTCCTTGACCGCATCCTTGCTACTAAGCTGCTGGCACTTCCAAAACAGTTCCAACTTCTCTGTAACTCTGAGCTTTGATTCTCCAAGGTGGAGAGACAATTTCTGCTTTTTAATTAAGATTCCCAAGATAAAGTTACCAAGCTTTCAGTGTAAAACATCAGATGGGAAACTGCAAGTCCTAGCAAAAATAGGCACCCCGAGGCAGAGCGTGTTTCTCATTTTTTAAATAAGCATGATAAAAGTGTTCAGTAACAGTAATAGATGAAAAGAGGAAAATAATAAATGTAAAGAGAAACTGTATGGGTCATACAGCAAGGACACGGTATTCATTTCTCAGCTTTGCCTGCTCAGAAAGGGACCATTGCTGGTTTTGAGACTTAAAAGCTGTCCTGTTCTAACCTTTCAGGAAGTTCTGTGCAGCTTTTCACAGTCCACAACTTCCAGGATCCCACAGCGGGTGGAGGGCTGCAAGCACCTGTCAGCACATCCCTGGAGGGAGCACTGGCATTGATGGGAAAAAAACTAGCACAGCTCGCAAAGACATGGAGCAACTGATAGGGATGATAGCTCAGCAGCATGCCTACTCCCAGCGTGACCTTCTTCTAAATTATTTTTTTACAAAATTGCTGACGTGTCGTCCTGACAACCCGTGCTTCGCCGGGATTCACATCGAGGCTGCGGTTCCAGAGGGACCGGCGGGGAAACAATGGACAAAGCAGCGCCCGTCCATCTGGGGCTGCTCGAGCAGAGTCCTGACAGGTGATAGATAGGCAAAAATCGGCACGGCCTTCCTGGCTCCTCCCGGCACGGCGTGGCTACGGCCCAGCGCACCGCGCTCGTTCAATGGCCCCGCCACTCCCAGCTGCCTTGCCCCGGGGCAGCACCACCCACAGCCACCTGCAGCGTGGGTGTCCTTCCCCTTCCCCTTCCCCTTCCCTCCTGTCCCATCAGATGTAAATACTGCACAAATGCTATGGGATATGTGTGAGTGCTCCTGGAAGTGGAAGGGAAAGCCACATTTCCCCCAGCCTGTTAACAGGACAGCTGTATCAGCTCCTCACCAGGCTCAGCCCAGGAGGATTTTAGCCTATGCATATGGTACTTGTCCAGAAGAGTGGATGCTACCTAACTTGCTCGGCAAATCAAGATCCCTCCATCTGGTTTCTGCTATGTGAAGAACTGTTCTTTAAATACCTCTGTAGCATCTTGATTAGCACCCCAGTGATAGAGAGTTGCCTCTTTGATTCAGTCATTTTCCTCAAAATTCTCTGAAGTCTAAGATGCTTTGAATTGTCTATGGTCCTCTTGAATACCTGCTTCAATCTCACACTTCCTAATTAAGGAAAAAGAATGTTTAAAATCTCTGGTAGCACAGCAGTGATGCCACTTTGTAAGACAAAAAATAAAAATATCTGATTAAAAATCAGGAAATTCTCTGCAGTTTAACCTGGGATTTTTCATTCACTTTCTGTTATATTTCAGATAATGATAATCATGAAGGATTAAGTACAAATATTATAAAGAAGATAATAGTATAATTAAGCATTAATTAATTGAGCATAGGAGGAGACAAGAACTGAATGAAAACCTGCATGAAAAATAATTGATCTGTAAAAAAGACCTGACTTTACTGTAGTATTATGTGTACAAAAAACCTATTTTCCTTCAGGTAGGTGTAGAAATATCACATTCATGTTCTTTTTTTATCAGCATAAGGGTATGCCTTCCCTACAGCTGCAGTTATTAGCAGCATTAACAGGGGTTTGTGTGCTTCAGGGATAAACCACAGAGAGGACAAAGTGTTTTGGTGTGCAATACGATAGATTTGTTTCACCTTTAGATGATGATTCAGACATCAAAAGATGCTTGAGGAAGCAATCAGAAACTGCATGATCTGGCTCTGGAGAGACCCTGATTGATGTGCCACTAATTTCCCCAGTATTCCCTACATTACTTGTCAATACACAAAAACCAATACATCAGCAAAACACAGCCAAAGTGATTAATACAGAGACCTTTGAGTCCACAGCATTATACGGCTGACAGTTTTGTAAAGCTAAGCTTCACTTGAGCTGAATAATCATACTATGAGGCTAAACAAGAGAGCATTAATATAAGTGATAGCTGGATGGACTGGAAAAGCAACAAGACAGAAAGTTGAGGTGAATTGCTGTGGCTTTAAAAGTAAAAAGATAAACCTGATTATCAGCTTTCAGGGTGGTTTGCTTCACAAGAGTGGTATTTCCTGACCTCAGAAAAACATACAGACCTGTTCTCACTAATTTCATGAAGCACTTCGTATTGCTGATAAACAGATTTCATTTAGGTTTTGTTAGCATGTAAACTGATAATTTTAAAAGCATAATTTTAAAAGCATAATTTTATGGAGCAATCCTGCCACATTAAATTACATACATTAGAATTTGACAAGGTCTGAAACCTTCAGAAGTATTCAAGCTTTAACTGGCATTAGTTGCCAAATGTTATCCTCATTAAATAATCCAGCTGCAAGGTGCATGGATTTATGTTTAAAAAAATCAAATTCCTTTATTTCACTAACCTGCAGTATTTCAGTTGAGATTGCCAGTCAGGTTTGTGCCCCTTCTTAAGCCATTGCTGACATCTCTACAGCTCCCTGAAAGGAGGTTGCTGTGAGGTGAGGATCAGCCTCTTCTCCCAGGTAACAGAGTTAGGACAAGAGGTAATGGTGTCAAGTTGTGCCAGGGGAGGTTCAGGTCAGATATTGGGAAAACATTTCCTCTCAGAAAGAGTGGTGAGGCATTGGCACAGGCTGCCCAGGGAGGTGGTGGAGTCACCATCCCTGGAGGTGTTCAAGAAAAGGGTGGATGTGACACTGAGGGACGTGGTTAGTGGGCATGGTGGGGATGGGTGGATCGTTGGACTTAGAGGTCCTTTCCAACCTTAATGATTCTGTGATTCTATGATTTTCACCATGCTATTGGATGGATTTTGTTGATGCAAATGCTGCTCTGCCCAATTTAAGGCATGAACTGACACTTGGAAAAATATTTCTGTGATACTTCGCAGAAAGTGGAAATAGATCTAATCTAACCTAGAAATACTTTCAACATTTTATTTTATCTTACTATGATTAGCGAATGGAGATAGAAGCAAGCAAAGTTCTCCAACTGGTGGTCTACAGGTTTACCCCTGACACGTGCTTGCTTTCTGTTGCTGTGATTTTGCATTCCTGACAGCTTTAATAAGGCCATAGGGGTGATGGAGCACAACTGTTTACAAGCACATAACAAGATTCTACTGTTTTAAAAACTCAGCTGTAAAGTTTTGCTTTGACATCATAGGTGATCTTGACATTTCCAGTCAGTGTAGAGATACTGGATACTGTCCAGAGAACTTGGCTTAGGTGAGTGAACAGAAAACCTGGGAACACCTCTCTTCAGTGTGACGTACAGAGGCACTGCTGGGCATGATCATACTCATACAAACTCTGCTTGCTTTGCCACACATGGCTTTTGGATGATTTTAATGTTTTAATGAAACAGTTCACAGAGAGGAGCTGAGCAATATTTATTTCATAGAATCATAGAATGGCCCGGGTTGAAAAGGACCACAATGATCATCTAGCTTCAACCCCCCTGCTATGTGCAGGGTCACCAACCACTAGACCATGCTGCCCAGAGCCACATCCAGCCTGGCCTTGCATGCCTCCAGGGATGGGGCATCCACAGCCTCCTTGGGCAACCTGTTCCAGTGCGTCACCACCCTCTGTGTGAAAAACTTCCTCCTAAAATCTAATCTAAACCTCCCCTGTCTCAGTTTAAAACCATTCCCCCTTATCCTATCACTATCCACCCTCATAAACTGCTGTTCCCCCTGCTGTTTATGTTTCATTCATCCTATTTGTTCCAGACTCTACCATATTATGTAGCAATGTGTTACTAATGTTCTGGTGTTTGCAGTAGTAAAAATTATCTGTATCACAATATTTATTTTAAATTGCTCCATTAATATTCCCATGAATTACAGTACTTGATTGTTCTATATGAAGTTCCTGTTTGTTTGTTGAGACTTCAGCTCAGTGAGCATTCTCTACTGTTCATACTAAAGAAAAACATTAATATGAGCAGTTTTAGATACACATGTATTAACTATGGATTGTTGAGACTGTCTAATGAGCTTTTAATTCTCTGTTAAATATTTATGACAGGGGAAAATCCAGTATAAAATTTCATAATGAAGCTAACTTCCAGCAGGTTTGGTTGGAAATATTCACGAGAAAGCCTTTATGCTTCTGCAAGAAATAATTGTGCATAATGCTAATAAAGAAGAATTGGCTCAGATTGTTGTTGACAGCAAAAAACTTCTCAATTGTTTCAACCAATCAGGCTCCCACACTTGGAAAGTATTACAAGCAACTACTAGGAACAAGAAAATGAACATGGGGAAAAGTGGAGACAACATTTCCTTTTCTCCCATTATTCTTGGCAGGTTGGGATGATCATTGTGAGTCCTGACTCAGCCATGGGAGGGACATCGCCCTCAGTGGGAGCGCCTCTCAACACACAGGTACAAATATGGTTCTGTTTTCTGTATGTTCTGCTTTTATCCAGACTTCTGGTTTATGCTTTATTAAGCAAGACTGGAACTCTAATGTTTTAAAACATTAAGATTATTTTCCTCAAATTTATTTTGAAGTAAGATGCTGCAGCATCCAAGTGCTTTATGAACTGAAGTTCTCAGGCAGGAGTTCAGTTGGTTGGAGGGAAGGTGGGCTTTGAGATGCTCCAGCTCTGGTCAGTTTGATGCAGAGGTTTTCTTAAGGTGTTTGTTGATGTAAATTACATTTTCCTATGATTGTTGGCATCAGGGAATATTACTTAATTATGATAAATAATAATGAAATTTGTAATGCTTGTGCTAAAGAGACTCTTTAGTAGGGTCTGCTGTGATAGGACAAAGGGAAATGGTTTCAAACTAAAGGAAGGGAAACTTAGATTGGATATTAAGAAGTTTTTTACAATAATAGTGGTGAGGCACTGGCATGGGTTACCCAGAGAGCTGGTGAATGCCCTGTCCCCAGAGACACTCAAGGTCAGGCTGGATGGGGCTCTGAGCACCTGATGGAGCTGTAGGTGTCACTGTTCATTGCAGGGGGGTTGGACTAGATGGCCTTTAAGGGTCCCTTCCAACTCAAACGATTCTATGATTCTATCGTTCTCAGTAGCCATAAATTGTTAGCTGACTATCTTTGGGTTATGTCAAATTTCACAAGTTGTGTGGCTCAGGAGTAATGGATCTGTAGTGCAAAATGGTTTGTGCTGAGGATGTGATGTTCCTTGTACACATATTTTGGAGGTTTTACTTAAGTTCAGGTATATTCTTGTGACAATTAACACCATTTAGCATAAGGGAAAAGGAATCACTTCATGTGCTCCCAGATAGGGTGCCCAGTAACTGGAGGTGTCTGAGAGAGCTAATCCAATCCAAAACACTAATGAAAATGCTCCCAAATATATTAATTGTTACCCTGGGGCCTGGGGTATGGACGCAAACTCTCATATCACCTGCCTTTGTCTCAGGTCCAGCCTCAAGCTGCTGTGTTTGCAGAAGGAGCCCCAGCCTGCCCTGCCACACCAACATCTCTTTTGCAAGAAAAGAAGAGGCAAATGCAGCTCTCATTTCCTCTACTTAATCTACAGACTGGATAATGAGGAAGTGGAAAATGTGTGTTTGATGACCTCAGGCCATGTCTGCGCCTGAAAATAAAGGCATAGATCTTTGTGAAGATCACAGCCTGGCTCACACCCATGCATGGTAGTTCTTTTCCCTCCAAAACCAAGGTCGACTCAGGTAAAATCCTTACTTCCTTGTAGCGAAGTTGAACGTCTGTCTCATCCTTTTTCTTCTTCTTTTTTTTTTGTTGTTGTTGTTGTTTTGTTTTGTTTTGTTTTGTTTAATCTTGTCGAGACTTGAAGAAAAATGCAGAAAATCCAGACAGACCCTCTTTCTGCCATATCTCTTAAGACAAGCAGCACCACTGGGCTACTACCGCTCTTTCTCATGGGAACAATAAAGCTTCCCAAAGCAGAAGGGTGTAGCCGTATATCTTGTAGCGTAAATTGTATAAATATTATAATCCTCCTTTGCTTTGTTTTGGTTTGGGGTTTTTTTGTCCATTTTAGGATAATTGCAAGATTGCAATTCCCCTTTTGAAGTACATTTTGCTTCTGTACTGACTTCTGAGTGCACCACCTAGATCTTGTGCCTCTGTGTTATCTACCTGAAATTTGGTTTGGCTTTCCAGCTTGGTTATGATGAAGTATTAAGGCAAACCAGAGAGCAAGCCATTCTACATGTCATTGAGCTGATACCCAACCTGCTGCCAATGCTTACAACAGATAATACCTATGGTAGTCCTTGTGTCCTATATTTGTTTCACCTACAGCCTCCAATTTCTGCCTTCTCACACAAGACAGAAGACAAAACAAACAGAAAATCTGCTTTCACAAGCGAAAGTCACAGCTTGAACAACACGATGAAAAGACTTCATATCTCTGATGTTGTATATCTTCAGTTAAATCAAAGCATGCGGTCTCTGCTCAGTCTTCAAGTAGTCCTTATTCTGGCAAAAACTTTGTGGTAGAGAGGCACTTCACATCACCAGAGACCTCAACTGCTTTTCTGAAGGTATCAGTCTTATATTCAGGCTTGCAATAGACAGCCCAAAAACGCTGCTATGCCCCTCTATACATCAGCACAGAATTAAAACTGTTTTAAATTGCTGTTTTAACAGCAAGTTTTCTGTATTGCCCTCATTGCTTCCCATGATGAATCAAGCAATATAATATATATCTATCTTAGAAGATTTCTTAGGCTTTTACCAGAGAGATAATATATATTTTTCTAGAATTTGGAAAAGAAGAAAAAGATTATTATTTTTGGAAGAAGTATCTTCTGATGTCATTATAACTTAGTGAATTGTACTACAATAGAAACAATATGTAAGAGGAGTCTTGGGCTCCTAAACCATGCTTACATTGGCGTTTGAGTGAGGAAACCTCTTCTCAGAGCTGTACACGGATCATTTTCTGCAGAGTGCAGTTTGTATAAAGCTGTGTTGTTCCCTATACCAACTCACTCAGAGGGCTTTTTGTGTTTTCTTTTTTTGTTTTTTTTTTTTTTCTGCTTTTACTCCCCCAAATCTTACATGAGGCCTATTTTTTTTCTTTTTATTTTACCACTGCTGTGTCATGCTTCCTTCTTTGGCCTCCTTGTGGGGTGCAAACAAGAGAGTTCAGGTTTCTACCTCTCCTCCCATCTGTAGCGTTTCCCTCTTACAGCAGCCTGCAGCATGGCCAAGGCACAGGAGCATCCCCAAATTGATCCTGGGACCCACAGTGACTGGGATGGAGAAGTCAGGCTCAGCATGTCATATATTCATAGAGTCACAGAATCATAGAGTCACAGAATCACAGAATGGCTTGGGTTGGAAGGGACCTCAAAGCCCATCCAGTCCCAACCCCTCCCCATGAGCAGGGTTGTCACCCACCACATCAGATTGCCCAGGGTCCCATCCAACCTGTCCTTGAACACCTACACTTAGCTTGCATCATCCGTTAGTTCACATACTCAACAGGCATTAAAACAACAACAACGACCCACAAAGAAAACACAAAATGTCTTACATTGCATTAAAGATTCCTTACTGAGAGGATGCTCAGAGAAACTGTGGGTGCCCCATCCCTGGAGATGTTCAAGGGCAGATTGGATGGGGCCCTGGACAGCACTGATCTGATGGGTGGCAACCCTGCCCATGGCAGGGGGTTGGAATTAGATGGGTTTTGAGGTCCCTTCCAACCCAAGCCATTCCGTGATTCTATGAAAAGAGAAAAGATGTGTCTTTGTCAGGTGACATCAAGGTGGAATGCAAATAAGATAGAATTCACAAAATTCAGTTTTTGTCTGGCACACCGGTTTATTAAATCAATTGTTATCACTGTTAGATTCTCTTCTGTTCTTTTCTTACTTGGACTGTCTGCTGGTAATAATTGCTTAACAGGCATAAGACACCAAGAGCAACATTCTACTCATTTAGTTATGCTACACTTCACCTTTCTCAGATTATATTAGTTGTAATTCATGGTCTCAGCAAACCATTCTTATAAAGGGCACTCAGATAAAGAGTAAAAACAAATGTGATCTCTGTCTCCAGTGCACTCACGCAAGCCATATTTACCCACTGATTAAATGATCTATCCTTGTGTAATTATCCCTAGATCACAGGCTGTTAAACAGAGGCAAAATGCTGGCTTTCTTCATGATATCCAGCACAAGAATACCTTACCATTAATTTCAATTGAAGCATTTAAGAAAACGTTAAAAAGTTAGTATTTTGCCTTAATGTTTGCAAACTTCAATTAGGGAACATTCTTATATTTGAAATCAGCTTCAGAAGGGGATGAGAAATGTGATGTCAGTCCCTCATATTTTGAAATGCATGGCAGAGTTTGTATTTCATCTGCTGGCTGGAGTTTTGTATAACATCACTTAATAAAATTACTCATTTTCCTTAACACAAATGAACATTTTCTGCTGCTTGTTGAAAGGAATAACTACACAGCAGGTGTAATATAAAGCAAATGTGTGATGAATACTTACGTTCTTTCCCCACCCAACATCTGTCTTCTTGGGACACAGTTATTTGGGGTAAGATTCTAGGTTCCTATGTGGTTGTTTGAAAAGGATTCAGGACGGGCCTCTGGTTGGCACACTCTGGCAACAGGCGTACTCTTTTTCTTTCACTGCCTCCAAAATATCACACCTGGGACAAGCCCCAGATGGAGCAAGCCCCCAGCTGCAGGTTTCTCCCTGAGGATGGAGCAATGGGCTCAGCCCGTACAGGAAATCAATGTGAGGTGCCATCAAAAGCCTTACAAAGGTATATTACTTGCCACTGCTACTTCTCTTCCACTGCTTCTTCCTTTCTCTTTAGGAAACTACAGTCCTTTGACACGGTCTGAGGTGGTCTATTAGTCTGAGATGGCCTATTATCTAACTGGGCACTTATTTTCCACCTCATTCTGATGTTTAAGGACAGGCACTTGCTTCACCACTCCTTTCAAAGTAATCAAACGTAACAAGAATCTGTGCTAAGCCAGTTCATTAAATACTTTACAGTGAAGTTCATCAGGCCCAGTCTACTTCAAGTACTGAACTTAGCTGAGGCACTGAAGCATGAACTTGATATTTAAGGATATTACTTCCAGCATGTCTACTACTTGGTATGGGATAACTGAAAAAAATGCTAGCAAACAGACATCAGCAAGTAACTGCGATGCTTTTCTGTTGTTAGGGCCGTGCTTTCTCATATTGGTATTGTCAGTGTTGTGCATCCTTGGAAAAACCATTCCTTTCTCTCATCAGCCTGTTTTAATGCTTCCAGGTCTATACTGTTTTATGTTGAGAAAGAGCCTCTCTCTAGGAATATCCCCACAAATACCAATCCAGAGCAGAGTAACTCCACAGAAACCAGTGCAGCAGTACCTATAGGAGTGAATGAGGCTTGTTAGGTATTCCAAAGAGCTACACTGTTTTGCAGTACCTCCTGATTTTATTGCCTGGATCTATAGGCTTTTTGTGAAGTCCTAAATGTTTCCAGGTCCCTCTGTCCCTTGTTGTTTGTATTCGCCTTTCACGTTCCGATTTCGCTGCTTAAAGGGCAAGGAAAGTTTACTGAATGGAAAGACCTTGGAGTGTACAATATCAAACAGCAGAGTGGCCTCAAAGGAAAACATATTTCATTAAAAAGAAAAAAAAAAAAAAAAAGAGTTTCCTCGCAAATCCAGCTTGTTTTACCCACCCAGATCTGTCTTTTTGTTGCCTCTGTGGTAACACATGTTTTATGTGAACCTATATTAAGATGAATTTTAACCTACAAATAACTAGATACAGCTCTGCAGTAGGAGGGAATTCCTACAAGATGATGTCAAGTATTTTAAGCAGTAAAATTAAAAATAGCACATAAAATCTGACCAGTAGATTTGGATCCGAACCAAGGCAACACATTTGGGAAACATTATCAAGTTTATCAGGGGTAACATATCACAGAAAATCTGCTTCTGTTTATACGCCATTTATTATTCATTTTTGACATTTCCCTTTTTTCTTCAACTTTTTTACCCCAAAGCAAATATATGTTAGACTTAACTGAAATGTGAGATAACAGACTGGCATTTTTATTTCTTTCTCTGTAAGACAGAAGCAGATCTGACTAGAAGCAAAAAAAAAGAAAAAAGAAAAAAGAAAAAAAGAGTTGACAGAATAGCGCTGGTAATAAAGGAGAAATCTGTCTCACAAAGAAAACCAAGAACAACTGAAACGTCACGTAAGATGAAATTAAAGGCCAAGTTCTGTCCTTCCCCGTGCTGTCTTGTGCTTCATGATGCATAAACACCACGTTACAAACTGCTTCAAGCTTACCATATTCATGAAAAAAAAAGAGATTTATTTAATGTCGATGACACTGTATCAATAGGAATGCCAGCAGAGATGATTTTGCCTATGTTTTTCAGGATGTTTGCAGTTAACAGTTGTCAAGTCTATCTCAGGAGATAATACAAACATTTAAAGCAAGTTAAATCTTGGTAAATGACCCAGTCCCTCAGTATTACTCGGCTGAATTCTCACTGATGCCACTGCACCAAATTTTAAATGATAAAATTTTTCTAAGACTGAACAGCCATATTGATATTGATCTGTCTTCAAGATAATAGTAATTAATTAAGTCTGTTTAAATGTGATCCAAAGTCAGCCAGGACACATGCAGCCTTTCTACTGAATGCAGTTCAACTTGGAGCTCAACTTAAACTGCAGTTATTTTATGTTAGTCCTTCGCCCATTGGTAGTTTTGACTTTCTTCAATGGATCATGTCCTTGAGAGCAGTTATTGAGCATTGTTTTGCTTTGTAGCTCTGATCCCAGCTGAGGTGAATGCCTGTTATTCTGGGCTTGGAGGAGCAAAACTTTTGGACTGTTTTCAGGAGCAGATCTTCCACATGTATGCTCTAGAAGACACACTTATCAAAAAGTGCTCCTCACAAGTTGAAGAAAGCAAATGCAATACAGAGCACAAAATGGTGAGACATTCATTTTAAACTTCAGGCAACATCCCAGAATTAATATAAACATACATCATTCAGGTTTTATTTTAGCACATGCTGCAGTTTTGAAAATAGAGATTTTTTTTAGAATCTGCGCAATAAAATTGCTCTGTGATTTTAAGATTTGTTGCATGCTGTTGCTGATGCGAAAGCTTTATTAGAATAACAAACTATTATTTTCAATTGAACAGTTATTTATGGTCATGAAAGAAAAGATTTATTTTTAAGAATCCTGTAATTACAGTGTACAATTGAGTTTTCAGATTCACATCCTGATGCTACAAAGGACTTCTGTGGCAAAGCACAAAACTGGTGTTTTGGCAAATGTAAGCTAACGTGTCTTAAAACATAGTGTTCAGAGGACATTTGTTCAAAGTGGATACAGATGGAAGATACCAGAGAGAGTAAGTCAAAAGGAGTTCCTCGTAACCCAGTAAGGTTGAACTGCTGAACCCTATGGTGGAAATTAGCATTGCTGGTTCTGCTGTCAGGTAGCTGAGTGCTACTAGAAAAAAAAAAAAGATGATTTATTAGAGCACATGAAGAACAAGCTACAGCTTGTAAGAATGAAGAGGGTTTTTGTTTGTTTGTATTCAGCTTGGCAATTTAAAGACTAATGACTTGAACAGACTTGGAAACATCCCCAAAAGTCAGCTGAACAAGTATGAGAACCAAATCGCTTTTTTATAGAGTTGCTTTTTTTCCTTTCTTCCATTTTCGCAGAAATCCCAGCAGAGGACAGCTGTGACACTGCACTAAACACTACTCAAAGGAAAAGCTTTTGGATACTGGGAACACTGACAGATGCAGTGCTTCACTTTAGGATTAGTGAAAAAGTTGGCATTTTGTCCAAGCCAAGATATTTGGCATTTCAATCCACTAAGATCTCTATGGTCCACAGTGGAGTAGCTGAGACATTAATAGAGGAGTGATTCAGTCCATTGTAACACACTAGATCATTAAAGAATTAGGGTCTTCAGTAGCTGCATCTTCCATATGCGACAAATAGGTTATAATTTGCTACCTTAGGCAAAGCCCAGGGCTTTGTAAGTGGTGCCACTTGAAAGACTAAATGAAAATTTAGGTTCTTGCACCTGCCACCTCTATTTGTCAAGATGTGGCAGGCCAGACTCAGAAGTCTGTGCTTCAAATGGCCTGTCAGGCCAGCCCAAACAAAGGAAGAATTTATATGCTCCTAACACCAGAAAAACTGCATTTTGTAATTTCGAAAGGAGATTATAAAAGAAAAAATTAATGCCATTAAAAATAAGGCAAGATGGTCTTTTTTAGCAGCTCTGATCATGAACGATTTTCATCCTGCTTTCAAGATCAGGGAGGTAAATGTCCCGGCACTGCAAAGTCTAGAATGCAGTATTTCATTCTGATGCTTCTTGACCCGTGAAGCCAACAAAAGTTGTCTCGGAGGAATTCTTCCAGCAGAAGTTTCTAATATAGTCGTGATACCACTGAAAGAACACTCCAGGAAAAATGAACTTGACAGCGGTGCTGGAATAGCCTACCCAGAGAGATTGTGGATGCCCAGTCTCTGGAGGTGTTCAAGGCCAGGTTGGATGGGGCCCTGGGCAGCCTGGTCTAGTATTAGATATGGAAGTTGGCGGCCCTGCCTGTGGCAGGGGGGGGTTGGAACTTGATGACCCTTGAGGTCTCTTCCAACCCAAGCTGTTCTATGATTCTGTGATATGATTCTATGACTTTCCAAACACAGAAAATCCCAGACTGACTTTCCAAAAACTGTAGTTTTGTGGGCCTTTTATTTTACACAGAAATGGTCCAACTACTATCTAGTTTAAAAAATAGTATGTATTAAATTGAAGACTGTAAATTCCAAGAGCTTATATACACAAATGTTTGCTAGCTAGTCTCGTCACCAGAGTTTTAGTATGATATTTCAATTGTTATTGGGTCACGAGGAGAGGACAAGTTCTGTTATTATTATTATTATTATTATTATTATTATTATTATTATTTTAAATTTCCTAAGTATGACAGAACTGAGGGATATCAAACTTCCCAACATGAAGAATTATGTAGCTCAGGCCATGTCAAAGTCTACCAAAATATTTCTAACCACACCTCCCAATGCAATCTACTTGCATACTCACTCATGTAATTCTTATATTGGAGAACTCCAGTTTCCATTTGGAAAGTACATACAATAAGGAGGACTACTGGTGCTTGCTTGAAAAATAATCTTGTCTCTGAAGTAATTTTTTTAAACAAATGAATTAAAACTACTTTGTAGGCAGCACACATCTGAGTGTTTTATTGACTTCATTTAACCTATTCTGGATTGCATTATTTATAAATAACCAATTACATCATGAATGACAAAATGAAGAGTAAAACATTTGGTTTTATTTATTTACCTCAATTAAAGTGATTACAGTTCTACAATATATTCATGTCCACTGTAAGGAATTATATTTTGAGAAGGTTTCTGTTAAAGAAGCGATAGGAGGTAAGGTTAGTTAAGCCCTTAAGCTTTCTGTAATCATGACAAGTACTTCATTTTTGGTAAAATTTTTTCCTCACCAAAGCCCTTAAGTTCCCTCTCCATCTAACATGATCTCCTTGGGACATTGCCATGTCACACAACCCACAGCATAGGGTAGTTTCTGAGCTGCACAGTGCCTACATCCTTGCCAAATCTAGAGCTTTCTCCTCTTTTTCTTATGGATAATCTAAACCTGTTGAGGTTGATCATCTGCTACTGCCATCTTCAGAATTCTTCTGTATGTCTGAAGAAGACAGAGAAATTCTGCCACAGTTTTCATGTCTGAAGAGAGCAGCTGTGTGTAATTTCACTAAAATTCATGGAAATATTCTATAAATCCATTCATTAAAGTGAATGCAGCATCAGAGTAAGAATAATCATATGGTCTGTAATAGCAATTTTCATCCAAGCCACGTAACAGATTTCTAAACTTTGTAATCTTAAAATGGCAAGAGGAATGTCAAGAATTTCTAATATCCAAGTCTGTATATTTGTCACGGTCCAAATATCCAAGACAAAATTTTGATAATTCCAGAATGGACCCAAATTAAGATCAGTTGAAAATTCATGACATATCCTCCCTTTAAACTAGGGATTAGTGTCTGGTTGGTCTATTTTTTTAACTACACACGTACTGACTTTCTAGAATACCTACTGCACTTTTCTTTTTAGTTTCAATTTCAAAGCAGTCAAGAGTCAGATCTTTGCAAGATTATCGAGTTACGTCATTGATCTGCACTAGCAGAAGACTCAATTTGCTCAGTAATAAGCAATTAGGGTCAAAGGTCACAACTGAAAAAAACACAAAGGTTATCATTTACACCCATGTCAATCAGAAACAGCTCTCCTGCAATCGAGTTACATTTGTGTCAAATTGATGCAAAAGAGAATTAGGTTTTCAGAATTTAGATTATTTTGCAATTTGGAATTCACCTTTTTTAGTCTGTAGCTACTTAAAATATTAGATCTATTAGATTTGTTTTTTAACTGAACTGGGTTTTATTTAGTTATTGATGAATTATAATCATGTTACTGTTTCAGCTCACTTGGCTTAATGTCCATAGGTTCTGGAGTTATGCATTAGAGAAGCCATCTGCAGCAAGAGAACAGCAATTAGTGGACTACTTTTAAAGTAAATTAAAAGACTATCTTAAAAATATTAACATTTTGAATAAGCAAGATTTGTGTTTCTTGACATTTTATGTTCATCAAGTCATGTATTTCTAATAATTTTAGAACACATGTAATTTTTAAAGCATATTCTCAACTATAAAACCATGAAGCAATTTTCAGGATTAAATTTGGGATTTTTTTTTTTTTTTTTTAATTCTCTTGTTGGAAGAATTGCATGGGTTACATTCCTGAAGAGGAACCCAGGGAAGCTGGCTGATCTTCAAGGATCACCTCATCCGAGCTCAAGAATGAAAGGTCCTAATGAGCAGGAAGCCAAGCCAAACTTAAAGTAGCATGTAAGAAGAATGAACAGGGAGAAGTGACCTAGGAAGGCCAAAGCCTCCCTGGAGTTAAATGTGGTTGAGATGGAGGCCATGCCGTATCAGCAGAAGTAGGAAGACTACCAAAAACGTATTCCCACTGCTAAATGTCATAGAGGACCTGGTTACAAAGAATGTGGGCTTTCTTTGCCCCTGTCTTTAATGGTAGGATTTGCCTTCAGAAATCTGAGAGAGAAAGTCTGGAGCAAAAAGTTACTCTAAATGGAGGAGGTTCAGGTTAGGAAGTATTTAAACAAAGTGGACTTACACACATCTATATGACCTGATATGACCATCAGTGCTGAGAGCTGGCTGATGTCATTGAAGATAGGATGAAAACAAATGCCACTAGTTATTAATTAAAGAATTGCAAGGAGACTTCAGAGAACTACAGGCTTCTTGGCTTCACCTAACAAGCTTGACAATCCATGGGAATCTGATGGAACAAATCCTCCTGGAAACAATTTCTGAACGTAGAACTGGACAACAGGTTGCTTGGGAGTACACACAGACTGATAATCTGGATATTGTGTCTGATAAACCTGCTGGCTTTCTATGACAAGATGACTGGCCTGGTGAATGAGGGAAGAATTATGGACATAGCTTATTTTTTACTTCAGCAAGGCTCTTGACAGTACCTTCCATGAGATATTCACAGACAAACTGCTGAAATACAGATGAGATAACGAGACGGTGAGGTATACTGACAAATAGCTGAACTGCCAGGCTCAAAGGTGTGGTGAGTAGTAGCACAAAATCCTTCTGGATTCCAGGCACTGGTGGTGTACCCCAGTGGTTGATACTGGGGCCAATACTGTTTAACATCTTCATCAATGTTTTGGAGGGTGGGATGGGAATTTTGCAGATGAAACAGATCTGGGAGGAGTGGTTGATACACCAGATGCTTGTGCTGCTATTGAGAGAGAATCTCTCAAGAGAATCTCTTAAGAGATTAGTGAATTATGAAGTTTAACAACGGGAACTGTCAAGTCCTGTGCCTAGGGAAGAATAACCTCCTCTATGTGTACAGGTTGGGGGCCAAGTAGCTACAAAGCACTTTGTCAGAAAGAAAACTGAGGCACCTGTTGGACAGCAGAATGCACATGAGTCTTCAATATGCCCTCACAGGAAAAATAAATAAGTAAATAAAAGGCCGGGAGCATCCAGGGCTGCATAAGGAAATATCATGAGCAAGCTGAGGAAGGTGATTCTTCTGCACTGTTCAGCACTGGTGACACACATCTGGACTGCTGGTACCAGATATGGGGTCCCTGGTACAAGAAAGACATGGACTTACAGGAGTGAGTCCAGCAAAGGGCTGTGAAGATGATGAAAAGACCAAAGCATCTGTCATATGAGTACAGACTGACAAAGCAGGGACTGTTTAGGTTGGAGAAAAGATAGCTCAAGGGACTCAAACTGCACAACATTGCAGTAAAAGACAGACCCACTCTTTTCAGTGGTGTCCAGAGACAGGCAAGAGGCAACAAGCGTAAATGAGATTCATGAAATTGAGCCTAAATATATGAAAATTTTTTTGTTGTTTGTTTTCTGTAAGGGTAGACTAACACTGAAACAGATTTTCCACATAAGTGGCGGAGTTTTCATCCCTGGAAGTATTCAAAACCTGAAAAAACCTGCTTTAGTTAAACATGCTTTGAGCAGGGAAGGTTAGACTAAACCTTCAGAGGTCCCTTCCAATCTTGACTACTTTGATTCCATGAAGTTCATGAAGTTGTTTAAACATTTTCTTTTGTATTTCTCATGGTTTTTGAAGCCTTGTTTTGAAAATGTGAAAAAAGAAAAAGGATATTTGTCTGCACTCAGATAGGTTTTCCTTAAGGCCTGTAGAGATATTTCAAAATGCATACAAAGATATTTGTAGTCAGTACTAGGTATGGGATGAAAAAAAGATGCCGTGTTGCCAAACATTTGCATACATGTACCGGTGCTGTATTTTTTATAGGAATATATTGATTCCATTAAGCTTCTCAAGAAGGAAATGGAAAAGGGGAAAGAGATCATTTTATATGACAAATTTACGTCTTACTTTGTTTAATTCGGTGTATATGTAGAACACAAGTCATCTTATATACTACTTGCATCTCAATTCCAGTCTAAGTTTAGCAGAAATACAACAGAGAAAGCAACATGGATGATTTTTTGTGGCTTTGTAAGCACATGGAAAACATTAGACAACTTATATGAGTGATGCTGCTCATTGCATACCAGTAAATATACTTCTAGTGACTATGCTTTTTGATAGCTACTCAGTGGCAGCAGAAAGCTTTTCAGTTACGAGTTATGCTTCTGAATAGAGATTAAATCCATCAATTTTTTTGCAGCTGTTCTAGTCTTTCAAATTCATACTAACCTAAAATAGCACCTTTTTCTACCACAGAACAACCCCCCAACTTTTTTTTTTTTTTTTTTTTTTTTTNTTTAGGGCTATCTAAACTAGTCACACTTATTTATGCCAATTCTGAAATTGTCTCATTAAGATATGATCCTATGCGTTCTTATGTAATGATGAGTCACAGAAGAAGCGTTGCCGAAATGGAGATCAATAACTTGACCACCAGCTTACAGAGCCTCTCTTCTAAGAGTAATTCATTTGCACTTAAGATGAAATGAATCATCCTCTGTTGATCTTACTGATTACAAAGGCAGTCTGAAACATCCACCACAGCCTAGGATGACTAATGTGCAGATATAAATTTAATGGATGGCATCGAGTTGCGCCAGGGGAGATTCAGGTTGGACATTAGGAAATACTTCTTCTCCAAGAGAGTGGTCAGGCACTGGAATGGGCTGCCCAAGGAGGTGGTGGAGGCACCGACCCTGGAAGTGTTCAAGAAGCGCTTAGATGTTGTACTGAGGGACATGGCTTAGTGGGAAATATTGGTGATAGGTGGACGGTTGGACTGGATGACCTTGGAGGTCTTTTCCAACCTTGGTGATTCTACGATTCTATGATTTATCTCCTCCACTATGTAAAGCATTATCAACAATTTCCCCTGGTCACGATGACAGATAGCTGACACTGACTGTCAAAAACATCAGGAAATGTTTTACTAACTTGAAGTTGTATCAGTGTGGCATGCAAGTGAAATATTTCAAATGATGTTTAAAGAAACTACATACTGGATATATAAAAGTGAGCCTACTATATGTCTCAGATCCAAAACTGAAATGAAATCCTTCTCAACTTTTTAATGTTGTCTAAATACAGACAGTGCCATTGCTTACCGTACCAAACTTTTTATTATTTCCAACAAACTTCTGTACAAAAACATCACAGCAGGCAAAGAAATTCAGTGGTTTCAGCAAACAGCACATGACAACTTGCAGAATGCTTTAAAGTTTACATTTTTATTACATAAGTGATGAACAACTTTCCTCTGGGCGACTTAAAGACTTCATTGTTTGACAAGCGATTGCAGGTGAGCATGTATTAACATTAGATACCAAAAGTCAATAGAATGATCTGTAATTCATCTTGATTTACCTAACTGAAAGTGACTATGAACAAAACAGAATTTCCCCTAATATGTATTTGCAAATGCCTCCCCATTAAAAATGGAGTTTGTAAACAGTGGCTTTACTACTATAAAATAGCAGTGTGATCACTGCTTCCAGAAAAACAACTAGCAATTTCTAATTCTGTTCCTGATGATAACATGGTGATCTGCTAAAACTGCAGATCTATGAAATGAACTCTGCAGTTGCAGTGCTTTCCTGCATCGTTACATGTATAATGCTAACTTCTGTGGGTTCTCAGGACATCTGAGAAACCTCATAGTGGTAATTCTGCTCACAAATAAACTCTAAGGCAATTCTAAAGAACTTATGATAGTAATACTGTTTAAGGACAGAGTTCATTGACTAAATTTGTAACAGCGCAGCTGAGTTTTAGCAGACCAAATGTATCTTCAAACTCTTACGGTTAATATTTTCAGAAGTGAAAAGCATGAAAACTCCAGTGACAGCACAGAACCTCTGATTTATGTACACAAGAATAAACAAATCTGAACCTGTGCACAAGCACTGGAGTTTTCACGCATATATGCAAAGTACACAATTGAACATACTTTCAGAACGTGACCTCTGCAAGAATATGTACAGCAATTGCAGATCACTCAGAAAAGACACTTAACACAGCATGAACACTTTGCTGCTTTTGGCAAAATATTTCTATTCCATTTACTGGAGAAAATTACTAGAAAGTAAGAACAATCAACGATTGTGAGTAAGGAGTAAGGAAATCAACTCCTTGAAGCATCAATCACATCTAGAAAAACAGTGAAAAGCAGTGAGCTGAAACATACCTGTGCTGATTCTGAATCAGCTGATGAATATTACTACCAAGAAAATTGACAGAGTGCCTAGGAATAGCTCAGGTCGTGAAACTTCTTTATATCATCCCTAGTCTGATGAGACCAATTTGACACTAGGGAAGTTTACTGCTACAGAAGAGTGTTCTGCTTTATTCAACTTTGTATTAGGAAGAAAGGAAAAAAAAAAAAAGAATTCTTTACCAGGTAGAGCTGTCTCTAACAGAGAATGTTTACCATGATGTATTTACACTGCAAAACCCTTTCTTTTAAAGTCAAGACATTAGCATTTTCCCTTACCTTTCTAAATCTAATAAAATTAATCAGAATTTTCAAAATCTAGCAATGGTCTTGTAACACACATTATATTTATTTATATTATATCTGAAAGAGTATTAATTTTCCCAGTGGTGGAAAAGAACAGGCTATATATATTAAAAGAGGCAAAATGACCTCTTTTGCAATACATTTTTGGATGTCAGCCAGCACATAACTCTTAAAATTAGATAGATCTCCACTAATTACTGGAAAAACAATACATTTAATGAGGCTGATGAACATTCAGGTATTCTCCTATACCTACAATTTTACCTTCTCTTTTATTAACTTTCTCCTTCTTTAAAGTTTTGGCAGCTTTGACATTTCAGTTTATCTGATTTCCATTTTGTCTTCCAGAGAAGGCATTTAAGAATTAAAATGCACAGATAAACTGTTTTAGCTAAAGTATCTAAGTAAAAAAGTATTTTAAAGGTCAAAAGATAAAGGCTAGCATATAAATGTAGGCTGCATTATATATAGTCAGTTGGGTTATGACTACAGGTTCATATATTTTAGCAATGTGAAGAAAATGGTTATGTAAATACACACAAGTATTAACATCAAACTGTATTAAATTATGTAAACATACACATCTTCTGTGGTCAATACAAACATCTAACTCGTCTCAAGACACTACTGCAGCATAGCTCGGATTTGTTTGGAAGTAGATTCATCATTCAGGTGTTTTGTAGTGAACCTAGAAATTACAAATTAAAACAGTATTTAATAAAACGAGCAGGGATTTTAAAAGTCTAAAAACTTCACTGGCTGTTTTTGAAATCAATATAGTTCATTTACACAGAGATGCATGTATATTCCTTTACTCACTGATCACTGGAATTTAATTACTAATCGTCCGCTGCTCTTTATCTTCTAAATATCCCTTACAAGAAATTATTCTTGGTTAATAGGTGGAGAATTGAGGCTAAATCCTGGCCTCGAGCCAACAACTGTAGTAATGTCAGTGCAGCAAGAGAGTCAACTTAAAAGATAGGTCTGCAGTCAAATACAGTGTCTGTGATATGGCAGGAAATTGAAGTCAAATCATCTTATTTCAAGAACAGCACTTGATTCTGTAGAATTCTCTTTCTTTCAGTTAAATCCTCAAAAGAAATACAATACATGGGATGACATGAGAAATAAGGTAAAAACTATTAAAAAGATTTAGGAATCTAGACTGAATTTTGACAAAACCTAAAAGCTTAATTTTAAGAATCTGTCTTAAAGGTCCTGTACCCTTGTATCATATGACATAACATCACATAGAGGGTTTTCTGGTTTTTTGTTGTTGTTGTTGTTTGTTGTTTGTTTTTGTTTTTTTTACCAGAAGTCTATTTGGTGCTGAGCTGCACATTTAGGAATATCCTAGGAGGAATAAAAAGCTTTTAGTGTGTTTCTTCCATTTAAGCCCAAACATTCTCCACTGTGTATGTTGGTAGGGAAATCAATCATCGCACAAGCTCAAAAGACATCTGATAGCTGTAGGATTTAACTCCACATCAATTTCAATTCAAAAGATATGATAAGCAAAAGCAGAGCTGGTTATGGCAATAGTTTTTGCTCTATCCAAGCACTCAACAGCTAAAGAATTCAACACAGCTGTAAAAAATTTGGTACTATGACTCCTTTCTGAGTTTCAGAGAAGTCACATCATTGTGTCTTGTTTTCCAAGGCAGCACTTTCAGCTCTCAGCTACAGGACTGGGATTTGGGTAGCTGTCTTCTTTAAGTTGAATCATTGAGCAAAATTAAAATAAAATGGTTTACTTGATCCCAATGAAAGAGAAAAGGGGAGTATAAGTAGTATGAGAAATTAGGCAACTTTTACTTAAGTATCATTGATAGAGATTATGACTTCCAGTATCAGTAGTCATTGCCTATAAAAGTGAAATGGAACTAAGAGGAAGAATATAACTTAAGAAAACCCTGGGTGATAAAGCCAAACCTGAAATGACGATTTTCTTAATAAAGAAAGATAAGCCTAAAAAGTCTTAAATTTTTAAAAAATTAGGAGGAAAAAAAAATTAAGGCTGAATCAAACAATGATTCCATACATACCTGAGAGCATTCAGAAGTCCTTCCACAGTGTCAGGTGGTTGTTCCTTTAAAACTTTTATGCATCCCTTCATCTGGGAACAGAAGCATGCCACTACTGAACAATAATACATGAATTGCACTAGCTGAAAACAAGGAAAATTTCACCAAAGATAGGCACCCTTTTTTTCCTACTGAATATTAATGCTGCCTTATATGAAGCAATAAATGTGTATCTTATTTAAAATGATGTTCAATTAAAAAAATATAATTAAAATTAAAATATGATCTACTTTAAAAAGCATGAGTAGATACTAAATTATAAATGAAATGTATATATTTTAACTCACACATGATTTCCCCAATTGCAACTTAAAAAAATATTCAAGAGCAGCTGATACACACAAAAAGATTTTGGGATTTTAAGATACAGTTCCCTGTCACTGCTGTTAGGAACTGTAAGAAATGTTTCAACTTTGACTTTTATATTTATACTTGTACACAATGAATACATTTTCAGTATTCAGTCTCTAGTTGTAAATAGTGATAGTTTACAGTTTGTTTCATAACTAGTAGTTTCTAACTTCATCTGAGATGAGAAGTCCCTGATGCTGATTTTAAACACCACAGTGAAAGAACATCTGCTTGAGAGAGTACAAAAATCAGGCTGAAAACACTGTCCAAATTTACAACAGAAAAAATGAAGCAGAGAAAGCAGACACATAACTCATCTGATCCAGTCTACAGAATCTAGTTCATAGAGAGGAATAATAAATTCCTCCAACCTATTCAGGATGTAATTTCAGCTATAGTTAATCATGCTCTGGAAGTACCTATTTCTTCCATTGCTAGGTATACATCTAGTAGCTATCCAGAAGCCAGTCTAGGTGAAACTCAAAAACTCATTGTAGAGTATGCAGTAGCAGTGCATGCTCAGATCAGGCAAATTCAAAGTGGAGAAAAATTCAAATTATTCAATTCCACTTTCATTAGAATCAGAATCCTTAAAACAGCCAAAAAAGAGAAGCTCTTGGACATCTAAGCTAGGCGCCTATAATCAACAGCTTGACATACAGTCTTGAAAGAGTAAGGAAAGGTTAATTTGTACCACTGTCCCTGAACTCTTAAAATGGATTCCAAGAAGTGATTAGCTTGGAAAACAGAATTGTTTATCGTAGTAAAACAAATGCATCAACCGATTTTTTTTTTTTTTTTTTTTTTTTAAGAGAATAATCCTCAAACTAATTACACCAATTAAGATTTGGGACCATGTACTCATTTTTAAAAAATGAAGTTGTTCATTTTCTGCCTTCCGTTTACGTTAACTATAATGTAAGATTACAAGGCTTTAGGATAAATGCAAGAACCAAAAGTACACACGCTGTATGCATAGTCCTGTGAAAATTTTTACTTGTGCCGTCTCTGTAGGCATGAGACTGCATTAGCAGTCAGGAAGTCTGCATTCAATTCCCAGGCTCTATCTGCTGCATGACCTTGAGCAAATCAATTCACCTCTTTCTGACATATCTTTCCCTCTGTTAAGCAGAGTCAAAAAAGGGATGTGGTAAAATACTGGTATCTGCAGATAAAAAATGCTAACAAAGACCCAGTGCCATGAAGCACAATAATATTATATATACATATATATTTATATATTTTCTTTAGAAGTAGGCTGTTTTGTAAAGGGAAGGACTAACCATGAATTACAGCTTATTTCTGCTGAAAGATATGCTTTATGAGATTTAGTTTAGTAAAAACATGCAGCACAAGAAGAGTACTTTTTTTGTGTGTGCTTGCAGTATCTCAGATGAAAATATAAGGTTGATTCTGCTGTGACTGGTCATGCCAAAACTAAAACTGAAGGCTCATTATTAGCATTACAACAATAGGATTTCAGTTCTGTTACTTTAGATCTCAGCCTAAGCAGAAACAATATAGAATAGTTGCTTATTTACAACAGAGCTAGAACCAAAAAAGAGCATTTCAGCATAAAGAGATTACATGATTAATAAAAACTTATGACTACTGAACTTATTCAAGGGTAGCTGTAACGCAGAATTATTTTAGTGTAACCATACAGCTGGCAGAAAAGCAGAGATAACAAAGACAAATGAGTATCTGTGTCTGAGAGAAAATACAAATACTTACTTTGATTTCAAACAAGCTGATATATGAACTCAAGCAAGTGAAGATAAATTCTAAGTTTTGCCACTCAAAAGTTACTAAAATGATTTATAAAAAGTCATAAGTCTGTGCTGGAAAAAATTCCACAGACTGGTGTTCTCAAACCTGTGTGATATTAAGAAAAGTCATTCTTACATCAATCTTTGATGTCTTTGAGAAAGCTCCCACAGGATGAACATGATCATACAATATGATAACTCCCACCATTACTCTCATGCAGAACATAAGAGTCTCTTCACTGGTGAATCTACTCCTGTACTCTCTGAAAAACAAGAGGAAAACAAAAAGTCTTGACTTTTTAACTGGACAGTTTTGCAAACCCAGTTGAAGGAACGAAACCTAAACATTGTACTTAAAAAGTAGTACAAGAAGAACCTTTGCAAAATTTTGAAGACGTTTAAATTGCATAAGTCCCTGTCAATTTACAAAGAAGGTTAGAAAGCAAATAGATATTTAAATCTGTTTTACCAAACCTTCCCAGTTCATATCTTTGTTTCTGTGAGGCCAGCCACTTTTGCTGAAGTGTTCCATAGTTGATAAAATATGATGGAGACTCATCATACTTCTGTTTCTTCTTAGAAACACAACATGTGGTACCTCACAGGAAAACTACTCTTTTTGCTTAAATTCCTTCTTTGAAACAAGCAACGTTTAGGCAGAATCTAATTTCAGCAGCTTTTAAGTACAGGCCTTCACCTGGCTTCATAATTATTGATATCTCTTTTTAAAGTATATAGGCAACTTCAACAACCCAGGTTCACCAGGCATCTAAAAAGTAGAGGTATATTATATGGGAACGGACTGAACTCATTCCAAAGAGTTTCTCTTTGACTTTTCAACTGCAAAATAAGAACATGGATGATACAGTTAAGACAGTCCCTATCACAGCTCTATTACCTAAAACTATCACAAAGTGAATTAAATATAATAGAAGCAGAATGCCTGAAAAATGGCAAGCACCACTGTTCTTCTAACAAACATTAAGTAGATAGTACATAGATTTGTCTACTGTTATTCACTAGTTTTCGATATAAAATTTTATTTAAGCATAAAATTAAAATTTCCAAAAGCTGTACTGTACTCTCTCTCAGCTTACAGTGACTTCAGATTTCATCCTCTGATTTAGAACTATAAATACAGCATCACAACATGACCAGATTTAAAGGCTATAGAAATTTAGATGTGAAAATGTCTGATTATCTCACAATTAAAACTAAATACTGGATAATAAACTCAATTTTATCTTCTGGTAGACAACTCACAATTTACTGTTTCTCTACTTACGCAAAAAAAAAAAAAAAAAAAAGCTTATAAATGGGTATTTTCAGTGACTCATACTAAGATGTCACAGGATTTTGATACAATTCCCATCTACTATGTGCACATCTGAATTTTCATAAGCAATCATAGTAAGCTCAGGAATTCTACTCTCTACATAGCTATGAGCAAACAGTTAAAAGGCAGGAAGATTACTCTGAATCTTTTAATCTGTTTTTCACTCGGAAGAGACTAACTTAAAAATATGACTAAATGTACAGCTAAACAGTAATAACTTCACTAGCTATAATTAAGCTGATTAAATAAGTAAATAAAGTTTCCATACAGCTGAACTTTTTCATATCCAGAATAAGATGGATGCATCTGAAAAAGATCTACTCAAATGATCCTGAATAGGGTCTACAGGAAAGCTGGAGACAAACTTTTTTTAAGGGCAGATGGCGACAGGATGAAGGGAAATGGCTTTAAACTGTAAGAGGGTAGATTTAGACTACATATTAGGAAGAAATTCTTTACTGTGAGGGTGGTGAGACACTGGAACAGGTTGCCCAGTGAGGTTGTGGATGCCCTGTCCCTGGAGGTGTTCAAGGCCAGGCTGGATGGGGCTTTGAGCAACCTGGTCTAGAGGGAGGTGTCCCTGCCTATAGCAGGGCGGTTGGAACTAGATTATCTTAAAAGTCTCTTCCAACCCAAACCATTCTATGATTCTATCCTCAAAATAATCCCTGTGCATCATATACACAAGTGCAACTTCTAAGAGCCAAAATCTGACCCCTAAGTGTGGTAACAATTTTGCAGGATGGGCAAGAGACAGTAGTTGCCCTATAGTTCTGGTTAGATGAGACAGATACCAAAGCCTATGAAAGATTATACTTGTATGTTAACCTTCATTGAAATACAGACCCTCCCTAACAAAATTCAGTGCTGATTCATGAAAAAATATCTAAGGTGATTAAAATAGGAGGCAAAACTTTCTAAAAACAGATTGTGGCTTTGTCCATCACTGTAACTGCAATTTAAGGCAAGCAGGAAATCATTTGGAAAAAAAACAAAACCTGTTTATTCCAGATGGAAATAAATAAACATGGTAAAAATTATCACATACAAGAAAAACAAGATTTAAGATAAAACTTACGGTGTTTCCAACATGACTTTACATACACTAGCCATAGTACTTAAGCAGTCTGTTGTATTTTCGATTGGCAATGTTTTGTTCTAGAAGGGTTAAAAAAGAGTCATCATTGAGTACATCATCTTGTAAAATTAAAATTAAGAATGTCTGTGTGTTTTGCCCTTTTCTCCCGCATTACGTACTTCTGATACAAAATGTGTAGTTGCATTACTGAGTGTTTTCAGCATTGGTGTCGCTTCTGCATAAAACAGGGACATCCTATTGGCCATTTCATTGTTGACTTCATTCTCGATGTCTAGCTGAGAAAAACATGAAAAACATAGTTAGTTAAACTGTTAAAATCTTGACAGCAGCAAGAAAAAGATACAGCACGTGTTCATGTCAGCATGCAGACTGCTGAATGAATAGCTCCAGCCTAGTCACTTTATCCAGACTGCTGCTTAACTCTCACTGTGAAGGTAAGAACATGACAGCTAGCGAATCAAAAGAAAAAAAACACTACCACAAATGGTATAAGTATACACAAAATAATAAATATTTCAGCATAAAGAGCAGATCAGACCTTATTTACTTACATGCATGTTGTTTATCCTGTTACGACTTATTGTCCGCCTATAATAACTGAAGTCATTCTGAATTGCTGGGTTTCTCATCTTAGGGAAAGAAAACAGGAAATAATCAGTTTTGATTCAAAATATATGGAAAAAAAATAGCATATAGTAAAAGATTTTAACCTTAAGTTCATCAAAACGAAGAGTAAAATGTAAGATTTCTGCAAACTCTTTAGCCAGAGCCTGTTCCCGTTCCAGGTGTTGAGTTGGAGTATAAGGTGGGCATGTCAAAGATTCCAGTAAGCTCTGCAGGGCCTTCTCTAAAAATAAAATATTTTTTTTTTCAGTCCATATTAAGATAAGATTTTACATAAGTAAAGTATTTAAATATGCTTTGGTAGAAGAGAAGGAAGGCTTAGAATATGCACAGCCCTCACAAGAATCCTCTTGGTTTCTATTCAAAGGTGAGAAACATTAGTCAAAGGCACCTCCGGCTAAGTTTCATTAAGCTTTCTGCCATTTTCTTACCATTTTGTATCAATGAACTCTTTTCCGTTATGTCCCTTTCTTCCATCTAACACTCTTTATTTCAGAACCCTACCAAAAATTCTATGGAGAAAGCATTTCTCCTATATTCAAATATTCTGCCCTCTCTCTTTCATCTTCCTGAATTAGCCATCAACACAGTACAGAGATTGTTCTGGCATCTCAGTTATTGAAAGTGTACTCTTAAGCACTGATAGCATTGTAGTTCAGCTCCTGTGGCTGTAATTAGTAACATTACTCAAAAAGTGATAGGCATAGCAGGACTTTATAGAAGAATTCCCCATACTGGGAACTTTCCCACTTTATAAAGACTTTTTTTTGCACAAAGATCGTCATCCAGAGTCTTAATTCAAGGCTTAATTACATCATTTTTTGAGGGCAGCATGGATGGTAAAATCAGCTTAAAACATGTCCTGCCTAGGATTTTCACCCTGCAAGAGAGTATTGATATCCTCCTGTCCCTGTTATCCCCCTTCTTTTTATTTAAAAGCAAATCTCAAAATATTTTTTGTCTTCATTCCTTTTAAAACTGATCTCTACAAGAATTCAAATTACAAAAAGTAAACTGCATCAGTACAACAAACATCAATGAAGAGTTGAACAGTGGGGAGTATCAGATAAAAACTTTACATAGTCACAATTGCATTCTCTGTGCTCTGTTTAGGTAATATACAGTTTATGAGGCAAGCCAACAAACTTTAAATAATTTTGAAATCAAAAGAAGATAAAAAAGCTGCACTGAGAAATGTGACTGAAGGCAAATGTCTGTTAAGATCAAAGAGACACAACAAAAACCCTTTAAAAATTAGTGGAAAAAGAAATTTCGTATTTCTTTAAAGTAACCTAACAAAACAGATATACTAAACCTGGGCTCACCTAATCTCAGTGAAAACTCATAAAAGCGCTTCAGCCTCACGACCAGAGGACACACTGAATTCCATGCTTTTTCTTGCAACTGGATATCATTGGGGTTTTGTATTGCCTGAAATGAAAATTCCACTGTAAAGAACTGTGAATTACGAACAGCAAGTAAAAGGTGGTTTGGAAGTTGTCCAGTACAGACATGTATTTCAGAAAGTAAGTATTGTAAAACATATAACAATTATAAGAATTAACATTGTGTGGGAAAGTTATTAAGTCTAAAAAATACCATTCTTTTCCTTCTTCCCTTTAGCGTAACAACTTAAAAATACTCATTCAAATCCAACACTGACATGCAGGAATCTTTTAACACATTCTTTGAATAAAAACATACTGCAAAAGCATCAGGAGTATAAGTACTGTAGGCAGAAATAAACAGCTTTTACAATTATTATTTTAAACTTACGTAGCTAACAGCTTGCACTAAAAGTAAATTTGAGGCTGACACGGGGAAAGGTTTGGTCAGCTGAGACAAACTGTAAGCTACAATTCAGAATTGTACCTCAGGACTAGTTTCACAGAGTATGACATCTGCAAAATTGATGTACAATTCTAATTTACTGTATTTCATTATCGCACTTACATGAATAGCTATTTCCAGTATTTTTTCCTATGTATTTCTGACATTTGAATATTATTTCTTAAGTATTAGTTCTTAACTGTAACTTTATCCATAAGGTATATTAAATGAGGTATACGAAACTGTCTCAAAGTGAAAAATAAATATTAATTGCTAATAGTAGACTGAAAAGAAGTTCCAACAGCCATCATTTAATAATTTAACATTACAACTTATCACATTGCACTTAATCCACAAGTTTGCAAAATAGAATTATAAAGATTCCCATATCGTTCCATAGAATGTGCCTGGATACAGAACAGAACCAAGGAACACATTGTTCTGTTCAGTTTTTCTTCCAGAGAACTCCCATTAGCTTGAACAAACATACATCTCTAATTTCTTGTCCAGCTCCTTTGTAAGCCTGAAGATCTGCAAGCATACTTTCTGAGTCCTGTAAAACTGCACTGATCTGATTCCAAACTTCTCTTTCTCCATCTGTGGGCTGGGCATCTAAGAAACATAAAAGTAAAATGCATAAGACAAAATGTAGCTGCAACACTAATGGCAAGATTATTCAGTTT
This sequence comes from Pavo muticus, assembly GCA_016647715.1. NCBI lineage: Eukaryota > Metazoa > Chordata > Aves > Galliformes > Phasianidae > Pavo > Pavo muticus. The sequence continues at coordinate 1,840,612 of JACDJE010000275.1, read as the reverse complement.
AACTCAACAATATTATGTCCAACTTGACTATTGCATTCTGTTGTTTTTTTTGAAGATACAGTTATTCTGCACTGCCACATTCAGCTAACATTAAAGTTTTTCCACTGTTTTGGTAAGCTCTGGCTCACAAGTCTCTTCTCAGCATCATAGGCAGCATAATTAGAAAAGAGGATAGTGCCTCTTTTCTAATTGTAGTTTCCAATAGTGCCTTGGTCCTTTAGTAAAAAGGCACCTCGCTCACGAAATCCAAAGATCAATTACAAAGGATTGTTTACTTTCCTTGCAGCTTGGGGATAAAATCTAACCTTTGAGTGGATGGTGCAGTAGAATATTATGCCACGTCACCCTTTCTCCAGGCTTTCCTAACTATTTTTCTCCTTCTATGCAACATACGTACAGTACTATATAAACATTTTCCTTTTGAATGGCAGAGACCACTCTTACTACTTGAACAGTAGTTCTATTTAACCCAGTTCTATCAATCATCACTTTGTTTTCAGGGTGGGAGTGATATGTAGACCTTCTACATTCAGAGTAATGACATTTTGAAGGAAATCAAAACGCCCACATGTATACCAGGTCCTGCACCTGGCTTGGGGTGATCTCAAACATCAGCACAGACTGCAGGACGGATTGAGAGCAGCCCTGAGAAGAACAATATGGGAGTGTTGGTGGGCAGAAACTGGACGTGAGGGAAGCAGTGCATATATGTCCCAGAAAGCCAGTTTTAACCTAGTCCGCATCAAAAGAAGCATGGCCAGTAGGCCCTCTACTCCACTCTCGTGCCCATCTGTAGCACAGTGTTCAGCTCCAGCACAGGATATGGACCTGTTAGAGCGGGCCCAGGGGAGGTCATAATCAGAGGGCTGCAGCACCTCTGCTGTGGAGATGAGCTGAGAGAGCTGGAGAGGAGAAAAGGTTCCCAGGAAATGTTAGTGGCCTTTCAGTGCTTAAAAGGGGCTTATTATGAAGATGGAGGGAGACTTGAAACATTACTACTCTATACCTCAGAAGGAAGGTAGAAACAAGGAGGAAACTACCCCAAAGACAAAAATCCCAGCTCAGACATGGCTGCTGAACTGAACTGTTAGTTGGTATTAGGTTTGCAGTAATACTGACTGTTGCTTTCCCCAAGCTGCAAGAAATCCCAGGTGTATACACCATAACTGTTCTTTGACCTTGTGAAAAAGGGAACAAAACAGTAAACATTCCTAAGTTTCACAAGGAAGTTGGTACTTTTGCTTAAAACTTGCATACTATCCACAATTGAGTAGGAGGAGGGAAGGAGTCACCTATAAGTCAGTATCCACAGTCTAATAGTTTTAATAAAAGTTAATTAAAATAATGTTTCCAGCAAATATTAAGGCATAAAAGAGTAAGCTATCGATTAGTACAAATCACAAGTGTAAAATCTGCACAATCACATCACCAGAAGCATGAGTTAGTTAACAAAGAACTTCTATGCAACTTTTACAGTTCGTTTTCTTTAAAATAATAAAAATTTAAACACTCTGGACTGCTCATCACTTTGGGATTTAGAAATGGTCTTTAGTAACATGTAGTTAATATTTTTCAGATTTTCCCAGTTCATCTTTTGGAAGCTGGTGAAAGGGTGAGTACTTGAAACCAATTGAGCTTTCTGTGGTATCCCAGCATACAGGGAAGGAGGAAAAGGAGAATGGTAGATGGCTGGAAAAGGGAAGGGAGAGGGAAAAGGCTGCAAAGGCTACAGAGCAATAGGCTTAGCTTGCACTTGCAGAAGCGGTTTATATGTATGTAGAAATTGTTTAGCTTAAAAACAGAAGCAGGGTGGATGGTTCAGGCTCTTTTTTTTTTTTTTAAACATGCATCTTATGTGTGAACTATATGTTATGCAAAGAGGTGCTCTGATAAAATTATGGTCATGTTTCAAAAGGGATTTTACATGAGGATTTTGACAAACATGGTTAGCTAACCTATCTGTGATTGATCACTTTGTAAAGGATTTCATCTTGCTTTGAACTATAACAACAAAAATTAAAAGAAGCAAAGAATTCTTCATGACTGAGATCCTGGTTTTTAAAATTGTTTTTCTATTCCAACAATACCAAAGCTCATTTCCCTGTTCTGAACAATAAAACAAAAAAATACTATTCCTGCATCACCTCTTGCAACCTTAACTTCAGAGAATCAGCACATGCTTAAACAATTTGAACACGTTTATAAATAAAACCTTAGTCACTAGCTAATCCACAGAGAGTGCAAGCCCTCTCAATAGTAAGGTCCCACTACCACTGAATGGACCGCATTTCAAGTCTTCAGACTTCAAGACTTTGGAGTACCCTCAAGTCTGACAGTCTTTATAGTACTCATGATTATCTATCATAATACTCTTTCTTTAGCAAGACAAAACAGGAAACCGATCCACCCCTCTGATAACTAAATAACTCCTCTGGAACAATCGCAGTCCACTTGTCGATGCATTACATATTTCAGGTACTTAATGGGGTTGGAAGGTAGAGCGAACTTTTTTTCCTTAAAATACATCATTTGTTTAAAAAAAAAAGTCCTATCTCATCCTTCACCAATTATGCTTTTGAAAAAAACACAGAAACTGCAACATATGTTAGACATCAGTACTCATAGGACAAGACTAAATACAAAAGAATGGATATGAAGCACTTACACAAAGTCGAGTGTAAAAATATCTCAACAATTAAGACATAACAAGTCACTTGTAAAAGAAGTATTTCCAATCCATGCACCCTTTCTGCAACTGAAATGCAGCCCAAAAAGCACAGAACTTTATTCCACCCTCAGTCAATGTAATTAGAAGTTAGGGGGATTTCCACTGAGGCTGGCTAGTGCTTGCATTTCACATGCATTAAATGTGCGATCATATCTGTCAGATAATATCATGGCCACCTGCTTTTGACAGCCATGCAAGACAACAGTGAGTTAAACAAGGTGTCTTACAAGCTCTGCTTTCAGCTTTTCAGCAAATTAGAGCACAGCATGTATATACATACATACATACATATATATATACACACACATACATATCTATTTCAGATCTGACACCATGACAATGATTTCTCCCCTTCCAATCTGGCATATGATTAGAAAAAAGGCTAAGCTTAAGTCCTTGACAAAGAAAAAAAGTATTACTTTCAACTACAGTGAATAATGCATTTCAGAGAGTATGAGAAGTTGCTATACCCCATATATTGAAAATAATGGTACTAGTGGAAAAAATAACCTGTCCACCACATATGCTAGAATTCCAGAATCAGCCTGAATAAAATGAAGCTCTCTAAATGAGCATGAGGCTATGCCACAGAAACAAGCTTGAGGTCACTGGTTTGCTGCTTTCAGCCCTGTGATGCACGTGGAGTGGACATCCTCAAGAGGATGCCCTTGGACTAAACCATCACTTCTTGCTTAGGGCACTTTCTGAAGTGCAAGAGATGAGTTTAATCTCGCTCTGGCTGGATACAGATTACACTTCCAGCCTTCCTGCCTGTGGAGCAAGGGCACTAATTAACATCCCGTAAAAAATGGGCAGTTGCTCTGCTGCTAGACATGTTCCATTAATAGACACTTTTAATCATATATGAGCAACCATAACTCAACATTTCATAAATCTTTCTGGGGGAGGAATACTGGAATAAGTATCCTTGATTCTATGGAGAAGGATCAGATAACAAGTCTACCTAGCTAACATTTAGGAAAAAGGGGAACTTGTTCAGGTTCTGCATTCAGAGAGTTTGGTCTTATAAAATATGACATGTATTTGGGGAGAGGATGGGATGAAGATGCCACTTAAAGACCGCCAAAAGCTTACAAGCTTTCTGAAGCATGTTATAAAGCTTTAGCCTTTTAGGTTCAAAACAAATTGTTGTTACTAACCTTCAAATTATTCCAAAGAATTCATATTCAAATACTTATTTACCTGAAAACTAGGTGGCAGTAGTTTGACAACAGACTTCTACAAAAACGAGCACTCATGACATGCTACAGAAAGAGCTTTAAATGGCCAGAATTCATTTACCTTTTACTAATTTAATCAAGGTCAAGATCTAATGAACAAAACAGTTGTTGAATGGAGAAAAACCCATTTCAACAGAATCACCCTATGGGGTAACAATGAAACCTTACTTAGCTGTGAAGACCATAAACTCACAAGACTTGCTATGCACTCCCTCTTCCTAACAAGGTTATGAGCAAAGGTGGACAAACAGGTGTATGATAAATTCAAGTAAGCGTCACTTTGAATACAAAAACATCAAATGTAGAACAGCAGAACAGTTTGCTTTCTGGAAATAAGAGACTTTTTCTTTATTTGAGTATTTCAACAGACCTTCCAACATTAATTTGGTGGAACGCATACAGTTTGAATTTCACTTCAAAAGGTTTTTTTTTTTTTTTTTTTTTTAAACACCCGCACAGGAGAACACTCTCCTCTACACTAACCTCTGAAGTTGGGCACTACTTAGGTTCAAGGTTGAAGATTTATCCAATTCAAATTGTTTCTACTTGTACAGATTAATAGTTATTCCACAGCTCAAGAATGAGAGAGCATACAGAACTGCTTTTGCCATATAACATTATCTGAAATTAATAAGAGATTCAATCTTTTAAAAAATATAATCACAGAGTTACAAAACTTGGTTCCTACTTTGGAATCAAGAATTGGATTCAGTGACCTCAGTAGAACACGTTGTAAGGAGTGCAACTGATCATATAGATAGCTGCAGAAAAGAGGAGTACCATAATTTGTGGTAGCATTGAATTTTCAAGGAGAAAATTAAAATAGCCATTAAAAATTTTTGGGAAGGTGAAATTTTAAAACATACTCATTTTTGTTTCATGATTCTTTCTTATTTCAAATACAGCACAAGGCAGAATTTGAAAAAAAAAGAACATAACTATAAATCAGGTGAGAAAACTTGATTTTTCTAGATGTTCTTCTTTCTACCTGCTCACTTTTCAAGAATTGCATAGAGATGTATTGGAAGAATTACAGCTAAATATGAAAATAATAGGTTGGTAAAAATACTAAAGAGAAAAGTGAGTTTATATTTTAAAATTAGCAAAGAAAAAGAAATTCAAAAGATACCATGTAAGATGTCCTCCTCAAATTTTTCATCAAAGCAGAATTCCATCCTGTAGAATAGTAACTTTAAAAATAAATAAATATTTGTGTGGCATGGAAGAACTCATACTAGCTCATCCTTACAAGACATTGCTGGATGCATTCAAGGCCAGGCTGGATGTGGCTCTGGGCAGCCCGGTCTAGTGGTTGGCAACCCTGCACATGGCAGGGGGGTTGAAACTAGATGATCATTGTGGTCCTTTTCAACTCAGGCCATTCTATGATTCTATGATTATCTAAGAGATGCATTTTAACTAAGCGTTGTAAGGGAAAAAAGTAAAACTGAAGTCTACTATGCTGAACTTATTGTATAGTTTCTTAACTGACTAAGATATCTAGATCTGTTCTGCTGCTGTCATTCTGCCCTGCATTTCTGTTCTCATTTGTGTGTACTGAGATCTAAGGCTCTTCCAACCATGCAGTCCTGCAGATTGATGAGTATTTAGTAGGTTGAGGAAAGGAAAGAAGTTGGTAGGCATTTATTTATTTATTTATTTTAAATATATATATATATATATTTGAACAGCTAGTTCTTAGCAAGGTCATTTTCCCACACAGTTATCACCACACATGACTTGTCCTAGAATTAACATGCACAACAAACATTGTTGCACATTTATATGAGTCTACATGATATAGCACTAGCCATGGGATCACCCCTTTGGAAAAGTACAAACTCAGATCAGCTTAAATCAATTGTCCAGGGAATGTAATACCCTCGCTTTCTTTTTCTGCTTTCTATATACAAACACTCATTACTTTTGACCAATTTCAGCTCGTAAAGCCACTGATTTCTGAGGTATGGAGATAGAAAGTATCTTAATCCATAGACCTACACCTCCATAGTAGGAAAAATATTATTTCTGTGGGGTTTTTTATTTTTAAAATATATGTATTTATTCATTTTTATTTTACAATCCCACTAATATAACAATATTTGCATGGCATGTTTTATGCACAGGAGGAAAAATTATGTCGCACACACTCTTTTCTGGTACAACAAATTCCAGACGAAGAACAGCAAAAAATACCAGGGCAGGAATATCCCAAAACCCTGCAAAAATTTCTGAAGTAGTGCTGCCAGACTTATGTTGAGGTTTCAGCTTATCGCTAATGAAAAAGTGGATAAAAACTAAAAAGCAATATCCTGATGCAAAAAATAAAATACACTAAACACATCAAATTAACATATAACATTCTCCAGAGTATTTCCTGTGTTTTTGTAATGTTCAGTATTAATTCTTTCAGTTGAACTCAGAAGAAATCTCTCTGGGATACATAAAATTGCACAGCAATGTTTTCAAACAGTTACTGAACAACAATTACTCAAAAGTAAAAATTTTAGTAATTTTGCACAGTCTAAAGCAGAGGTGAACACAAGCATGATTCTTTCCTCAGAAAGTATACAAACAGGTATTGCACAGTTGAATAAATCCTTGTGGACAGAGAGGAACACTACATTTCTATCAACCTTATTCTTCCTTTAAGACTCTCATCTAAGATCTATCACAGGAATCAAGCTGGAAGATAGCTGAAAGATCAGTAAATATTTAAAGAGACTGGCAGCTAACCTTCTTCATGCAGTGTATTTGAACTTGAATGTAGGAAATCTATGATAATTTTATACTAATTGTGAGCACAATACAAGTACAGTTGAAACTGCATTTGCTGAATGTTTTCAGCAGCACAGAAAAGTTTTTGCTCCAAGACTTCTGCCTTCCCTCTTGCCATTTTATGATTCTATGATATGATTCTCTATCATGAAACCATCAAAATCCAATTTTTCATTAAACAAAATATCTTTTCAAAGCTTTAGGAAGGCTTTTTATTATTTTTCTATTTATAATCATAGACTCATAAAATGGCCTCAGTCTTAAAGGTCATCCACTACTAACCCTGATCGCTGTGGGCAGGGTTGCCACTCACCAAATCAGGCTGCTTAAGATCCCAGCTCCAACTTGGTCTTGAATGCTGCTGGGGATGGAGCATCCACAATATCTCTAGGCAGTCTGCACCAGTGCCTCACCACCCTCCGAGTAAAGAGTTTCCTCCATCTAACCTAAATCTCCGCTCTTTTAGTTTAAAACCACTTCCTCTTGTCCTATCACTATCAGACCATGAAGGAAGCCTTTGTAACTGCATTAGTTTCTAATACAACCTTTTTTTTTTTACCCACGGAACTAGAACTGAAAACTAACTGAAAACATAAGTCACATGGCCAGCAAGCATACATGCAGACTAGCACCCGTGGCCATTAACTGGAGTGCGTTTTTATACCATTCAATATTTCAGTGCAAAAAGTGAAATACAAAAAACGCACCAAGCCAACATATGCCCCTGCAGTTACATTCACAGAATCACAGAATGGCCCAGGTTGGAAGGGTCCTCAAGGATCATGAAGCTCCAACCCCCCTGCCACAGTCAGGGCCACCAACCTCCCCATTTAATACTAGACCAGGCTGCCCAGGGCTCCATCTAACCTGGCCTTGAACACCTCCAGGGATGGGACATCCACAACCTCTCTGGGCAGCCTGTTCCAGCACCTCACCACACTCACAGTAAAGAACTTCCCCCCTGACATCCAACCTAAATCTCCCCTCCCCCAACTTAAAACCATTTCCCCTTGTTCTGCTGTTATCTACCCTTTCAAAGAGTTGACTCCCCTCCTGTTTATAGGCTCCCTTTAGGTACTGAAAGGCTGCAATTAGGTCACCCCGCAGCCAACGTTCCTTCCACAGAACACAGATTTTATTATTCCACAAAAATCTCCAAGACTATTTCAATCTCTAGGTAGTTGTGCCTGACAAGTGTAGAATTGCTTACGCCAATTGCTTGCATTTCCTTGGGAGAAGGCGCTTCACCTCACTTCTGTTCCTGTTGGCAGAGCAGTTTTTGGGAAAAAAAAAAAACAAAACCCACCAACAACCTTCTCTGCCAAGACAATAAAATAGGTATTTTCCCCTCTCACTTCTACAAGGCCTCCCACTGCCAGGCCACCTGTTTCCTGCTAAGTCTGCAGTCCCAGCTAGTAGGACCTTCTTACAATACAGGAAATGATGGGACTAATAAAGCCTGGAAGTTCAAAGCAGCTGAAAAGCTTTGCAAGAGCTTGGCACAGCACTCTACTAAAGCATCCTGAAGTTTAACAGAAAAAATTACATGATGTACAAAGGTTTAACATCCAATTTTTAGAATAAAATTCTCAAATCATACAGACAGAAGTAAAAAATGGATTGAGGGCCTGTAGTACCTTATTCCAAACCCAAAATAACCAATTAACTTTCTTCATAATTTAAAACTGATTCTTTATACTGTGGTAAATGAGATCTAGATGAGAAGATTAAAGTATGTACAATGTTACATTCGTACACTCCAGTTCTAATCCAAGAAAGCATGTTTGAACAATTTCTTAAGATTTAAATGTGTTTAAATGACTTTTAGAACCAGTGCTTCTGAGCACATATATAAATACTTTCCCATTTCATGTCAGTAATTTTTTTTTGAAGAATAACTTAGGAATAAATTATTTGAGAAAAGTACTCAAGGTGGTAACATTTGTGCCTACTCATCCCAAATTCTCTCTTCAACCATGCTTCAAAATCAAATTATTAAAAAAGTAGCTTCTTTCAAAACTCTTTTTGTTGTTTAGATTAAAGGTTTTAAGAGACAAAACATCACATGCTGTTAGCATTTCCAATAAAAAGCATTTCACGCAATTAGTGAAGTTAAGATTAACCCATATTTAAGGATTAGATGACCAGTTTTCAAGAAAACGTTCAGAAGTACATGCAGGAAAAGCATAAGCAGCAGAAGGGAAATAGCTTTGATTCAGAAACAAATATGACAAGGAAATTAGTATGTGAAACACTGTTTGCAAACTGATAAACATGCAATTAAGAGAGATGCAATCAAGTACTTACACTTATACCACTTCATTACTTTTTATAAACTATAATAATCCAGTTAAACCATCACTGAACCAGCCACCTACACTGTTGGTATTTTTTAAGCTTTTCATATTTATTTCCACTGTAAATATATTTCCATTCAATGAAGAAACACAAAGAACATATATTATTAACCCTGATTTGTTAGAGTAAGCTGAAGCAAGTTCATTCACATATAAATTTAATATTGGCTTATAAATGTTCTGAAACTAAATCATAGTTATATTTTATTTGTATATCAATCATCCTGCTATCTTCTCATGAAGTAGTTTTACATAGTCTTATAGTTATCCAAAAACCTCAATACTCAACCAAAGTGTAATTTAATTTGCTTGCAAATCCCTTTTGAATTGCTTCATGACGCGTAAGCACATGCAGTTTATTAGGAAGTAATAAGCAAAGAAGGCAAGCCAGGCAAGAAGCTTTGCTCACTTTCAAAGTCAAGGAAAAAATTTGGCCCCTGATCAAGCTCTGTGCAAGTGAGAACTTTTAAAAGATTTCCCATTTGGTTCCTGAAAAATAGAAAAGGAAGAGAAAAGGAGTTCTGAGTGAACAAATGGTTTTAGAGACAAGGACTTGGATAGACTGGTTGCGCTGGAAAATATACACTGCAAACAATCAGATCTTAAGATTTTTTTTCCTTAGTTCACCGTTAAGTCAGGGAAAAGATTCTTTCACGATCTTGTAATTATTTGAACTTACTTTCAAAATCCAGGAAAAAATGTGGATAGTTTTCAATTTCCCTGGTAAGGACCTTAAGAAGATTACCCATCCCAGCAAACCTAGCAAATGCAACAAAATCATAAACAGTTATATACGTAAAATTAGAATACTGCCACTAAGGTTTGAAACAGTCTGTGTCATTCATTAAACATTATGACAAGTTCTGGACCACAAGAAATATTTTGACGGTCAGTTTTGTGGAGAGTAAAACCTTGGACAGATACAGAAATAATTCTATCCATCAAATTGGAATTGAAACGTCAGTACCACATTATTAAGTACAGATATTTATGAGTTTATTTACTTAGAAGAAACTAACTGAGAACTGTATTTATATTTGTAAATCCTCTAAAATGCTTGACTCAGATTACTGAATACCATACCAGAGCAAAAAATATCGTAACTGCTGAGTTAGATTCTTAGCGTAAATTTGCATTATTTCATTAAAATTACTCAATTGTTTAAAACAATATCACAAGAGAAATGTATTAGAAAGCTAAAATGTCTACTTTTTTAAAAATACTTCTCATTAAAAGAAAGTTCAAACTCTGCAGCCTTTTATCTGCTATTCCTATCTTTTATCACAGTGAAAAATATTTGCATCTGCAGTTAACAAGAAAAACTGCCAAAAGGAAAGGTGAGCAATTCTCAAAAAACAAGTCTCTGTGGAAGAAAAAACAGAATGAGAACTGAATAAAAAATTGTGGGGTTTTTTTTGTTGTTGTTTTGTTTTTGTTTTTAACACCAGCCCTTAAAATGATATATGATTCTAAAACCATGTGAAAGTACGGATCCTTGGGAAGTAAACTTTTTCTCAGAAGTGAGAAATTAAACCATGAAAATCACATGCTAGAATAAACAGTGTCCCTGGAGGGATGTAGAAAAACGTGATTTTAAATTTAAAAATTAGATGAAAATCTGGTTTTTGCCTCAGTGATAAAACATACTCAGTACTCTGAACCATGACTCTCAGGGCTCACATCTCATGCTCATCTATTTTTCAGTTTGAGAGATCAGAACATATACAGAAAAAAGTTATTCTAAGCTTGTATATGGTCAAAACTCCATTTGAGGAGACAAAGGTATTTTTCCAAATTCTCCCTCAAGCTCTACAGAAGAAAAAGTATCACGTGAGCTCTCATTTTTATATGTATATAAAGGATACATTTCCTAGGAAGGCAATGTAAGGTTTGGAGATTTAAAAGCAGTCACGGTCATTCCATAATGCGATCAGAGCACACAGCTTCATGTAAACAGTTTTTTGCTACAGAATTAGCTTTGCTTTGCATGAAATACTTCTTCAAACTTTTCTCTCCTGAACAGATCCAGTGAGCAGACTGTCAAGTTCTTTATAGTTAGCATCATCTTACATAAACAATATTGAAACATGAAGAAACATTCTCTGTTATTCATAAAGTTACATCTATTTATGAGCACAAAAATGAAATGCAGTTTCACTTTCACAGGATGTACATTTTATGAACTGAGCCTACCTTTATGATTAGCTTACAAAGGGGAAAAGTGTGAGAACAGGGCAAGCAATTTTATACAGCACCAAACCTTGTATACTCAGTGATTTAACATCTCATCACGCTTCTATATTGCATTTATAACATCATTTAGAACAGGGAAAATAATCTGCATATACTTAGTTTCCTTTACATAACCCTGAAATAAACAACTTTTATTACTAAGAAATACTACCACAGTCTAAATTACTGACTCAGTTTGGATTCTTCACTTTCAACTCATTTTAAGCTGTATCTTACCTCATTGCCTTCAGTCTTCAGAGAGAATCCAACCATTTCTTCTACTGTCAAAGTTAGCTCTGCATCCGGAGACTGCTTTAGCTGACAGCATGCTTCGAACAGCAAGAAAGCTGTTCCCTTTGCCAAAAACTGAGGCTAAGCACTCTTATTTGCATTGAATAGCTTTAGGTCATGTGCCCAGTCTTTGGATTCAGTTCCTTCTTAGAGAACTATATCACATCATAGCCATGGAGATTTCTAATATATTTTTCCTGAACTTCTACTACATTTTTCAGCTTTTCATTTTCTTATCCTTTCCTACAATCCTCATACAGAAATTGAATCCAGCTGTTAAAAGTACTAAACAAGGACCCAGACAAACTTTACATCAATTTTCAGGGTTAAACTACATTTTCCAATGATCTTAAAGGCAGTGGCTTGACATTACCTATTTTCAATATACACAAAACCGAAAAATAAGTAATACTGAAGATCAACATCTAGAAGTTATGGTTCAAACATTTAATAAATATGCTTCATTTTTTTATGATTCAACATAGTTCCTTGTTGGCTTTCTAAAAGCAAAACCAAAAGCAAGTCTAGTTCCAAGTAACATTTGGTTTCAACTGCAATTCATCGTTCAATATTATGTTTTTAACTCTGTATCAGAAGACTAATCTTCATCTTAACAGAAACGTTAATAAGCATACTCCGCTGCCCCAAGATGCATTCTTTTATTCTTCACAGCTTGCTGCTTGCACAACTTAGATCTTTCAAACTGTCTTTCCCTGGAAATAACGTTTTTCAAACCTGAGGAACCGCAAAACACTTCCATGATAACTTCTAATGAGATTTCAAAGTAATTAATGGCATAAATTCTGAGTAAGTCAGTATATATACTACGGTTGTGACAAAAATGCAACTATACAGATAATGCACAGTAGCAAATTAGAAAGGCTTAATCTTGAGAATTCAAAGTTCTGTTTCATTAAACTGGAAAGCATTTTCTTTTACTTACTGCAAAATCAGTTCAAATGCTGAAAAAAGACTCAATGCATGCATAAAAACATTGCTGTCACAATACTCCTAAATGATAGCAGCTTCTCTGTAGTGTCCAAATCCCTCCGAACATAACCTTTTATCAGTATGCTTTAAAAATGATGATATGCAGACACAATGATGTTTGCACTTTCAATTTTCAACCTTTGCAAATGATCAAAGCTTACCCTAATATATATATATATATATGAACTATGAACACTGAAAATTCTTTTCTAAAGTACTGCTGACAGCTGAAAGCTCATTAGTCTTTATTCAATGCTCAACATTTAATTAGTTGCACACAGATACAAGCAAAGTGCAAGAAATTTGTGAACAAGAGTGTACATTTAGCATTTTGTGTTTCACATTATTCACTAGCATTTTCTAAAGTGATGAACTTCAAAACTAAAATACCATAGGACGGTTTTCTATTGCATCACTTTGCTCCCAAAATTTCAGTAATTTAGTTTAGACATTTTAGAAATATTGCTATGAATTCCTTCTCCTACAGTAAATCAATCAATTTATTTTTGAATTGTGGAAAATAAAACACTAACATAGCTCCCTGCCCCACCAATCAATCCTTCAAATCTGACATGGATATTATCTACATTCTCAAATATACTGAGATCCTGTTTTGAAAATGTAATCAACGTTCACAAACTGGGTATTATCAACTCAGTTTTGTATGTCAAATGCTAAACTGTTTTTTAAAGATCTTTAAAATATTTATGGATTTACTGCTTTAAGTCCTTGCATAATTTTAAATTGTCGAGTTCTGCACTATTGTTAATTGATAGCTACAATATTATACACATTGCTAGGAAGCAGTAACTTTTTATAAAGTTATTTCATCTGACTTTACAGGACTAATTTACATCAGTACAAACTCAAAAACAGCTGTATCACAATAGCTATATGCAGACATACAGAGTATTTAAACACTGTATTAGTGAAAAAAGACACATTCATCAGCTCAACCCTTTACTGTTCATCAGTGCTCCTTTGCCATATATAATTTCCTAAATCTGCCCACGTACATTAAACACAGTCTAAAAGGCTTTTGTCAAAATGAGCTGGATCAGCAAATACCTACTGCTTAAATTCATTTAGTTCACCCTAACTAAATGGGGCTGGGAGGGTTCTCATGAGAAGCTCCACTGGGAGTTTCAGGAGAAACAGAGACTCCCAAGCACAGGAGCAGCAATCAGTAATTAGGAATGATGACTTCTAATGGAATAGCTGCACTGATATATGCATGCATCCACAGTCTGAGGGAATTGTAGTGTACTAAGCTTATTAGTATCGGTAAAGCAGTGTAACTGACCTTCCTGGATGAATAATTAACTGTGATATAAAAACCAAAACAAAACGTAGCACCATCTGAACCCAAGATCTCTTAGATCAAAAGCCCAATTTCAGGTTGTTGTGATATTCACCTATGTAGTTTGCTGAGATGCTTCTAAGGGAACAATGCAGAACTGCACAACTTAGAAAATAGTTCACTGAATTACAGAATGAAATGATAATGAAAAAAAATCCTGACTAAACATCATCAAAGTTTCTTGGTAATTATAACATATTTTGTTTTCTGAAGAAAACTCGTATCACTCGTTTTTTGTTTGGGAGAGGAAGGAAGATCTAAAAAATCATTTCTAACATTTGCCAACTCTATTACTAACATTTTTACTTTTGCTTCTTACCCTTTACAATAAACATATTAAAAACACTCTCCTAAAGCACTTGTGGAAGACTAACTCATAGAAAATGGAAATACGCAGTCCTTGGAGTCATCCACAGAGTGAGAGCATACAGAGAGACTGTAGTACAAATAAGCAAAGAAATAACAGTGTCTCACCTTCCTTATTCAGGTGATGGATATACACAGAAAAAATCCAACTAAACACCATCCCCCAAAAGTGATGCAAAAAAATGGAAAGTGGAATAAGAGAAGAATGTTGCTCAAGGTGAAAGTAACCCAAGATAAAAAAAATAGCTTCTGCTTTGAACAATTATTTTATAATAGTTCCTAGATAAATAATGCTTCGAGCCAAGAGCTTTTACTGTTAACTAATAGGTAGCTTGCAGGACACAATTAAAAACTACAAGAAAGCTGAGGCAAGTCAGAAGAAGATAATAAATGGTTTGTAATGACAAATGGATTTTTAAATAATCACAGAATGTTAGAAGAGATAGCCAAGAATACAAGTATTTATAGCCCCAAGGATTAAGAGCCTGGCTTGTGGTTTCACTAAAATCAAAAAGTGAAAAGAAAGGTTACCTCAAATGAACCTGCAGATTTTTAAAGGGATTTTTCAACACGCCAACCCTCGCATCTGAATATACTTTGAAGAGAACACCAATGTATGTTCAAAGCGTATTATGTCAGAAAGAGCCATCATGAAAGAATGAAAACCAGGAAACCAAAATATCTGGATTCTGACTCGCAGACCAATAAAAAGAATGAAAGCCAATGAAATAATTAGAATAAAAATTATGTTTGAAATGAAAAAATTACTGTTGTACTTGATACCTTCACCTGAATGTACAAAGTACAGTAACTGTAATCCAGTTCACTGAATCACTTCCACAGATGCTTAAAACACCAGAAAGGGGATCAATCTCCCCACACTCTAAAAATAGAGCCTCCATCAGTTGATGATATCAGGTAAGCAAAGCAGGAATGGTTACCAAATTGATGCATGGAAAAGAGATGCCTTTAACAGAAGCAGAACAGGTTTAGCTAGTGTTAAGAGTTACTTCCTTCAAACCAAAACCATTTCATCTTTTTCCAGGAGGAATTGAACTTATGTTTCACAAATATTCTAAGAGAAGTCACAGCCACATCATCCTCTTCTTTTCAGAATTTCCTTCTTGTCTTCTCTCACAAAAATTATAACCAAAATATGAACTCTCATGAAAAATCAGAAACAGAAAAAAACCGTAATTGTTGCTCTTTCTACCTTCTAATGCCTTCCAATTTTTCAGCCTTCTAACTGTGCCAAACAGAATATTTCATAAACTCATAGAACGCTCATAGAAAATCCAGTGCAAGTGTCTGAAATAAAAACCTACAAATGCAGATGGTCTGGTAACCAGAGAGGCTGAGGAAAAATTACTTCATCATTATACTGGACAATAAATTAAACATAAAGCAGAGTAGAAAAGTACTAAACTCCAGGTTTTTCAAAGACTGATCTTATAGTCAGGGTTAGGGAATGGGGGGCTATACTGAATATATTGCAGAATGTGTCTTCTCCAAAGTAATAGTGTAATCTGTAATTAGACAGGAGCTATAGAAATGCATGAATTCCAGTAACTCTTCCCTTTAGCTTAATTAGCTTTGTGCCATTTTTTAATTCCTTCTGATGTTATTTTATTAACTTTCATTCTTCCACATTAGACTCCCAATTCATTAAAACTTACAGAGACATCTAAAGACTGTGAAATTTCTACAAAATATCCTGCCTTGAAAATTACATTCAGTTACTAGGAAAGTATATTAGCCCTCTTAATTATGGAAATATAAATATAAAATATAAATCTTGTATTATTGGGCACTTGCATCGTGCCTAATACTTTAGCATTGTGCCTAATACCTTAAGGAGCACATCCTCTAGTAAATCCATTTCCAAGTAGTATGTCTTATATGCAAAGAATGCCAAAAACGTTGTGCTGCAAGTTTTTTTGGTATATTAACAAATCTACTATTTGCATACGATGCCAAATAAGGGGAGAGTACTGTGAATGGTGCTGAATTAAAACTCCATCCTTTTAATTAGATAGTGCAAATGAAAATTGAAACAACATACTGACTGACTCTGACAGGCTTCACCATAATTAATTTAAATAACTACTAGAAGCTACTCTTAATTTAGCAATGAAAGTTGCACGGTATCTTTTTGTTAAGACAATAAAATCGATGCACAGTAGTGACTTTATTCTACTTCCCTATAAAATCTATTTTTACTTAGCTGACAAATTTTCACGATGATTAATCACAAGCTCATTTACAACAGCTTATTCCCTTCACATTACAAGATGCACAAGCCTATAGAGGCATATTATACAAAGAAAACAGAGCATTGTTCAATGATGTGAGCAAAGTTAGACATATGGACAAAAGTGGACATTGTACAGTTGTTTTGACAACCCTACAATGCTACTCAGTGGATTTCCTGTGAAGGAGACATTTAAAACTCACAGACTAGACTACAGACGTTTGCTCATTCAACATGGCTTCACTCGAATAAAGATAACACAAACCCAGGAAGCTTTTGTTGGTGACGTGGTGCCCTCTACTGTCTGAATGGAAATCTAAACCGGAGACGCACCTGAGCGTTTTTAATCCACACAACACTGTATAGTACTGCACTATGAAAGAACAAGAAGTTTTACACAAAGCGCATGAAAACGTATGCTCTAAATAAAAACTTGTCATTTAATGTTTTATCTGAAATGCTTGTGATCTTTATGCTTAAGTAAGATGCCACTATTAGTTTGGATGTAATTACTAACTTATATTTGCACTGAACTATCAGCACTAACTTACTTCTTCAGAAGATGCACACATGGAACTGAATTTCTGTAGGGACCAGAGCTACAGTAACAGTGGATGAACTTATCCTCTGTCTTCACTTCATTTTCTAACTAAAGCCAAACTAATCAAAATAGTACTTTAGTAACCAAATTTCAGAATGAGTATCAATATTAAAACCCATTACATTCGTTTCCCATTCCCTCTTTCTTTAACTCATAAATTTACAGTTGCTTTTAAACTAAATTATATTTAAAAGAATGAAGACCATCATTTTCCTGAAGCATTCAATGGACTGAGGACTATGAACAAGGCATCTCAACTTACATGTAAGACATGCTACATCCAGTCTTTGGCAGTACCTGTGTACTCTACATGTGAACAGAAATTCCATTTACAGTTATTCAAGTTTCAATTAGTACCACTTGTTTTGAAGTTTAGAAGCAGACTATAAGTTGAAAAAGAAGAAATCTGGTTTTCCTTTTGTAGTTTCTGACTCAAAATTAGATGCACAGGATGAGAGACACTAGCCTAAAAATACCAATTATCTGCAATCAAAATGTAGGAAGCTAGTTATCCAACAGTTTTTACTGCCTTTTTTTAGTTGTGCTAGTTTGATAGGCAATTTGTGCCTTTTAGAACTAGGAACTATGGAAAAAAAACACTGTATGTTTAGAGCAAAATTTTGTAAGTTTTACTTAATAAGGACCCAAGAACTTCACTTAATTTTCAGTTGTAACTAACTTTCCATTCACACCTAAATAGAAGTGAGATAAAGAAATCATAGAACCACTGAATCGTAGGGGTTGGAAGGGACCTCTGAAGATGATCAAGTCCAACCCCCTGCTAAAGCAGGTTCCCTACAGCAGGTCGCACAGGAAGATGCCTAGGCAAGTTTTGAATTTCCACAGAAGAAAAGCACCCACAGCCTCTCTGGTTCAGTTGTTCCAGAGCTCTGTCATCCTTACAGTGAAGTTCTTTCTCATGTTCTTATGGAACTTCCTATGTTCAGTTTGTGCATGCTGCCTCTTGTTGTGTCACTGCGCACTGCTAAGAAGAGCTGGGCCCCATCCACTTGGCATTCGCCCTTCAGATATTCATATAAGCATTGATAAGATCCCCCCTCAGTCACCTCTTCTCTGGGCTGAACAGTCCCAGGACTCTCAGCCTGTTATATAGAAGATGCTTCAGGCCCTTCATCACCTCTGTGGACTCTCTCTAGAAGTTCCCTGTCTTTCTTGAACTGAGGAGCCCAGAACTGGCTGCAGTACTCCAGATGTGGCCTTACCAGGGCAGAGGAGATAGGGAGGGTCACCTCCCTTCACCTGCAGGCCGTGCTCTTTCTGCTCTGGCCACAGGAGAAAGTCTGTGATTTCATTCAGCTCAGAGCCAGGTTTGTGCTAGCTCCTTACTGTGAGTTCTTTGGAGGATGGAGTGAGGCAGAAAAAAACCCCTCAATTGTTCCCAATTTCATGATAGACAAATGTTGTCATTTAAGTCAATGAAAATTTAAGTCAATCCATAATAAAGCAGTGGAACATGACAGGAAATTTAATGTTGTTTTCTTCCTTCTCCTTTGATTCGATCAGTATTTTACTGTACTTAATTTAATTTACTTATTAATGAAAGCAGTGCAATTGAAAACTTTAGAAAAACATGAGACATTAAATAAAAAATGCTTCTTCAAGGTCACGGCCTGCCCAGCCACACAATCCTCCAACCACAAATGATAAAAATGAAAACTGTCTTAAAACACCAATATGATCAACTTATTACCAACTATATTTCACTCACTAAAGGATGAATACAAGAGGACCAAGAGTATTTAATATTTTAAATTAAATGAAATAGACAAATAAGATGATCTTTTCTTCTAACTTTAATATTCTGTAATAACTGACTCTCACTTTTTAATACATTTCATTTAGTACCTGAAATGATTATCATGGACTTCATAAAAAGGGGAGAACAGAAGGTTCTTTGAAAACATGCAACAATCAGCAGATTCTAGCCAGGAAAAAGACTACAACATAAAGAATGATAAAGAATGATAACTTTCTGACACTTGGTTTGTTTTTGCAGAGACTGTAGTTAAGGTTATTATCCACTAAGTGGCATTACCAACTCAAATACGTAAATTTGACAAAAAAATAATCATAATACAGCTCAGTTTTCCTCCTAGAAACAAATTGATAGAAAACATTTTCTTTGGATGATTTTAGTTATCTTTGTCAGAAATTTAGGGATAATTCCAAACAGTCCAATGTATTGGTGAATCAGCATTAACAATTTATTCTTCGTGCCTAGACATTTGCAAATATCTAGCAGAATGGTCAGGTTAGAACAATCACATTAGAAAGGCATATTAAATAAACCAAAATATTGGAGTAATACAAGCACAAATTAGATTGATAAAGGTATAACAAGGTATTTAAGAAGTAGCCGGGATTACAGAACTGATGTACGCCAATAATTTAGTATTTCCAGTTGTAAAATCTAAAAACACCAAAAGACACATCCAATGTTTGCTTCACTTTTAGATAAAACATTTATTAAAAGAAAAGTAAATCTTATAGACCAGATAAGCTGATGTTAACTGATGCAAAAAGTTATGTAAAAAATAATACTGTTCTTACTTTCCAATGGTTGTTATGCTTTAAGGGTTAGTTTTCAAACTGTTACTTAATGATAGATGAGAGTAAATGTAGTTTTTTGATAAGAGTTAATTACAGCAAAAGCATTTAGAAATATAAATACAAGAAAAATGCATTTGATCAGAACTCTCATTTTAAAATAGGTTTATTCTATTGTTTGCCCCCATACTTGTATCACTATCAGTTTGTACATGCACATGGAACTGCTGAAAATAAAATGAAAAAAAAATGTATCAGTATCACTATATAAAAGAGTATAGGAAACTGAAATAAGCACCTACTTTCATCTCTCTTTGTAACTAAAAGGCATGCATTTTAAGCTTGAAAAATGTCCTATATGGGCACTCAGTATTGTGAGCATACTTCAATGCTAGAGGGAGACCTNAGATCCAGCACAGATTATTCTGACACTGTATTTACTTGCTTTGGAGAGGGGTAACAACAACAAAAAAGATCCTCAATCAGTTTGAGAAAGGGGAGGAAAGCATTGGATACATAAGCACCTTAACTCTAAACAAATACATTAATTAATCAATCAAAAATCTCATGCCAGAGTAGGCATCTGCAGAGCTGTATTTACTAGACCCATCACCAGGAGAAATCAATTTGAAAAAATAGAAATTTTCAGCCACTGACGCCAGAGGCAACACAGTTTAATTGAATTCACAATCCATTATCATTAGAAAGAAAAGAGAAGTGCCTTAGTGAGGGAAAAAAAGCTGCTAAATTCCCACTTCTTTTTGAAAGTATTAAACAAAAAGAAGACTACAAAGTTCACAATTCAACCGTCAACAACTACTACATCCCCTCTAAATGTATAGGATACGTCTCTCAGAATTCTATTAAAACATCTGAGCAGATATGTTTTTCAAGAAATTAATCATTTATACAACAATTCGTCCAAGTTAATTAAGATAAAGAATTGCTGGAATCATTGGGACAGAAAAAAAAATCTAGTCTACGTGGAATGAGGAGCTGCTGTAAGAAATGAAAAATGATGAATGTTGCAATGTAAGAACAGATGATAAAACACATACAACAAACTTCAGAATTGGTGTACTGCAAAACAAATTAACTGGGTTGCTTTTAAAAAAATCTCTATGTTCAGAACAGGAGCCATCCCTAAATGTACGGGTGAGGTGAACTGGAAACCTTGACATCTATTGTAGGTATACAGAAAGGTAAGTGAGTTTTTCTTGAATTACAAGTATGTTGACCATTTCCATATTTTCACATCTGACAAACCTGCTTTGTTGTCCAACTCCTCTTATTTTCACAAAAAAAAAGAACAGTGCGTGCAAAAGTAAGCCCTCTTACAGCAGTCATAAAGGTTACTCATTAGAAGTCTACAGACTGGCTGGACGAGAACCGTTACTTAGGAAGTCCAAATACATTTTTATATAGGAAAAACAAGGTTTTGAAACAAAGCCCAGCAATTGTAATGAAGTACCTCCTGCTCAGCGTAATCATGAAACTACAGCAACCTTGCTGCTGACACTTACTGTTGTGTCTAAGTACAACTCAGTTACGAGCTAGCACTGTATTAGATTTTTATCAGAATATGCTTTATATTGTGGAAGCCATTTTAACCTTCTAAAAAACTTATTCTGGATATCCAAATGGCTTTTGATCCTAAATAAAAATAAAAATTTAAAAAAATCAGATGTGTAGTGTAAACAATGCCAGTCTGGTTTAGTACAGCTAACGCAACAAAGGGGCATGCAACAGGCATGTAAAAAATAACAAGTAGATGCCAGGAGGCACATCTTGTTCAGCTAGCAATAAATGCATGGAATGGCCCGTGAGGCAGGTTTACTGAAACATTTGGGCTGATCGAGATGCCACTGAGTGGCAGAGAGAAAATAAACTACTCTAATTGAAAGAGCTTCCAGTTTTCTGATTTTGCTCTTTAACACAATGTTCCTTTAGAAGTGGAGATAAACAATCAGAGATTGGAATCAGAGTCTTCCAGAGGAAAGCCAGGGGAATCATAGGACACCACCTTAAAAATGTTAATAAGTGAATACCATTATATTCCCTGCAACACTGTGACTCAAATGGAGTGAACAAACGCATTTCTGAGCAACTGTTCTTTTCAGCATGAGAATTCTTGCATCAGGAAGAAAAGAAAGTCATCTCTTCCTTAACACCAGCGTAATGAAAATGCGCAGAAGCAAATACACACTGCTGCTTACTCATGGAACCTCAACAAAAAAAGCCAACCACCNTCCTCACTGGTCACAAAGGAATTGCATTAGGACATAGTCCTTTTTCCCTACATCCGCCTACAACAAACATTTGCTGCAAGTCAGAGACTCCAAAACCAAATTGTTTACAATTAACTCAAAAAGTCATTTAAAAAAATTGTTTCTTTGTTCCAGTTGGAGAGACAGCCAGATGTGTGGCTTGTTGATCTTGCTCTTTTCTGACCTCTGAGTATAGGAAGAACTGTAGCTGAGGAAGGAAGTCAGCAACTCGTGTTAATGAAGGTGAACACTGCAAAAAAAGATGTTTGCAATTTTTTTTTAAATATCAGAAAAATCCCTTTGAAGCAGTTTTTATTAAATGAATTACAGCCTTTCTTTTTGCTGTTGGTGAAAAATTAGAACCTTTGCTTCTGGAAAAGTCAATAGAAAGCGCAGCCTTTGTTCTGTTTGATAAATTCTGCCCTTCTTTTCAAGAGCTTCATAAAGTTTCATCACTGTAATTTAGTGAACACCTCATCATTAACACCTGCTAGGACACTGTCCTTCTGTATGAATGCAGAATTCAGGGAGGCCATTTGAATTTTGGATTCTGACTGAATCACACTCTGTTCCTGCAGACAGAAATCCAATCTAAAGCTGCTTCAAATTGAGAAAGAGGTGGGTGCACTCATCTCTTTGTAAAACATATCCTACTACCGGATACTACCAGTATCCTACTACTACATGTCCTACTATTCAGGTCCTCCATCCATCATGGTACCTGAAAAGTCAGGAAAAAAGTTACCATACTTGAGGTACTAAAAACATAGTTCTTGCGAAGTAATAATTCATGCCAGAGATTCAGTTTAGATGGTTATTTTGGCACCTATGAATCACACCTGACTCCTTACATGGCTTCAAAATGCACTACAGGCATCTAAATCAATTGACTGAATTAGATTAAATTTATGAAGGTGTTCTCCCTGCACTATTTTCATCTTAACAACTCACAACAGTTTTGGTAGAAAATGATCATGTGTAATTTTTGTCAACTGGTTATTAGGAACTTCCCTACCATCCAAAGATCTGAAAAATATCATCAACTTACATTTATTATGTTACTATTTAGTTAAGAAACTTTCCTGTGTGTTCTTAGAAAACAGGAAATTGAAATCTAGTTTATTCTCTTCCCACTCCACGTTCTCTTGACCCCCAAGGCCATTTCAAAAATGTTAATAGATACACATGAATATATGCACACAAAAACATTTCTGAGAACAGTTTAACAAAATCTTATAAGGAAATTCAAATTATGGGAAATTAGAACAATTTCATGCCATACATTTTGAAACAGTTGTAAGAGATACGGCTCATATTAAAAAACCTACAAGACTGCACTAAGTGGAAAATGTTATCATGCAAGACTTTCAGCACAGCTCAAACAGCTTGCAGCTATGACCACAAAGAACTGCTTCTGCTGTAGTAATATTTAGAAATGCTTTTGGGCTTGTTGTTATATTTCATTCTCAGAAATTTATTTTGGGGAAATGTGTTTAGACGCTTCCACAGTCTGCATTTTGTCATTATCTTCTCTGACAGTCAATCTTTCAGGTCATTAAAGGAATATTTAATGGGTTAACTTTGAAAAAAGAAATTGTCTTAATGTCTGTAAAAGGTTTATAATACCAAAAAATTATCAGCTTGAAAAGATAACAAAAAAATTCTACCAGTGGTAGTTCCTACCAAAAGACTTATGAACTACACTGTTAAACTGTTAACTTTCTGTGGACTGAATTTAAAAAAAAAAATCTATAATCTGGTAAATCTTCATTTCCTCATTTCACCTTGCTTGTTTCTCATTATCTCCTTTTATTTCACAGCATTCTCTGGCATTCCTACAGTTTTTCCCTTTATTCTTCCGTTCCACTTTACTTTTCCTGTCTTTAAGATCTCCTTGCCCTCTCCAGTTGGATGGATAAGCCAATGAAGAGCAGTCATTTTTGAGACTCTCTCCTCACCAGCACAGCAAGATCTTCCTTCACTTAAGAAGATGAATGGGCCCTAAATTATATTTGAAATACTATCTCCATAACATTTAACAGGTAGGACATATGCATAATTCCTATTTTGAATTCTATAGAACTGTAATAAGACAGAAGGTTGGAAGGCTGTTTAAGGAAGAAAATAAAGTGTGAAAATAAAATGCAGCAACTTCATTCATTTAGTCTATATTCCTTTCAAGAATCATATAATTGCAAGGTAGATAAGAATAAGTTCCTACAGTGCAGAAGTTATCGAAGATGATAGGCTTACTCCATTCAATCTCACATCCACTTCCACCATGGACCTGGGTTTGTTTAACCATCCAGTGACATGAAACTGGAATACTGTTTTTCAAATACATTGCTTCCACTTTCAAAAGAAACCTTTGTGGTCCTTAAATTAATGAGTCTTTAAACCTTCCAAGCTCCTCTGCAGGTGGCTTTGTTGCTTTTGAACAAACATCCACATAATTAGCAAATACCCTTACTTTAATAGACTGCCACTGATTCCCTGGGGTCACTCGGGTACTGCAAACCCGCTTTGATAAAAAGCCAGTCAGACTGCTGCCAGGTTGGGCTTGTTTTTACCTACCACAAATTGAAGTCTTTGTGGTCATCTGCCCACAGCAGCCCTTTCTGAATTAATGACAGCATGCACTAAATCACAGCCAGCTTAAAGACTCCTCTCCATACTTCAAATTTTCCTTCTCTCCAAAACCACTGGATGAATGTTAATACCTCTTGAGACCTTACTTTCTTTAATAACGTAAGATATTAGTCTAAGTTTTTAAGTGTTATGTACTGCAGCAGCCCAGCATAAATATCATGTTTGCTTCATATTTCCCAACAGCGTACAACAGGCTGGCAAACAGCTGAGTGTTGGGTCAGAGTAGACAGAACTGATTCCAGCAATGTGTAGCCTTTGAGCGCAGGAATCACGACTGACATGGACTTGGCCATACATGAAACATTACATTCAGCTTTCCATTCTGATCTTTTTAAGCTAAACTGGCACGACTTGCTATATTTGACTACGAAGAAGAAAATCTTCTGTGATAACTGTGATGACTACATCTACCTATTAAAACCTTTTAGTTCTACTCTATCATCCTCTACTTCCTCCCGAGTTACTGAAGACTGCAGCTGTTCACAACTTCTTCGTCTTATTTGTCATGCATTAAACTTCTTTAAGCAGAGAGCAAGCAAGAAGGACACATTAAAGCCAATAAAACAATTTGATGCCACAAATACTAGCAATGATTTCCCTGTGTAAACACCAGTACTTGCTTGATTCTATTGTGAGATGATTCAGAGTTTAAGCTGTCAGAAAACTAATCTGGGCTCCTCAGTTCAAAAAAAAACCAGAAATCTTCTAGAAAGAGTCCAGTGGAAGGCGACAAAGATGATTAAGGGCTTGTAGCACCTCCCGTGTGAGGAAAGGCTGAGAGACCTGGGACTGTTCAGCCTGGAAAAAAGAAGGCTTGAGAGGGGATCTCATAACTTTTCATAAATACCAGAAGTGCAGGAATTAAGTCGATTAGGGCAGACTCTTTTCAGTGGCATGCAATAATATAACATGGGGCAATGCGCAGAAAGAGGAACATGGGAAGTTCCATAGCATTGTAAGGAAGAACTTCTTTACTGTCAGAGTGATGGAGCACTGGAACAGGATGGCTGCCCAGAGAGGTTGTGGAGTCTCGTTCTCCGAAGACATTCAAGACCTGGCTGGACACCAACTGTACAACTTGCTGTAGGAAACCTGCTGTAGCAAGGAGGTTGGACATGATATCTGGAGGTCTCTTCTAACCCCTACAATTCTGTGATTCAGTGAATCCTTCTAGAAGTCTTTGAAAATCACACAGATTTTCATCAGCAAATTCCCTAAAGCCAAACATCACAGATGGGGACAGGTGATGATACAACAGAAGGGGCAGACAGAACTGAACCACCACGTTTAATGGCAACCAGCTTACCAAGCAAGTAATTACTTAGTCATAAAATTAAATCCTATATATGATTAGACCATGAAGAGTTGGTCATAGGAAAATAAAAATTCATCAGAAATAATCTCTTATTCAATCTCAAGTAAAAGTAGACTCATTCTACAAAGACAAACACTTCATACACAGTAAAGTCTAGCTTGATGTATTATTTAGCTTTCTTA